>CM042166.1:34671691-34679191 GCA_023376005.1 Doryteuthis pealeii | reverse complement strand
AGGCTATGTAGTTTAAAGAAGAGAAAAAAAGACACTTTGACACGACTCCATCGTCTCCTGTAGACGGAAGGATGCCAACCAATACACACACACACACACACACACACACACACACACACATTATATATATATATATATATATATATATTATATATTATATATATATATATATATTGAAATTGCATAATGATAGAGTAAATACGGTACTAAATAAAAAGTTCAATTTATAGGAATATATTCATTTTGACAGAAATCATATTATTAAAATTCATTGAATCAAACTAAGCAAAAGCACCAGGTCCCCAAAGTGGGTTTAAATGAAAAAGCGAGCTCTTCGCAGAAATACGTCCCGGACTCCTGTCTTAAAAAAACGCAAAGCGGTGCCAGCTCAAAAAAGTCCCTAGCTGAAGTGGTGCCTGCTGAAAAAAGTTAATGCGATAATTTGACCCACACACACAAACTCCAGTCTTTTTTTCGACTAGTAAATGTAAATATTTTAACCCTCCCTCTTTTATGTTTTTATCGAAAAAATACTTTTGAAGTTTGAAGGCGTTAAAAGTAAGCCATGTTATTATCGACATGTAGATATTTACACCCCCCCCCACTTTAAAATATTTTAAAGAGGGACATGTTTAAAATATTCACATTTACTTGTAAAAAAAACTGGAGTGTGTGTGTGTGTGTGTGTGTGTGTGTGTGTGGTGTGTGTGTGTGTGTGTGTGTGTGTGTGCAGGGGAGGGGTAAAATATCACATTAACTTTCGGGGAAAAACGCCTTAATCGCTGCTTGTTTTTCAGCAGGCACCGCTTCAGCTAGGGACTTTTTTTGAGCTGGCACCGCTTAGCGTTTTTTTAAGGCAGAAAGTCGGGACGCGATTCTGCGAAGAGAAAAATGACTGAATGTTGCTGTATAATAACCCAAACTACTACAGTGGCCGAATACAGTAAATCTCTCAGGTCTAGCACAAGCAAAAAGAGGATAGACTCCCTCGCCGTCCGGCTTATACTCCGGTGACTTTACTTTTTTTTTACTGTTATTACAAACTTACAATTCCACGATTCAAGTATTAGCATATTTACAGAGGATTTTTAACATAAAATATATAATTCATATGTTGTTTTACAATCTTCTAAGATTAATTTAATGAACCAAAAGAGGCTGAAGGTAGATTAATGTGTATCTTAAGAAAGACCAGTGCATCCTGGAAAGCTTGGCTTTTACCTGGGAGTGAACACCTGTAATTGGCCTCAGTGGGTTGAATGTAATTATCTCAACCAACAAACACACCATCAAACATACCACCAAGTTTATTATTAAATACTCACTCTTTCCTACAAAGTTCTTCAATGCTATAGAAAAAGAAACAACAATTAATAATTACATTAACAATTAAAACAATCCTTGAAAGGCTAAAGATAAAAATTAAAAAATAATTTCAACTGAACAATGATTAACAAAATGGAGTAATTAAATATATTTGATAACAATGGGGAAAAATTAATAAAAAATTCTCTTGAAAATTTAAACTTTGTTTTTTAAATTTATAAAACACTTTTTTTGTCTGCTCCACAAACAAAACTACGGCCCGTGGGTCAGATCTGGCCCGCAAAGGTATTTTATCAGATCCCCCGACGTTACTTAAATTTTTTTCTTAAAAAAGAACAACTTAAACTTTGTTTTTTAAATTTATAAAACAACTTTTTGTCTGCTCCATAAACAAAAAAAAAAAAAAGTGTATTTGATCTGGCCCGCAAAGGTATTTTCAGGCCCCCCTTCGTTACTTAATTTTTTTTCTTAAAAAAAGAACAACTTAAACTTTGGTTTTAAATTTATAAAACAACGTTTTGTCTGCTCAATAAACAAAAAAAATGTGTATTAGGCTAATCAGTGGTCACCAAACTACGGCCGCGGGTCAGTTCTGGCCCGCAAAGGTATTTTATCACCCCCCCCCCCGACGTTACTTTTCTTAAAAAGAACAACTTATGTATGCGTGCAAGCCTTTTCAAATATAGATATGTGAAATCAACCCATCGAAAAAAATTGACTGATAAATATTTGAAAGCAATTCTCTTGATTGGATGTAACAATTCCAAACCAAACATTGACGATATGTTGAAATGCAAACTAAATCTTTCTGCTAATGTTGCGTTCTTTGATAATGTTTTGAAAATAAATATGTTGGTTAAATTTGTTTTTGTGCATCTTATCCCAATCATCCATGAATATAACATGGAAAGATAAATTTTGTTTTACATCTTTTTCTCAGGGCTTTCATTCTGGCTAGCAAGTATTGAACACAATAATAATGTGGCTCGGACTCGTTATTTTTTTTCGGTTATCCGGCCCACCGTGAAAAAAGTTTGATGATCCCTGTTCTAAAAAAAAATTCTAAATCCACGTGTAAATGATGAGCAGAAGCTCTTCAGAAAAATGAATATTTAATAAAGTAAAATAGAAATAAAATCAAACCAAACTGCTTAAAAAGGGATTTAAATCTATAGTAACGCACACACATATTTAGATTTACACTAAGATACACACGAATTTAGACCTAGACTAATATACGTTCGTATTAAAAATAACAATATCATACACTCGAATTTAGATTTACACTAACATACCCAGGAAATTAAACCTACTCTAACATACTCTATTTTTAATACCAAGTCCGGTGACAAAAGGTGCTTGGTAGCGCTGGGAGTGGCAGTCCTGCCTTGAGCTACCGAAACTGTGTTATCACTCTTGGTTGACGACTGATGAGCTCAGGGTATCGGACGTGCTATCACACGTTGTATGATGAAAAAGAATTATCGAATTTAAAGCTACACTAACATAAACTTGAACTTAGATTTATACTAACACACACAATAATTTAGACCTAATCTAAAATACCGTTGAATTTAGACATACACTAAGATAACTTTCGATTCAATATTTGCACTAACATGCACGCGAATTAAGCCGTACATTAAAATACAACCAGCAAAGCCTTTGTAATGTTCATTTGACCTTTTTTTTTTTAAATCTCAAAGCAATCAGTCTGTACTTGCTTGCCGAAATCACAGACAGAAAAAAAAACTCTCCTTCGTTCAGTAATCCATTTTTTTATGATGAAGAAATCTAGAAATATCACACAAGTTCAATTGGCAAATGTCACACAAGTTCAATTCTAAACTGAGTATACTCATGCGAAATTGTCCTTGTTCATCGCTTTTATGATAGGGGCCGGGTTAGCTCAGTCGGTAGAGCGTTCGGCTAGAGACCACAAGGTTCCTAGTTCGATACCGGTCCTCGCCAACAGCGTATGAGTAGCACAGGGATCTGTGCGGTAAAGTAAGGAGCTGATGGTAGGTGTGGCGCTCCACCTCAGATGCTAAAAAACAATCTCCTTGGTCTAGCGCTATTGAAAAGGGGATAGACTCCCTAGCTGACTGCCTGATACCGACTTTAGGCCGCCCCATCGACCTTTTTTATGATATTCATAGACTTACTTTTTAACCCCTTTATCTCAGTTGGGAGAGCATGCGTCTAGGAACAACAAGGTCCCTGGTTATATACCGACCCTAGTCAACTCAGTGCTTGAGTAGCATAGCTTGGACCTGTGTGGTAAAGGGGGTAGCTGGTGGTAAGTATGGCGCTTCACCTCAGGCGCAAAAAAATATCTCCCTTGTCAAGCGCTAGTGAAAAATGAATAGACTCATTGACAATAGGCCACTTAGCCAACTTAAAAAAAAATCCACAAAATATCGGGCATGCAAACTATAGATCTTCTTCAGGGCACAGCGTTGTCGATTTTTTGAAGCGGGCAATGCAAGAAAAGCATTCGAAATTGATTACATCCCAAACAATCTTTTTATATCTTAATACGTTTCCTGGTTTGAAAAATACAGAAAATGTTTACAGATTATATATATATATATATATATATATATATATATATATATATATATATATATATTACACACACACACACACACACACACACACACACACACATATATATATATATATATATATATATATATATATATATATAAACCTTTACCATTTTCTCGTGTTTTCATTAAGTGTTTAAAAAGAATTCATAAAACATTATCAATTAAAATTTATCAATCAACGAATAAACAATAAATAAAGTATGTTACCATGTGATTTGTCCTCCATCCATTCTACAAAAATGAATTTGATTTGAAATTAATATTCATTTTATTTTAATTTTCATCATAAAATTTAGAAGAAAAAGAAGATAGTTCAGAGACTTGCTTTTTTCAAAATTGCATTATTTGACAACATATCCTAACCAGCCCACAAATAAAGAAAATGAAATGAATGAAAAAAAAAATCCTTTCTGCTTCTCAGATACAAAAATGAATGGAAAATATTCAAATGTCGAGAATTTTTCTTTCTTTCTTATGCCATTTGATTTCGTCTTTTCTCCCTCTTTCTTTCTTTTTCACTTTCTTTCTTTTTCACTTTCATTTTCATTTTCTTTCTTTCTTTCTTTCATTTTCTTTCGTTCTATCTATCTTTGTCATTTCTTTCTTCTTTCTTCTCTTCAGTTTCTTTCTTTCTTTCTATCTTTTTCAGTTTTTTCTTTCTTTCTTTTTCTTTCTTTTTTCTTTTTCAGTTTATTTCTTACTTTCTATCTTTTTCAGTTTTTCTTTCTTTCTTTTTCAGTTTCTTTCTTTCTTTCTTTCTATCTTTTTTTCTTTCTTTTCTTTCTTTCTTTCTATCTTTTCAGTTTCTTTTTTTCTTTCTATCTTTTTCAGTTTCTTTCTTTCTTTTTTCAGTTTCTTTCTTTCTTTCTTCTTTTTCAGTTTCTTTCTTTCTTTTCACTTTCTTTCTTACTTTCTATCTTTTTCAGTTTCTTTCTTTCTTTTTCAGTTTCTTTCTTTCTTCTCTTATTCAGTTTTTTCTTTTCTTTCTATCTTTTTCAGTTTCTTTCTTTCTTCTCTTTTTCAGTTTCTTTCTTTCTCTCTTATTCAGTTTCTTTCTTTCTTTCTATCTTTTTCAGTTTCTTTCTTTCTCTCTTATTCACTTTCTTTCTTTCTTTCTATCTTTTTCAGTTTCTTTCTTTTTCAGTTTCTTTCTTTTCATACACACACACACACACACACACACACACACGCGTGTATATATATATATATATATATATATATATATATACACCCGCTAGGTCACCCATTCAGTCACCCGTTCAGCTCTGGGTAGATAATTGAGATTAGGGAATAGTTAGTTAGCAAAGCGAATAAAATTAGAATGAATAAATAAATACGGTTCGACAAAACTTTAAAATACTTTTGTAAGCTTTCTAAGAAAGGGAATGATTGGCCTAATTTCAGTTACCAGTTGCTGCTTGTGAAATTTAACATAGAAATACATTTCAAATTCTCCTCTCTCTCTCTCTCTCTCTCTCTCTCTCTCTCTCTCTCTCTCTCTCTCTCTCTCTCTCTCTCTCTCTCTCTCTCTCTCTCCTCTATTAGAGAAACTAACATTATATAATAAAGAGGTAATCAAGAGATCCATAGAGCGGAAGAAAGTGATATGCAGAAAGTAAAGTAAGGGATTGGTCAGTTTTTGATTTAATTGCAAATTACGACTAATTAGAACCAATTAAAACGGAATTTTTTCAAACATAATTCAATCCTAAAAGTAAGGAATAATTTAGTATAATTTTCGTGTTATTAAATTAAATAGTAAAAAAGCCCTTAGAGAATAAAAGTTGATTAACTCAGCTTTAGTATAATAATAGATAATTAAGGAGAAACGAAATATCAAAAACAAGTGATTTAACTTACTTTTTACTCTGTCGACAACTTTTCCCAATGATGAAAAAACAAATAATCATATTAAAATTCATTTAGTATTTGATTCAATACAAATGATACGATAATTCAAGAACAAGAAAATTTGACTAACAAATTGCATAACTTAACACGTTAAGAAATGTAAATAAAAAAGATCACGAGTGCCATTTAAATGCATCCAAGTTGAACCCAGTTAAAAATACGGACGTAGTTATAAGACAGAAACGACTAACTTTCCATTAAAACATTACAGGCAAAAGTAAGCAACACTAATAAGTTGTGATAACCTTTTAAATAATAACACAGTAATGATTAAGTACTTCAAAAAGTTCTATTAAAGTAATAAATTACTAATAAATAGTAAAATAAATTACTAATAAAGAGTAATAATAAAGTGCTAATAATTGAGGTCGTAAGTAGACGGTTCTTGTAATGATCAACCGAATGCTTTCATAGGGTAAAATGGTTCACGTTAACAATAAAGTATTTTCCAAAATACTAATAAAGTAATAAATTACTAATAAATAATAAAAATGAACTGTAAAATGAATTACTAATGAATAGTAATAATAAAGTGCTAAAATTAAGGTCGTAAGTAGAAGGTTCTTATAATGATCAGCCGAATACTCTAAAAAGCTAGAAGGGTTCGCGCTAACAAAGTACTTATAAATAAATAAACTACTAATAAATAATAAAAATGAATAGTAAAATAAATTACTAATGAATAATAATAAAGTGCTAATAATTGAGGTTGTAAGTAGACGGTTCTCGTAATGATAGACCGACTGCTCTAAACAGCAGTACACAAGTAGTCTTCGGCCAGTTCATTTACTCTCTAAGAAAAAAATAGGTAATGTAGACTAGCTCATTAACCATAACACCACGCAAGGTGATCATTAGAATTTAAATTACCTATTCGAAATCGGCCATTATGTGCAAAAGAAATAAATTCAAGTGTTAAGATTATTTTCGGAAAATCAAAAGATTTCTCATTTTTTTTCAGATTTTCCTTTTGTGATGAAATAAAATGAGAGAGTTAGATATTTAGCATTAAACAAATATAAGACGACTAATATATAAACACTTATATTTTATAAAGGGTGGCCAAGAAGTCACTAATTAGCGCTATGGGAAATGCAAAGAGCATCGTCCAAAATTTGAACACGTTTCGACGTCTCTATTTCCTATCTTACATCCATGACCTTATGGCAAACTATGTTTATTGTGTAATGGATTTCCTATCTTACGTAATTCTATAATCAAAAATATATATTCCCTCGGTGACTTCTTGGCCACCCTGTATATGTATGCTTGTTGGAATACTTGTGGTTATAGTTATTTACTAAGCATAGCTTAGATGTGGCACAAGGCCAGATTATGGGGCACCCAGTGAGAAACGAACTCACTAACAATAGTCTGCGAATCTATCTCGCTAACCATTACACCATGGGAGGTGTCCAAATACTTGTGGTTATAAGGTGCGCTCAAATTCCCCACCTGAATTTATAGACTAGCCGTGGTCCCGTGGTTTATTCCTTCGCCAATCACTAGCCATACTGCATGGCTGATACACTACTTAAACACTGATACTGGCCATAGTTCTACTAGCACTCATTGAGAAGGGACTTACAATACTCAGGACTCTTTATCAGAAGAACCAAAGGATTCTTTATCAGAGGATTACCAAGGATCC
>CM042166.1:34596691-34666691 GCA_023376005.1 Doryteuthis pealeii | reverse complement strand
GGATGCTGCGTAGAAGACCTGCTGTAGGCAATGAATGATGGGGACGGTTGGCTAGAGAGTGTGAGGATATCCGTGTTACGAGCGTGATATGATGATGATGATGATGATGATATCACATTACTGAAGCAGTTCAAACCATGATAGGTACCAGCTGTGGTTAGTAGTAGCGTGTTAGTTAGTGCGCTGACAAATTGTGCATTTCTTCACTCCGTCTGGGATTCGAAAGCCAGTAAGATTAATGGTAAAATCTCAGAAGTAACCAAAAACATTTGTTGTGCGAAAAGGGAAGGCGCCGTTGATCGAAATACAGTAACCAGATGGTTAAAGGAATTTCGCTAGAGTTGCGAGACCCCGACGATCAGGCACGGTAATGTAGGCCTAAAATCCTCGATTCACAGTCCACTGGTGATAGAGTTATGGTGACGGGGACTGGTAGAGGATAATACGGGAAGTCCATAGCCAGACCTCTACACAATGGCGGTCTTTGGGTGATGCCGTTTCTGCACATCAACGTACAGTCAGTGTCCTCTATTGGTGACAAGCAGGTCTAATTAGACGTGGCACTGCTTTCCTCAAATGAGAAGGGGTGATGATCTTATGAACCCCATGCGTCGAAATCGACGAGAGGGTCCATCATATATATATATTATATATATATATATATATATATATATATATATATATATGTGTGTGTGTGTGTGTGTGTGTGTGTGTGTGTGTATTGTATACTATCACTAACTAATATATATATATATATATATATATATATATATATATATATTAATGAGTGATAGTTGTATACAAACTTAGGCAAGTGGTATATATATATATATATATATATATATATATATATATATATATATATATTAGTGAGTGATAATTGTATACAATATATATAATATATATTATATATATACCACTTGCCTACGTTCCCTTGCACCATACAGATGACAGTTTAAAATGAGGTATTTTTCCAGTATTGTATAACAAAAGAATGTTATATAAAAATTACTTGGAAGCAATAAGTTTAAATATGAAACATATTTTAAATTTTATCTAAAAGGAATATCCTTTCTAAACATAAAAATAATGAATAAATTGGCTTACGATCTGTTTGTTCACTGAGCCAGTCTACAAAAAATGAAACAAAAAAATTATATAAATTTTCTACTTCCTATTGCAAAGAAATCTAAGGTAAAATAAAACCCAAAAATATTAAATGACCGATGAGAATATTACCTGATATTTTGATACTGTAACTAACCAAGACTACATTGATTAAACATATATAAATATAAGAGTTTTATAGTTTGCTTGAAGCATTGTGTGTATATTTGGTTTTGAAGGCTTATCACAATGAGAAGGAAGAAAAGGTAACTAGTATGTTGTTCATTTACCTGTACCTTTATTTCTTTTATGCTTCTTTAATATTTCGGGATTAATATCCCATCTTCAGACATATATAAATATGAAAGTTTTATAGTTTGTAGATTTGGTTTGTAGATTGATATTGAAGGCTTATCCCAATGCGAAGGAAGAAAAGGTAACGAGTATGTTGTTCATTTAACTGTACCATTATTTTTTGTTTCCTTAATATTTTGGGATTAATATCCCATCTTCAGGAGACCTCGGAGCCCATAAGCGAATTTTCACGACTGTCCGTATTAATCCATGTTACTCTAGAGATAATAACTGGTGTGTTTCTGTATTTGTTTTAGTGTTAGAATGTATACAAACTTGTCAACTGGTATATTTTTCATTCCCAGCAAATCACACGGTGAAGATGAAGGAAAAAGAAAAATAGCCAAATACTTGAAGTGAACTGGAAAAAAAACTGTGGAATATGAGAATGAAAGTGATACCAATTGTAATTGGTGCACTTGGAACGGCCCCCAAGTGTTTAGAAAACAGATTAAAGGAATTGGAAAACAGAGGAAAAATGGAGACCATCAAGACAACAGCATTGTTAAAATCAGCTAGAATACTCAGAAGAGACCTGGAGATTTTAGGAGACTTGTTGTCAATTAGACTCAAGTGAAAGACCATCAGCTAATGCTAATTTGGAAAACTCAGAAGGGATGAAATAATAATTATAACCGATTGTAGTTGGTGCCCTTGGAACGGTCACCAAAGGTTTAGAAAACAGACTAGAGGAATTGGAAATCAGTGGAAGAATTAAGACTATCCAGACAACAGCATTGTTAAGATCGGCTAGAATAATCAGAAGAATCCTGGAGACCTGTGGAAATTTGTTGCCACCCAGTCTCCAGTGAACCATTTTCGTTTGATTTTAAAAGTCACCCAAAGTGAGTAATTATTTTGAAAAGTCTATAAACGGAAAGGCACTACATGAGAAGTATATCCAATGAAAGGTCTCATTATGTACAGAAAAGAAAAAGGTGCCAGTGAGCAAATAGAAATGCTACGTTAATAAAGTTATAATTGAATGAGATTCAAGGAAACAACACAATTAATCGGATAGCTCAAACAGCAAGGTAAATACGGAAAAATTCTCCGATTCTTCTGAAAGACTCCATAAAGTAACATGATTCTATTAAGTCAGTCCAAGCCCAGTCCGAGGATTCCTGGTGCCCAGTGCTAGCAAAACTCCAGTGCATTTTAAAGAAAAGTGTTTATCAATAAAATTTATTTGTTTTAGATTGACAAAAAATAAATATATATGTAGGTTAGATTGACGACCTTGTAAACAAACAAGACGAGGGTCTATGTTTATCTCAACCCACCTTCACTCGTATCTGACTGCTATTGTGAACACTCTGACTACATTTCAGGAATTTGTTTTACATAAAGTAACATGATTCTATTAGGTCAGCCCAAATCCAGTCCGAGGATTCCTGGTGCCCCAGAGAAAGCCAAACTCCACTGCATTCTAAAGATAAGTGTTTATTAATCAAATTTATTTGTTTTAAATTGACAAAAATAGTAGGTTAGGTTTGAAGAAAGATTTTGTAAACAAATGTGACTAGGGTCTATATTTATCTCACCCCACCTTCACTCGTATCTAACTGCTATTGTGAAACTCTGACTACATTTCAGGAATTTGTTTTACATAAAGTAACATGATTCTATTAGGTCAGCCCAAATCCAGTCCGAGGATTCCTGGTGCCCCAGAGGAAGCCAAACTCCACTGCATTCTAAAGATAAGTGTTTATTAATCAAATTTATTTGTTTTAAATTGACAAAAATAAATATATATGTAGGTTAGGTTTGAAGAAAGATTTTGTAAACAAATGTGACTAGGGTCTATATTTATCTCACCCCACCTTCACTCGTATCTAACTGCTATTGTGAAAACTCTGACTACATTTCAGGAATTTGTTTTACATTAAGTAACATGATTCTATTAAGTCAGCCCAATTTAAATCCGAGGATTCCTGGTGCCCCAGAGCAAGGAAATTCCAGAGCATTTTAAGATAAGTGTTTATTAATCAAATTTATTTGTTTTTAATTGACAAAAATAAATATATATATATATAGGTTGGGTTCAAGAAATACTTTGTAAACAAAACCGACGAGGGTCTATGTCTATCTCATCCCACCGTTACTCGTATCTAACAACTATTGTGAGCACTCTGACTACATTTCAGGGAATTGTTTTACTTTGATTTTGAATTAAATAAATTTTCCCAATTCCTATTTGAATTTCGGAATTCACAAAGTCTCAAACACAAGCGACTTCTAGATCTTGGGTGCCAGGACGATCCTTAAGTCAACCATATTATGAGGTGATATAAATTTTGACAAAGATTGGTTAGCCCTGTCAGTTGGGGCTTTAAAATACACCGACTGCACCTCTGCATAGGGGAAAGACAACCCAAATCCCCTGTTGGTCGTGGGTGGCGATCCGTGATTCTAAAGTACAGAACCCTGGTGGCTGAGCAGTTCATGACATGTAACACTTCAATTTGGTCCTAACTTAGGCTAGATGGACGGTCAGAGTAGCCCCCTCCGATCAATCGGCTGGTCACGTCAAGCCCTAGCACTTATATGGTTGTGCCAACCCTATCGCCCTTATGGCAAACCTCAAACCCTTTTATCATATGGTGCTGAGGTTCCAATTCTGAAATTGTGAGGAATGTGGAGTACCCCTTCATCACCATTGCTCCGAGGTCCAGTCTGACCCGGAATGGTAGTACCTGTTAGGGTCCTGTCTAAAGGTTAAATAGAAAAAATGAGTATAAAAATGTGTTTTAAAAAATCAAGTTTAAAAAATAAAAACTGAGTGCCTATGAAGACAGAATAAAACAAGATGTCTTCGATATAAAATAAACCAACAACGGTTGACATGCCGTAAATCCAACCAACCAACCAGTAACATGTTTCACACTTTAAAAAATAGATTGATACGTCTTCAAATATTGCACATTTTGAAAAGCAAGTCATGTTTTTTTCTTCTTTTTCTGAATATTGGAAACTTTAGAAATACTCATAATGTTTTATGATTAGAGTTCATTTCTATACATTTCTATGTGTAGAAAAAGTGGAAGTGACCTGACAGTATGTAATATTGTGAAAAAATTGAAAAAAAAACACAAGTTTATAAACGAGTAATGTTTATTTCGCCTACGCTGCAGTGTTTAGGTCTGTTTCGATAAATCTTTATCAGGGCTTTCGTTAGTTTGAGGAAATGAGATGTGTGAGAGAAAATTCTTAAATTTGATTTTTTCTCTCGCACATCTCAAGATCGACCATAAAGCAACAGAATCTCGCAGACTTCTTATTTTCTGTGATAATTTATTTTTTCTCAAACTAACGAAAGCCCTGATGAAGATCTATTAAAACAGATCGAAACACTGCAGCGTAGGCAAAATAAACAATACTCGTTTATAAACTTGTGTTTTGTCAATTCTTTCACAATATTACACATTCTATTATCATTGTTAATGTTATCATTCCTTCTTGTGATGGATGCGGAGTCTGTGACAAATCTCTTTGGAGAGAAATTTATATGAAATCAGCAAAGAAATACTTCATATAATAAGATGTCTTAGGTAAATGTATCTGTTTGCATTTGCTAAGACCACTTTCCCTCCGGGGAAAGAAATAACGAAAGATGTCCAACATACCTTGGATTGCACTTTTGTATAAACCGAGTTTTTGTGCTGCAAAGTAAAATTGAGCTCATTAGTGAACGACAAAACAATAACATGCTTTACAGAAATAATTTCATTTAGAGAGAGAAACGATTATTAGTATTATCTGCTTTATTCGGACTATTGTCCTCGTCTTCATTGTTATCTGTACAACGTTTCGGTCGATGTACCCTCTGGCATTCTTCAGGTATTTCTTGTCAGACTCGGGAACTTCTTGTCGTAATTGGGAGCCATCACGGAACTTTGAACCTGGTGCTTTATTCAGTCCAGGGCGTTAAGCTGTGTTAATTATTATTCTATGTTACTGCTGCCCTTGGCCAGGATTGAACCTGCTGTCCAGAGATAACTGACACTTAGAACTGTCTGAACCTAACTCATTTATCCACTAGGCCATGTGTTCAATTGGACAAGAAGGTTCCCGATTACGACAAGAAATACATGAAGAAGGCCGGAGGGCACATCGACCGAAACGTTGTACAGATAACAATAGAGATGAAGACAATAGTCCGATTAACGCAGATAATACTAATCATCAAGCCTCATCTCAAACATTCAGAGAAATAGAAACAATTATATCACGTGATGTGAAGTGTTGTGTATATATGTATTTATGAAATCCAATATATATATATATATTATATATATATATATTATATATATACGCACAAGCAAAAATACACACACGCACAAACAAAAAGAGCATTCGACATCACGTAAACACGCAAACATGTAACACGAGAATACAGTTAAAAAACGCACACATTTGACCATTTACACTATTTCGTTTACCTGATGAATGCTTTTAGCAGGAAACCATTGGTAGTAATATCGTTCCCAAATAAACGAATAAAAGCTAAACTTTTATTTGTCACTTCATTCAACTATATATATATATATATATATATTCTGGTATAATTTTGAATTTCATTGCCAATTATTTCTACAACGCACACACCCGCGCACACACATGCATACATACGCACGCATAATATTTTCAACTACCATGATCTGTGGATATACCACATTATGATAATTTAATTATTACAATGTTGGATACGTTTACTTAAGAGCAGAGGTTTTGAACGATGATAACGGTCGGAAGATTAAGGAACAAGCGTATTGATATATAGGTAGAAAATTTTACAACTTGAATTAAAATATTTTTGTAAATAGAAAAGTTAAGATTAGAATATTTTGGTCATACCCATCCTTTTGTATTCGGCCATCTTTCGTCCTGCAAAATAAAATAAAAATGACATTTTACTATTTTTTTCCTCCAAGTGAATTCACAAGTTTCACAGAAACTAACAGGACCTGTAGATATACCACAGTATGATAATTCCACTATTACAACGTTTGATATGTTTACTTAAGAGCTATTGCGAAATAGTTAAATACGTAAAAGTAAAGTCATCGGGGTGGCCTAAAGTCGGTATCAGCCAGACTGCGAGGGAGTATATCTCCTTTTCACTAGTGCTAGACAAAGGAGATAGTTTTGTCGTCTGAAGTCGAGCGCCACACCGAGCATCAACTCCTCATTTTACCACACAGATCCATGTGCTACTCATAAGCTGATTTGACAAGGACCGGTATCGAACCAGGAACCTTGTGGTTCCTTGTCGGACGCTCTACCGACTGAGCTATCCCGAAAAAGGATAATAATTTTGATTTAACTCTTTCTCACTTTTTTTCTCTTTTCTTCTTTTCATTGCGTTCGATTGAAACAGATAAGCGTTATCGCTTCCACGCGCTTACCCCCTCTCTCTATCTTTATCCTGCTTTCTTTCTTTCATTATTATTATTATTATTATTATTATTATTATTATTATTATTATTTTCTGTGTAGCATTTGCTTTCTCTTCCTTTTCTTTATAATAAAAAAGGAATTGTCTATTATTGAGCTGAATTGACTTCACTCATAAGAAATAAGAATTCGGCGGATAAGCAACACCAGATAATCAGGATTTACATTTGTGCATTTTAGCTTTGACGATTTGGACGGAATCATTTGTAACCAGAGGGTGTTTTAAGAAGATAACGATCATACTATTAAGGAACACGAGTATTATCTTATTATTATGGAGATTGTGTGTTTTTTCTCTGTAATCGAAACTATATTACTACTCAAGTCACAATTCCCATAGTTATTTACGTCACATTCTCCGTGATTTTAAATTTTCATTTAAACCTCACTTATTAATAAAATAGATTTACATTATTAATACTGTTGACCATATCTACATACTAATAACATGCAATTGTATTTATATATACAACAAAATAGCAGTTTATAGTGTGAACGGGAAGGCTAATTTGCATATTGATATTAACAATTTGATTTTAATAAATATGTGCTTAGAATTATTGATTTATAATTGTTTGGTTTTATCTTATTGAATATGAGCAAAAATCTCGGGGATAAATCTTAAAATAGATTCATTAACAAGAAGAAATTACTGTAATTTTATTCTTTACTTCCTATTTTAACTAAATAGTTAAATTAGGAAAATTTAGCAATAAAAGACGGGAGAGATGGAAGAGTGAGTTGCAGTTGTTCTATTTTTTTTGTTTCATTATACCGCCCACTGTTTCAAATCTTTTTATCTGTATTCTTATTTGGTTTCATTAGTCTTTCTAATTTGATATATTTTATTATATTAAAACTTAAATACACGCACCAGGAAAGTGTAAATATTTCCTAGTTGATTTAAAAGAAATACTAGAGAATCTGTCCCTGGGTATTTAGCATAGAGTGACTAGTATCAACTTAGTCCATCTAAACCATTAATTTATGTTGAGAGTTCAGTTTCCACAAGAGGCCTCAATTTTCGTGTTCTTATGCCAGACTTGAGTGAATTTAGAAAAATGATAGGATACAGTTTTATTTTATTAGATTTCACTTTTTGGTCTGACAGCGAAGTCAGGCCAAAAAGGGAAAATCGTTAATTAGTTATCGCTACTTAGCTTAGCGTTACGGTTATTGCCGTAGTAAAATGAAATCGGCGACACGGGTTCAAGTCCTGTATTATGTAATATGCATAGATATTCTATAGAATACCTAGGTATTCTCTATATTTGCATCCATCCGTCTACTAGAGACGATGGTATGATTCCCCCCCACCAAAAAAAAATGTGGTACCCCATTCCTTGGGCGGGTTGATATGGAGGATGGGCTATCGTCCAAGAATCAGCCCCGCCTCTCCACACTGCCGTTGGGGTCCCGAGGACGGAAAAAATAAACAAATAAAAAACAATGAAGTTTGGCAAAGATATTGTCACAGGGGTTGCTCGATAGCGTTGAAGTTTAGCATCACACCACTTTAAGGACTCCAGCTCTGGATTTAATTTCGGAGTATATTCTTTTAGCCTTTCCTTGGAATAAGGTATAGCCACTAGGCAACGGGGGCTTTCTAAATCGGCTCCTTATTCTATAGTATGCATGGATATTCTATAGCAGTAATTCTCCACCTGGAGCCATATGGGCCCCTGGGAACCATATACCATTTTTGGGGTCAAGGCAAGCAAAAAAAATCAGCTAAAAATTGTTTAAAACAACTTACCAGAATCTAATTTGCTTGCCGCGTATTGTCCATACCCTAAAATATTTAAAAATAACAATTACTAAATCATATTTTAAATACATCTGTATATATATATATATATATATATATATATATATATATATATTCTTTAAGTTCAGGAAATTTAACGTTATAGAACTACTAATTCAAAATTCCATTACACCTTGTGAATTTTAGTATGTAGCATACAACACAAAAATCGCATTAATTAATATGAAGGCAACCCCAGCAAGAACTTGAACCCGGCTCACTAAGTCCTTTTTCTACAACGATAACCATTTCGTAATCAAAGTCTCCGGAGTAGATTCTTATGAAATAACTAATCATCTCAATTAATTATACGAGTTTCTCTGACTGTTTGAGATGAGGCTTGATGATTAGTATCATCTGCGTTATTCGGACTATTATCCTCATCTTCATTGTTATGTGTACAGCATTTCGGCTGATGTGATCTCCGGCCTACTTCAGGTATTTCTTGTCGGACTCGGGAACCTTCTCGGACTCGGGAACCTTCTTTTCGAACTCGGGAACTTTCTTGTCGTAGTCGGGAACCTTCTTGTCGTAATCGGGAGCCATCACGGAACTTTGAACCTAACCCTTTATTCAGTCCACGGGGGTATCCTGTTCTCATTCCGCTAACCATAGCTGGGGTAGGGGCTGTGTTAATTATTTTTCTATGTTACTGCCACTGGTAAGGATTGAACCTGGAATCCAGAGATAACTGTCACTTAGAACTGTCTTAACCTAACTACCGCATCCAATAGGCCATGTGTCCAATTGGAGTCCGAGAAGGTTCCCGAGTCCGACAAGAAATACCCGAAGAAGGCCGGAGGGCATATCGGTCGAAACGTTGTACTCATACGCCGGTATTGAACCAGGAACCTTGTGATTCCCAACCAGCATATCAATTTATAGATTACATGGTGTTATTGATTTCTTATATTATTGTTAACTAAAAATTTTAAATAGAAATCAATCAAAATAAATTAATTAATATTAAGTATGATCTTTTTATATGCGTTCTTATTTAGGTTAGTTTTTCTGATTTAATATAATATTCTATATCATTTTAACTTAAATAGTTGTACCCGACAGAGGACGTATATATTTGCTAGTATATATTATCATGGTTTAAAAAAACCTCACCATGTCTTAAGAAGGGGTTGTATGCTGCTCCTGAAAAATAAAATATTACTTCAGTAAGCCTTTGTCTTTCATATATATATATATATATATATATATATATATTATATATATATAACGGTCATCTATCTATGCATATATGAAGAGCAGTTGTTTGTATATGTATTTCCGAAGGAAACTTCGAAAATAAAACAATTAACGACAAAGTAAATATATATACACACATTAAATATCACAAGGCTTGGTTTTTGAGCAAAAATAATGAAGGTGTAATTTACATTTGTGAAGATAATTCAAAAATAAAATTTAAATGATTGAAGATTTTAAATAGTCGACAAGTGGCTGAATCAAGGCAAGGTCTTTTTTTTTTACATAGGGATTTAAATGAGGCATCCTGTGAGGATCCAACTCGTGATTCAGTAATAATGGATCTGTGAGACAAACTTTTTTGCTACCACCCTCTATCCAGGCGACGCTGGGTGGCCGCTTCTATTTTATTTAAAAAGGTGAATCTTGCAATAGGAAGCTTTGTTAATTGTTGTAACTTTTAACAAGGAATCAATACTGATGGCTCCTAATATGTCCTGGAATACCTTATTTACTGACCGCTGCACCCGGAACATTTTCTTTACCGGATATTCAGTGTGTTTGCATTCGATGGGCTGTCATTTCGACTGCGGCTAAACCCATGTTTAGCTCATGATTAGTCAATTTGTAAACTCTGTACGGACAATGGATGCCATATAGTGGATCTGCCAAGACCGATAGCAGAGAGAGAGAGAGAGAGAGAGAGAGAGAGAGAGAGAGAGAGAGAGAGAGAGTATATGGAGAGAATAATTCGCATACCGGATTTAATAAAACCGTGTTTAATAAATAATTACTTGGGCATATTGATTTCTAATATAATTGTTTTATTCTCAAACGTATTTCAATCGGATGTATAATTCTATATTGAAATCAATTAGAATAAAGAATTTTTTTTATGTTTTATTTAATTTCATTAGTCTTTCTAATTTAATATAATACCTATTTATATTAAAACTTAAATATGTTTGCTTGTTTAACTACTAATTGCAAAAAACTTATAATAACGTCTATATACTTACCATTATCCATTCCGTTAAAAAATTGGGTGTGATATGCTGGTCCTGCGTAGTCCATATCTAAAAACAAAAATAGAATATCAATAATTTTAAAAAGAAAATGTCTGACAGATTTTTTTTGTAAAAGTATCGCTCAGCAAGAAATGGTGGGCCTATGGTTTCAAAGATTTAACAACATTAAGAAAAAGGAAACAGAAAAAGAAAAATGAAATAAAATGTTATAAAGTCAAAGAATAATTATGAAGAATAAGAAAAAGAAACAAATGAAGTACAAATTGAGTCATATATATATATATATATATATATATATATATATATATATATATATATATATATTTGTTATAGGGTACAATTCTTTTAAGGTGCGATTGTTACGATTGGTTTCAAAGCAGTGTTAACAACTTATCAAGGCAATGCATCCCTGAAAAAAAGCAAGTGGGATATTCGCGGCATTTTTTTCACGGGCGCGTTGTCTTGACGATAAGTGGCTAAAAAGCTGCTTTGAAACCATTGGCAACAATCACATGTAAATGTATTGTACCTTATAACAAAAAAACAGCTCTTACACCCATAATCGAGCATATATATATATATATATATATATATATATATATATAATATATATATATATATATATATATATATATATATATAATGCATTGTTAACATTAGCAACTCGAAAGGAGAACACACCTGATTCCGCTTCGTTTTCCAACTCAAAGGCTAAAAATAAATAAATGAAAATAAATAATACTTATATGGATGTGTGTGTTTTAGAGTGTGAATTAGTATCTGTGTATGAATATAAGCACCTATATATATATATATATATATATATATATATATATATATATATATATATATATATATATATATATGTGTGTGTGTGTGTGTGTGTGTGTGTGTGTTTATATATATATATATATATATATATATATATATATATATATATATATATATATATGTCTGTTTATAATATATATATTGTTTGGGATTTAGTATAAAACATTAGGTATGGAATATAAGAAATTCAGTTTTTTAATATTAAGTTTCGTTAACATTAAAAAAATGAGTTTCTTATATTCCATACCTAATGCTTCATACTAAATTCCAAACAATATATATAATATAAACAGAAATATATATATAAATACATATATACCGACTAGAAGCATACGTGGATCCCTCAACAACATATATATATATATATATATATATATATATATATATATACTAGCAAAAGTACCCGGTCCATGACCGGACTAAACAAAAATTAGGAACGCCAGAGAGTGAATGAGAAGAGAGAAAATAAGTGTAAAATGTTTTATCGAATTAAAAAGAATTGTATTAGTAGAATGTTTGTTTATTTTAGGAAATTATTTTTTCCATTAAGATATTATTTTTTAAAAATGCATTCCTAACATTTATCAAAGATTTGACGATAAACAAAGCTAAGAATTAGCGTATTATAATATTCATTTATTTTAAGAAAAGTTTCTCTTTGTTGTTTACATAGTCTCTTTTTATAGTTTACATTTTTGTTGAAACAATTTTATTTTTTTAAGCGAGCTTCCTTGCCTGTTGATTTCAAGGTAGAAATGTATTCGTTTAATTCCAATATTTTACCGTATTAAAATATAACAATAAAATGCTAAAAATAAAATACTTACAATTGTCCGTATTACAATTTCTTTTTTTCTTTTTTTTCTTTTGTTTTGTTTTATAATAGTGTTTTGTTTTTTTGTTTTGTTATGTTTTTTCTAAAACTCTTTTGTACATAAAACAAATTGGAGAAGTTTATCCGTTTAATTTATTTCCTTTTACGACCCCTAAAAGTAACAAAAAAGTAACAAAGAAGCTAAAAATAAACATTACCTTATTTATAGGTGGAATATAAAGATTTGCGTTATACTGATTAAAAAATGGATATATTTTATTCTAAAATGAAAGAATTAATAATAATAAAAAGTTTATAAATCGTTAAATGTTTTCGTTTATTATTGCGATTAAATTCGCTGTAAAAATATTAATTCACTTGATAAAACCACATACAAATTATATATTTAGAAAGATTATTTTATTTTATGTCTAACCAAATAATTATTAAGATTGGACGGAATACGCGAAAAATTCCTAGCTGAAAGATTAGGGCACGAATTTTCTTTTTACAAATGATCAGCAGGCGGCGCCGTGTGGCCATTTTATATCACTGCTGAAATAGGCAATAGCCAGCGATTTTTTTTATATTGGCAGTAGCAGCCATGCTACGATTTTGCGGATCGTTTGATTTTTGTTTAATTAATTAATTATAACCCTTAATCAGTAGAAATCAATAACTAAATTTGATGTGGTTCTTAGTTATAGGGATATTAAGGTATATACAAGATTTCGAATCTGAGTGACATCCATTTTCAGAGTCATACGTCGACAAGTACTACCAACCTTTCTTTTATATATATATATATATATATATATATATATATATATATATATATATATATATATGCATATATACTATAGTTATGGCTAAAAAAGACTACCATATGTAGTGCAGTAAAAATTTGCCTCTAATTGTCTATCTTCAAAATTCTCAGAATAAATCTTAAAAGAAATCCATTATAACTAATGTTATTCTGATAGTTAAATTAGGGCAAAGTTGTTCAATTTTTCAATCATACAGCATTCTTAATTAGCCTTTCTAATTTAATATGGCAATATATTTGCTAGTATATATAAGATATGTAAAAAATTACTGAGACTTTTTGTAATTTTTGACACACCTTATTTTCTGAAAAAAAAGTTCTATTCATTCTTCATTTCTATTTTCGTAAATACAGCTTCAATCTCGATACTCTTTTGACACAACTTGTATATATATATATATATATATATATATATATATATATATATATATATATGTGTGTGTGTGTGTGTGTGTGTGTGTGTGTGTGTGTGTGTGTGAGGGTGTGTAAATCTATGAGAATATTTCTGTATGGATTCAAGCAACTAAATACTTACCTGAATCGGCTTCATTTTCCAAGGCCAATGCTAGAAATTAAAAAGCATATATACTACATATATACATATATATAGTTTTTCCTACGTTCCGTTAAATTAGTTTTAAATAGTTAAATATATCTTGCTTTTATTAATTTCAGTTTTAATTGATCATTTAATACATTATAATCACTTTCTATAGTTTCGCTATATTTACGTATCAAATACATTTTTCAAAATTTATTTTGTTTTAAATTAACAATAAAGCTTATTCTATTTAATCTTAGAATAATTAATATCTTATTATAATGGAGATTGTGTGTTTTTCTGTCTGTAACCTAAACTATATTACTACTCAAGTCACAATTCCCTTAATTATTTTCCTCATATTCTCCATTCTCCATGAATTTAATTTTCATTCAAACCTTATTTATTAATAAAATTGTTTTGCATTTTTAATTCTGTTGGCCATATCTGCATACTAATAACATGCAATTGTATTTATATATACAACAAAATAGCGGTTTAGAATTGAACGAGAAGGCTAATTTGCATATTGATATTAAAATGTTATTTTAATAAATATTTGCTTGTATTATTGATTTCTAATTGTTTGGTTTTATTTTTATAAATATAGCAAAAAATCGGGATAAATCTTAAAGAAATTTATTTACAAGAAGAAATAAATGTAATTTATTCTTTTACTTCCTATTTTACTAAAGAGTTAAATTAGGGAAAATGATGGAAGAGTTAGTTTCAAAGTTGTTCTATTTTCGATTATACCCCCCCCCTCTGTTTAATAATTTTATCTGCATTCTTTTTAGTTTCATTAGCTTTCTAATTTAACATATTTCATTACATTAAAACTTAAATGCTGCGCCCGGAGGGTGCATATATTTGCTAGTAGAAATAATGTTTACTTAAAAAATTGTTATTTTTTAAGGTTTTATTCTGTTATTATAATGGAAAATAGGTGTCTGTCTGTAACCAAAACTACTGCACTGTTTATGTCACAATACCCTCAGGAATTGCGTAAGTTTACCAATGAGTATTTATTCTTTAGTCAACATCATTTATACATAGATTAAGTTCTTTTTATTAACGATGTTTATGAAAATATGAATTAGATTTGCCTCAAAACAGCCCATGTTATTAGTGTGTTTAAAATCCTGCTATGAGTATTATATAGTTGTTTACTAAGCGTAACTTCGTTGCGGCACAAGGCCAGAAGTATGGGGCACCCAGTGAGAATCAAACTCACTAACAATTGTTTTCTAATCTAGCTTGCTAACCATTACACCACATGAGGTGCCCATATGTTGTATATATCAATAAGAAATAAAAGTTTACATAATGTATAGTGTGGTTAATTTGCATACTGGTTTTAATAAAACCGTGTTTAATAAATAATTACTTGGTGTTATTGATTTCAAATATTATTGTTTTATTCTACAACGTATTCTAATCAATCCTATGAAGGATTTTAATACACTAACTAATTAAATTAAAGTGTTATTGGTTTATATGCGTTTTTATTTAATTTCATTAGTCTTTCTAATCTAATATTACATTAAAACTTAAATACTAACGCCCGACGGAGGACGATTATTCTTACTAGTTGATTATTATGTTGCTTTTCAAAAGATTTCTCAATTTTTAAATTTTTTTTATAACTCTTTAAGAATCCTTTGAATGCTATTTTTTCTTTCTTTCTTTTTTTTTTTTTTCATTTTTTTCTAATTTTTTTCCCAAATACTTTCATGGCGTCACTAAATTTTAAAAAGAGACGCTATTGAGGATAAAAATGAATTTGTCACATTTCGTTTCATTTTCTTTTGAAAATAAATTTTCTAGACGGAGATTCATAACATCGCTTCGTAACATTGCCCTGGTGATGGTTTAATATATAAGAAAAACGAAACATTCAAACGTATGCAAAAGTATTCATTCACAAATAAATGCATCCTCTGAATATTTTTTTTTTTTCATATTTTTATACTTACCTACCGTCGGATTTACTTCGCCGTTTGTCTCTCTCTCATATATATATATATATATATATATATATATATATATATATATATTTCGCAATTCATAATTTTTGACTCGGGTTTCACGCAGAGTATCAACGATTAATCATCCAGTGATTTGGGAGGTAAGCTCTCCCTTCACACCAGTAAAAGAAGAATGAGAAAATGAGAGAAAGGAGAGGGGGAAAGAACAGCACTCAAGATAGTAAACGCTTATACTGAGGGGGAAACACGAAGAGAGAGAGAGAGAGAGAGAGAGAGAGAGAGAGAGAGAGAGAGAGCATGCAATAAAGTCAATTTGAGGCCAAGTGGTACTGGAGAGAATTGTTTAAGAAACCACAAGCATACACAAGGAGTGGAAGTAAATGTAGATTGAGCTTAAAATAAAACGACAGTCTCCCCTCAGAGAAGTACAACCCCCCATTAATGGGTGTCCTGGGTATGTAAATTTTGCCATACAACAAGATGGTATATGTATAAACCAGATTTTGTTCTTGAGAATGAGGCATAAAATTCTCTGGGACTTTGAGATAAAGATGGATCACCTTATTCCAGCTTGAAAACCAGACCTAGTATTCATTGACAAGAAAAATAGAACTTGTCAACTGGTAGATTTTGTAGTTCCAGCTGGTCACAGGGAGAAAATAAAATAAAATGAAAAGATAGACAAATACATAGACCTTGCTAGAGAATTGAAAAACTGTGGAATATAAGGGTGAAAGTGATACCAATTGTAGAAAGTTCAATTGGAACGGTACCAGCTTAGAAAATAGACTAGAGGAACTGGAAATCAGAAGAAGAATAAAGACCATCGAAACTACAGCATTGCTAAGATTGGCTAGAATACTCAGAAGAGTCCTGGAGACCTGAGGAGACTTGCCTCCAGTGATCCACCGGCTACGGCAGGTGTGAAAACCTTGTGATTATAATAATGATTTGGTGCTCTTGAACTGTCCTCAAGGGTTTGCAAAAAGACTGAGAGATTTGGAAAACAGAGGAAGAATCGAGACCATCCATTGACCTGAATACTAACAAGAGTCCTGGAGACCTGAAGAGACGTGTTGAAAGTGAAATATTAATAATATTTGGCCATGATCTGTGATTGGTCGGTTCGATCGTTGATCAGAGTCAGCTTTGGTCACCGATGGAAACGGACAGTAATGGCGTCTCTCCTGCGAGCTATTTTCTCTCCGTACAGTTGAAGTGTGTTTTGAAATAAAGATATCTAAAAGCTGTATTCATGTATAAGAACAAGAGGATGAACATAGAAACTAAGAAATACCCAAGATTAACCCAAGAAGACCCAGACCAGAAGAAGGGAATCAGCCCAGATAGAAGATAGAGAATCCAGTCAGCTAAGAAGATTAGTAATATGAAGATAGTATAATAGATATGCAACCAGATACCTGGATCTTGCTAGAGAACTGAAAAAGACTGTGGAACATGAGGATAATAGGAATACCAATTATAGTTGGAACCTTTGAAAAAGTTTACAGAGGTCTGAAAAGACACTTAGAGGACTGGAGATGAGAAGAAGAATAAGAAAATCCAAACCACAGCAATGTTAAAATCAGACAAAATACTCAGAAGAGCGCTGGTGACCTGAGTAGTCTTACTGTCACTCAGACTCCAGTAAAAGATCACTAGTTAAAGCTGCTGTGAAAACCTCACAACGAGTGAAATAATTATAGTAATCTTTATTAGAATTAAGCCACAGCCGTGAGAAAAGAAGTTTGTGGGCCAGATCCGACCCGAAGTATGTCGTTTGAAACACAATTAGCAATGAGTTATTGGGTACCGGCATATAAACACCAGGGGGATTATTTTACTTACCTTCCCTTTCAAATTTGTTATCTAAAATGTAAAAAGGAAGAAAACAAAAACATTGAATAAATAAGTAATACTTTGTTCTTAAAATCGTAAAACCACAAAAATATCATTTTATGAGAGTTAATAATGCACACGGAATATGGGGGAGGGGTTCTATTTATTCTACTGAAACTATCAGGGCTTGGTGTCATGAACGAATATCAAAAACGGAGTGTTCTACGCTGACAAAACCCATGCGAGACACGTTGGCACGGTCGCTGTGGCTGCAGCTGAAGGTATGGTCAGTGTTTGATGGCGCAGAGTTACGGTTCGTTCTTCTGCAATTTTTGTCTTTGAGGGTTAATATACGGGCCTTTTCAAAGGAGACAAGTTTAGGTCGAATGCTATTAAGAAGCAAGGTACTGTAAACCTTGGCAGCTATGGCAGTAAGAGTTATACTCCTTAGTTCTTAGTGCTTCCGAGGTCACCTTTCTTCAAGAGCAGGAGAATATATATATATATATCCTCTTTCTATGTATTCGCGTAAACAAGGATCTCTGTTATTTACAGATATGTGTTCTATAAGTGACCGTAACATATATACCTATGTATATATTTATCAGTTAAAATTCTGATTCTTACTACTAAGTGCTGATGGCAAACGGGTTTGGGAATTGGTCTGAGGAAAAATCAGTCGGGATTCTAGATGTAATTTGCTCAGTCTAACCACACTGCGGAGACGTAATACGTCGAAACACGGTGTCTTTGGATGACTATATATATATATATATATATATATATATAGCTCATCGCTTATCGACCAAACACTCGTCTTGTCGGTGGGATCTAAATTAGGCAGACTGTGTCCGCAGAGGGGTAAGACTCCCTAATAAGGTGTCCTGATTAAGATCATAAATTGCATCCGATGGTGAGGCCCCAATTCCAGTGAGATTTGTGGAATTTGAAATCACCCCATTGTTACCATTACGCCTAGGTCGTTGTTCAAGTCCTACATATGGGTCAAATAAATCCGTTTGAGATAACCAAATGTTTGTTTATAACGAGTCAGGAGATACATTTAATTGGAGACTGACTTCGGCAGGTCCAGTGAGATTCGGCCGCTGGACCGGTAAAATAAAATTAAAGCGTTGATCACAAGGGGCTTTCCCCCCCAGGCAATACCTATCCCATTGATTTAAAGGGACAGGGCTGAGTTTATTGCCCAGCGCCTGAGGTGCCCTCCTTGAGGGGGAATGCCGAAGGGATCGACGCAATTTTTCCACCTGCCACCCATGAGTCTCGGCTTGTTGGTGGTCCCGTGTTAATAGGGCTTTGTGCCTAACCCGTACAAGTGGGGTACGAAGTAAATAATCTGACTTCGGCATAAAATGACAGTTTCATTTATTTGATATAAGGTGTGCTCCAATTCCACCCTGAATTTATAAACTAGACAAGGTCATGTGGTCTAATCCTTAGCCAATCACTGGCCATACTGCATGGCTGATACACTACTTAAACACTGATTCTTTCACAATATACTTGCGACCATTGACGAAGGAACTTAGGATTCTTTACCCTAGAGGATTACCAAAAGATTTCTGCTGAACAAGCGCTCTTGCTTGAAGGTCCAAGAATGGCCCATAAAAACTTAACAATGACCCATCAAGTTATTGACATGCTTTAAAACCAATCAACCAAACAAAAAACCAACCAACCAGCCAACCAACATAATCAAATACTGCTTTCTTACAAGCATATTTATTTAATTACCGTTCTCTCTTTAAACCAATAACAGCTTTAGAGGCAAGAACTTTTTTGTAAATATATATTAGAGTCTGCCAATTTTGTTGTCATATGCGTATTTTACAAAATAATTATAAACCTCTAATTGAAAAAAAAAATGACAAAAAATCAGGGAATAATTCGATTTGAATGAAATCTTCACTGTTGATTTAGCAATGAATTAATCTTATAATGCATTAGTTATTTTATTTCAAAACTTTCTGATTTTTTCAACTCTTAACATCCTGTTGAGAATTCTTTAAAGTCCAGAGCCCCATTCATATAAGGATTTATCAAAAGATGGCTAAAAATGACCTTTGCATCAAAAGTTACCTGTTATTTCACTTAAATCAAGGACTATTAAATATGTTTAATATTACATTTAAACAAAGGCTGTTCTTTGGGACAGATTAGGAAAATGAATGCGACTTCTGGGCGGGCGGAATGAGGCGGCATAGGACATTATGAGTTGACCTTCCCCCTTATTTTGGGGGCACAAAATATCGGTGGGGTTATATAATTTTGAAACTAAGTACAGTATAAATATTTTTAAAAAAGACAACAGATCGAAGGTGTGAATAGAAGAAAAAAAAATTTTGAGTGAGTTACTCAAGTAGAAAATAAGTACCGAAAATCGGAAAATTAAATGTAAAAAAAAAAAAAATATCAAAAAATGTTTGCAGATTTCATTTACTCTGTTCTTTAACTATATAATTGTCTATTATATTATAAGTGAAAAAATATACATCGATATTTGTTTTGTTTAAAAGGGTGGAAGCCTCATTTTTCAATTGAGTTTTCTCCAAAAATTAATAGATAACAAAAATAAAATAGACAAGTTATTACATATATATGTGTTTTTAGAATTTAAAAACATGAAATTTGAAACTAAAAATTAGGCTTTTAGTATTTTAAATGAATTTTATCTATCAATTGGGTATATAAATGGTTGTTTTAGACGCTACAACGGAGGCCGTGAACGGTAATATTTATTTTCAAGAATGTTGATTTATTTCCATTGAATTACTTTTTTAAAAAAATCGTTGATCAATAAGTCAACACAGAAACTTTTATTAAAATCAGATAATTCCCGGATTTTTGATAACTTTTTCATAAACGTCGGCCCTCCATTGGAGAAGAGGTCACGTAAAGTATTTTTAGAGCGTATTTTTTGTGTGTTTAGACCAAAAAGAAAAACATATTTCATTTAAAAGTTATTAATTTTTCTGTACATAGTGTATTTAATCTTTTTTGTTTTCTGAGAAGAATCTGTTATATGCCTTAAAATCTTAAATAATGTGTTTTTTTAGTCACCAATACACCACAAAAAGTGTCCATGTTTGCAAAATATCCGAGCGAAATTAATGGTTTAAAATCTATTAAAAATAAATTACATACGTAATATTTTACTTCTTTTTTTTATTCATTTAAAAAATTTTTTTTTACTGATGCTCATTATATTACTACGTTTCGATTTAAACAAAATTGACCTTAAATAATTTTGTGGTGTTAGTCCCAACAGTAAAAAGAAGTCAAGTCGAGATAGGGTAAAATAAGACAAGTGTATTTACAATTAATGGTACATGTACGACTAGCTTGTCGTTAACGGGAACTGTCCTCCCTTTCCACTCGGTGTCTCACTATTTATAGTGAGAACCGGTGCATGTTCTC
Source organism: Doryteuthis pealeii (assembly GCA_023376005.1). NCBI lineage: Eukaryota > Metazoa > Mollusca > Cephalopoda > Myopsida > Loliginidae > Doryteuthis > Doryteuthis pealeii. Next base: position 34,645,461 of record CM042166.1, on the reverse strand, counting down.
CACTGTAGGAATGGCCGGTACAACAAATAATCTATTTGATTAATTTTAATTCGTTTTTAAAATGAAAATGAGACAACATTTTGGCAGTGCCTAATATATATCATTAAAAAGATCTAGTACCGATTGTTTTAATACTCAAATTGACGATTATAAAAGTCGATTTGATTAAGATATTATTGGGATGAATAATGAATTATTAGTGTTATTTTTCATATAAAGCTTTTCAAACTTATCAATGATAATTATGACCAGCATATTCTTATTATGATGGAGAGTAATTTGAATCTGACTTTTAAAAAAAACGCATCACATCAGAAATAATTAATGCTCATGCCAAAGAAAATAGCTAAGCTTAGCAACCCGCAAAAAAAAAAAAAAAAAAAAAAAAAAAAAAATTGGCAAAAAAATAAAATAGAGTTGTGTGTTTTCTTTTTTAGTTTTTTTAGTTTTTTAAAATTATTTTTATCATTTTTTATATTTAAAAAAAAGAAGTTTTAAGCTTAAAATAGCTTAGCAAATAAATTATAAACAATAAAAATGTGCACCACTTACTTGTTATCTTTTCAAAAACTTTGTGTTACAAAAACAGAAAAAGCTGAGATTAATAGTTTATTATCACCGAAATCTCTCACCATTATTGATTATTTTACGTGATTCTAGTATTGCATTTAGATATCTTTACATATATAAAGGGCAGTGATGTGTATGTGTATGTCCGGTGGAAACTTCGAAAATAAAACAATTAACGACAAAGTATATATATATATATATATATATATATATATATATATATATATATATATATATATATATATATTAAATTCAGCAAATAAATAAAGCTCCTACAAATTTGTGGTTGAGCACTGTGATTTCTTTGTTTCATCCCAAAAATATATATATATATATATATATATATATATATATATATATATATATATATATATATATATATACATTATATCACCGGGGCTTGGTTTTTGAGCAAAAATAATGAATATTTTATTTATATTCGGGAAGATAATTAAAAAATAAGCATGGAATATTTTTTTGCATTTAATATTTCCAATTGTAGACATTAACGTTTCTTTTCAGAGTATCTGGATCAATTCAAAATCTGTTGTTTTTTTTTTGCGTAGGGATTTTAATGGGGCATACTACGAGGTTCCAATTCACGATTCAGTAATAATGGATGTGCAGGACTAACTTATAAAAAAATCCCTCTCTGCCCAGGCGACGCCAGATAGCCATTTCTAGCATACGATATATATAAACTTGTGGAGCGTTCTGACACGACGTGTTTATGAGAATGGACACCAATTAAGAAGCAAGGATGACTTATGACAGGAAGTAGTAAACGTATCATATGAAATTACATCAGAGGAAACCCAGAAATTGACATGATCGATGAAACAGGACCTTTTCCAAATCATTTTTTAAAAAAGAATCACATATCTCATATTAACCAAATCCACTATCATTTTTGAACTCTATTTATTTATTTTTTATTTCACTTTAGTTTCATCTTAGTTGCGGTATGTATACATAAAAAAACTGTAAATGAAACAATTAAAATTTTCTTTTCTTTTTTACAGGGTTTTTATTACAGCTCGCTAATAATTTGACTCACTAAAAATTTAAGTAAATTAGGTAAATGACCTTAACTTCTCTTCCCTTTTGTGGAAATATACAATTTTTACGGAGTAGATATATATATACACCTTGTCATTATTCTCTGATAATTATATTAAATTTGAAGCAGTAGTTAAGGATAGGGCAGGAAAGTGTCACCTTGTTAATAATTTGAAACGCAGTGTACAGTCATTATTTTTCGGGGAGATAACGTCAATAGAGGTCGCGAGACTAAGCAATATTTTGAAAAACACTGTCATGGACTGACCCGAGCCACGCCCTTCTTACGCTGAGCAGCGAGTGAATTCTTGACAAAATAAACGAAATGTAAACTAAATTACTCTGTATCCAAGCATTCCCATGGGGAATTTATCCATTTCTAGAAATTAATCCTTTTATATTAATTAGTAATCCTTTCTAAAAAAAAAGTATCAATCTTTTCTAATAATTATCAATCCTTTTCTAAAAATTATTAATCCTTTCTTAAGATTATTAATCCTTTTCTAAATATATATAATTCTTTTCTAAAAATGATTAATCTTTTCTTAAGAATGATTAATCCTTTTCTAAAAATTATTGATCCTTTTCTAAATATGTTTAATCCTTTCGAGAAATGATTAATCCTTTCTAAAAATTATTAATCCTTTTCTAAATATATTTAATCCTTTCGAGAAATTATTAATCCTTTCCTAAAAATAATGAATCCTTTTCTTAAAATCATGAATCCTTTTCTAAAAATTATCAATCTATTTCTACAAAGGATCAATCCTAAGAACACGGGAAAAAACAAAGTTAAAAAATATTCTAAATTCTTTAATTTATATTTTCCGTACTTTTAATTAAGACAGAATCTATCGCCCAAACACTTCATCTTCTTTTTTAAAATTTTAATCATTAACCCACGCTTCAGTATCTTAGATAAATGTAAGCCTCATTAAATGTGCTATTATTATTATTATTATTATTATTATTATTATTAGATTTTCACACCGGCTGTAGCTGATGGTTTTCTGGAGGCTTAGTGACAGCAAGTCTGCTCAGGTCTCCAGGACTCTTCTGAGTATTCTAGCCGATCTTAACAGTGCTGTAGTTTGAATGGTATTATTATTATTATTATTATTATTATTATTATTATTATTATTTATTTATTCATTTATCTCAATGTGAGTTTTTCACACTGCCTAAGCTGGTGGTTAACTGGAGGCTAAGTGACAGCAAGACTCCTCAGTTTTCCAAGACTCTACTGTAGCTGATCTAGATGTTGTTTGGATGGCCTCGACTCTTTCTCGGATTTCCAGTTCTTCCAGACTCTTTTCCACACTTTGGGACCATTTTCAGGGCTCCCCTTACGATTGGTACGAACCTTCACCTTCATGTTTAACAGTTTTGTTAGCTCTCTGGCCAGGTCCAAGTATATGTCTTTCTTTCACGTTCACGATTATGAGATTATGAGAGAACCACTTTCTCTTGAGATTTCCTCATCTTAGCCATGTCCAGGTCTTCTCATGTGCGATCTCTGCGGTTTGTCGCTTGAAGTATCCATATAGTTGTTTTCCTTCCTATTTCTGTTTTCTAGTTTGTGTTGCGTTTCCGCTGGTCAATATATTGCAATTGCTTTTTCTGGCTGCTGCAATTAGTCCTTCCTTACTTTTATTAGTATATTCTTCAAATGCATGGATTGTCGCACCTACTCAATCTTCAATCTTGGCGAGGCACCTTCCACTTCTACAGGAGGCGCTGTAACTTCAGGCGCACAAAAACTATATTATAGTCTTCCGAGACTGAAATGCCAATATAATACTCCTACAAGCCTGAGTCCAAAAAAGTCCATGGAGTAGAAAACACACTGACTTTCCGTTTACTTCAGTAAAGAAGTCTTCAGCTGACAGTCTTCTGGAACATAAAAGGGACTATCACTATTGATTTACTTGAAAAGGATGCAACTACAACTAGTGCTTCTTTTATGGGAACTATCAGATGAATTTCTTAAAATAATTTGATCTATCTATCAATCTATCTAGATAACCGAGTGGCCTGACTGATGATAATAGATCGACCTAGACATCTAGATAACCGAGTGGGTAAAATGCCTGACTGATGATAATAGATCGACCTAGACATAATACGTCGAAACACGGTGTCTATGGATGACTATCTATCTATCTATCTATCTATCTATATATGTGTTCCCAATATCTATCTACCTATCTATATATGATAAGTTGTAAACACGGTTTGTTTTGGAATGGCTTTTTGCCGATAATTTTTGGGAGAATAAGTGCTTAATTGGAGTCGTACCTAATTTTGAAAATTAATTAATTAATAATGAATTAGGCGGGAATCTATCTATATATATATATGTGTTCCCAATATATATATATATATATATATATATATATAGATAGATAGATAGATAGATAGATGACCCTTTCTAACCGTTATTTTGAAATATTACCTCTTTTTTAGATTTTTGGTAACCATTGGTAATAATTGTTAAAAAGACCAAGAAACTGAAGCGGGTATTAACACAATAACGCATTTCGATAGAGCAAGTTTTCAGCTACAAATTACTTTTTTATCTTTTAATCACCATCTAGTAATTTGTTTATCTTATTCTAACCTTGATCCTAACACTTACTTAAGCACATAGCAGGATTTACCGATTAGTGGGGCCTAAGACAAACATATTAGTGGACACTATTATTTTACTATGGGGCCAATATCCATCACCTGAGAACTACCCAGGGTCCACCAGTTGAAGACGAAAGTGAATCTATACCTAATGTATTATCCTGGTGTTTTGAATATATCATAATAAAATCTCCGGTGTACACTTGAAACACGCTGCGCGACACATTAGTTTCAGTGGGACTCCAGATACCTGTGAGCCCTAGGCCAATGGCCTATTTTGCTTATTAGTAAATCTGACCCTGCTTAAGCAAATTCAGTGGTACCTTGACTTACGTATACTCCCACTCAGAAGTTTCCCCAGTTACGAACTGTCACTCGGTTGATTTTTTGCTTTGTGTTGTGAGCTAAAATTTGAGGCACAGGCGAGCTTCAGATACGCTTATGTTTATAAGTTCACAAAAAAACTTTGTTTTCAAATTATTTTCACCAAAGAAATATATTATTCATAAAAAGAAACATTATCACATATTACAGCACATAACTCATTATATTTTATTTTATTTTGTATCTATATTATAGAGTGATATTTGTCTGATTAAAATAACGTAACAAAAGAATAGGATGTTTTTTTTCTGGTTGGTAGGGGTCTGAAACGAATTAATAACATTTTAGTCTATTACAATGGGAAAAATAGATTCGATATACGAGGAAATTGAGCAACGAGCGAAACGAATTAGACTCGTAAGTCAAGGTAGCACTGTACAATGTTTTTCGCTTGGCTAATCGCAGCATGGGTGTTTTTGTGGGGGTGGAACGGATTAATAACATTTCAGTTTATTTCAGTGGGGAAAATTGATTTGATATACGAGGAAATTGAGTTTTGAACAGAACGAATTAAAATCATAAATCAACGTAGCACTGTACAATGTTTTTTCGCTTGGCTCATCATAGCACGGGTGTTTTGACGGGATGGAGCGGATTAATGACATTTTAGTTTATTTCAGAGGGGAAAATAGATTTGATATACGAGGAAATTGAGCAACGAGCGAAACGAATTAGACTAGTAAGTCAAGATAGCACTGTACAATGTTTTTCGCTTGGCTAATCGCAGCACGGGTGTTTTGTTGGGACGGAACGGATTAATGACATTTCAGTTTATTTTAGTGAGGGAAATTGATTTGATATACGAGGAAATGAGTTATGAACAGAACGAATTAGACTCGTGAGTCAAGGTAGCACGGTACAATGTTTTTCGCTTGGCTAATCACAGTATGGGTGTTTTTGTGGGGATGGAACGGATTAATGACATTTCAGTTAATTTCAGTGGATAAACTTGATTTGAAATACGAGGAAATTGAGTTACGAGCTAAAGGAATTAATCTCGCAAGTGAGGGTAGCACTGTACAGTGTTTTTTCGCTTGGCTAATCAGCACGGGTGTTTTGTGAGGACGGAACGGATTAATGACATTTCAGTTTATTTTAGTGAGGGAAATTGATTTGATATACGAGGAAATGAGTTATGAACAGAACGAATTAGACTCGTGAGTCAAGGTAGCACGGTACAATGTTTTTCGCTTGGCTAATCAGCACGGGTGTTTTTGTGGGTTTGGAACGGATTAATGATATTTCCGTTCATTTCAGAGGGGAAACTTGATTTGAAATACGAGGTAATTGAGTTATGGGCAGAACGAATTAAACGCGTAAATCAAGATACCACTGTAGTTGCAAAATGTTTTAAAGACAGGAAAGTGCCTACCTTTCTCTGCGAGCCTTTTGACCGCTACAGGGGAAGAAACGATAAAAAAATTAATTAATTAGTTACAATTCAATAATAAATAAATAAATAAATAAATAAATAAAAATTAAGCAAATAATTTTTGTTTTGTAATTAATTTATTAAACGACGTGTACTATAATCAATTCGGTTGTACGGGGGTAATTCCTTTTCGTGGCCTCACTAGGGAAAGAGGGTTACTTGGATGTGCTCGTCACGGTGATCCATACGTGAAACTTAGGGTCGCGGCTCACTTTTGCATGTTTATCTCAGCGTCTATTTAAATTAAAGGACAAAAGTAAGTATTTTTTTTAAATTTACATTTTTATTTTTATTTAATCTATTATTTTTTAAATATTTTGCCAGATTTCTATTCTTATTAACCATAAGCGATGTTAATGCACGCATAGGGAAGGCATAGGCTGCTATTAGTTGAATGATTTGGATTATTCGGACTATTGCCTCATCTTTATTGTTATCTGTACAAGACAGATTTCTGTTAGTTGAATGCCGTGGTGTGATGGTTAGAGTAATAGAAAATGGACTCGACCCGAGTTTAAATCATGGACGAAGTTACAGTTTCGGCCGATGTGCTCTCCGTCCTTCTTCAGGTATTTCTGGTCAGACTCGGAGCCTTCTCGAATCCGGGAACCTTCTTGTCATAATTGGGAACAATCAATTGTTGCAAGTTCAATCCTGGTCAAGGGCAACAGTAACATAGACTAATAATTAACACAGCTTAACATTTGTACCCAGTTATGGTTAGCGGAATGAGAACAGGATACCCCTGTGGATTAAATAAAGGGTTGGGTTCGAAGAAGGTACCCGAGTTCGAAAGATGGTCCTGAGTTCGAGAAGGCTCCAGAACCCGACAAGAAATACTTGAAGAAATTCGGAAGGTACATCAGCCGAAACGTTGTACAGATAACAATACAGATAACAATAAAGATGAGGACAATAGTCCTAATACTACAAATAATACTAATTATCAAGCCTCATCTCAAACATTAAGAGAAATAGATTATCAGTTATATGGAAATCGGATCTCAATAACAAGCTAAAGCGACAATTTTTCCAAGCCGTCGTTGTATCAGTGCTACTGTATGGCTGCACCATCTGGACCCTAACGAAGCGCCTAGAAAACAAGCAAGATGTAAGCTGCACATGAATGTTGCGTGCGATCCTGAACAAATCGTGGAAACAACACCCCACAAGAAAACAACTGTATGGCCACTGGCCCCCTATCGCAAAACAACCCGAGTAAGAAAAACAAGACATGCTCTCACTGGTGGAGAAGCAAGGACGAACTCATAAGCGACATTCTCCTAGAGAAACCAACATATGGACATAACTGCCTGGGCAGTCTAGAAAGGACCTATAATGACAAGCTCTGTACGGATACTGGATGCTGCGCAGAGGACTTATCGAATGCAATTAATGATAGGGACGGTTGGCGAGAGATTGTCATGGATATCCGTGCTACTTCCACAACATAATGATGACCCAAACATTAAATCATTTAATTGATAATTTAGTGTCATTACTAAAAAAAGGGCCGGGTTAGCTCAGTCGGTAGAGCGTTCGGCTAGAAACCACAAGGTTCTTAGTTCGATACCGGTCCTCGCCAACTCAGCGTATGAGTAGCACAGGGATCTGTGCGGTAAAGTAAAGTATTTTTGTTATTCGATTGTATGCAGATAGAGTGTCGTCGGCAGAAGATGCACATACACAGGAGTCTTTGGGAGTTCTGACTGCAAGCGATTTCGATCTTGATATCAAACTCGATCTGATCAACCAAGAATTATGAGGGATTTTTATAATTCTTCAACTCAACAGGGTCACGATCTGATCAACCAAGAATTATGAGGGATTTTTATAATTCTTCAACTCAACAGGGTCACGATCTGATCAACCAAGAATTATGAGGGATTTTTATAATTCTTCAACTCAACAGGGTCACGATCGTGACACTTACGCAGTTTTCCTGTAAACACACCACTTCGCCCATGCAGCCTCTTTTCATTGGTCATGGGCTACACCTACACATTTTCTGTGCCTACGAAGTGTCAATGTACACCTGCATTTTCCGGGTGCCAATGTCAGTTCAATGCGTACGAAGCAATATCCTGTTTTCATTTTCAGGCCCATGCATTTCCATCTGTTTTCCAGGTGCGAACTCATTGGCATTTGTCTCTCATCCCACTTATATAAGAGCGTGACACAAGGACATTTTTATGCGGACACACCCACAAGCCGAAGCTCAAGGGTGGTAGACACAAAAAATCCATTGATCCCGTCGGCATTCCCTTAGGCACTGGGCAATAAACTCAGCCATATCCCTTTAAATCAAGGGGGCAGGTATTGCCTGGGATACGCTGTTAATTTTACCTAGCCGCTCCAGAGGTCGAAGCACTCTGAAGCAGGCTTGGCAATCTCATTGACCAGGTAATTATTACACTTAAGTATAATATTATCTAGATGTAGATATGATATAGATAATTCATCTATATATCATATAATAAATTAGAATAATTTATAATGAATTATTTCCTTTTTTTAAATGCATGTCATCATTGAATTTCTTTCTATTAATTTAAAGTTTTAAGTTAAGTAATAAAGTTATTTTAATTCTTTACCAAAACAATATCAGCACCAACTTTTTGCCTACTTTAAGCCACTCACAGCGGTTCTTGCACCACTGTTATCCTGCCGTAGCCACTGGCAGCGGCCCTTGCATGTGTTTCTAGCTTACTCTGAAAAATCACTACGTTAATACCCCTGCATCTTTTGTTTTGTTTTCAGGTGAATACATAGTGAACTTTGAAATTTCCTACCATCTTATTATATTGAAGATTCGGTGTCTGTCAGTCTGTAACCAAAAACTGCATCACTACTTGCGTCACAATACTCTCAGGAATTGAGTAAGTTTAGCAATGATAATCTAATCTATAGTCAAAATCATTAATACATTGAATATATCTCATTTATTTAGGAAGTCTATATGAAAATCTAAGTTAGATCTGCCTCAAAACAACCCATGTTATTAATGCATTTAAAATCCTGCAATCTGACTTATATATCACTAACATTTGGTTTGGTTTGTTTTACGGCATATCAACCTCAGTGGGTCATTTAATACCAATAAAGTTTTGAAATAAATTCTTAATGTATGATACAATTTTGTTTATCAACTCATGTTTTTCTATTAACCCATAGATGGGATATCACTAAGAAATAAAGGTTTACATAATTTATGGTGTAGTAAATTTGCATACTGGTTTTAACAAAACCGGATTTGGTAAATAATCACTAAGTGTTATTGATTTCTAATATAATTTAAAAAATTCTCTAACGCATTAAAATCAATCCTATAAATGACTATATAAAAACCAATTGAAATATAATTAAAATAAAGGTAATCTTTTATATGCGTACTTATTTTATTTCGTTAGTCTTTCTAATTTGATATATCTCTTTACATTAAAACTTAAATACTTTACACCGTGAGTGCGCATGTTCTTGCTAGTTTAGGTAAAAAAAAAAATGCCAAGAAAATTTGGTACAGACGTGGTGGAAATTTGGTAGGCAAAGAGTTAAAATAATCAGGCAACGGTTGACCAACCAAGCAAGCAACCATGAAGCATTTAAATAAAAAAATCAACTGAAAAAATAATCAAAAACAAGTAAAAATCAGTAATTTTACCGGCAGACTTTTTTTTCACCCAGCCTACAAAAAATTAAAACAATTAAAAATGAATATAAATATAATTTTTAGAATTTAAAAAAATATAAATTTGTAATCATACACCCAATGAGTGTGCAGGATAACCTCATCAGTGATGTTCTAGGTTTGCTTTCAAGTTTTGGGTCATCCAACATCATACTTGTTCTCCTAAGTGACCCTATCGAAAGAACAATTCCTGTAAGAATATTTGTCTCATACCCCACTTGTATGGACTGGGGGGAGCCGAAGCTCATGGGTGGGAAAGAACAAAAATTGCGTCGATCCCTTCGGCATTCCCCCTCAAGGGGGCACCTCAGGCGCTGGGCAATAAACCCAGGGGGACAACCCCCTGGGATCGACGCTATTAATTTAACACAACTCACCGGTCCAGTGGCCGAAGCTCACCGGATCCCCGCCCCGAAGGACGGGTTGGGAATTCCAGTAGGTATCCTTGGCACAATAACGGTCAACGTACACATACAAAGAAAATACGACTGCTGCTACTGCTGATCTTATAAGCAGTAAGTAAAAAATGGGAAACGAAATACGTCACTTCCGTTTCAGTGGTGTCAAAATAAAAGAGGAACAGTTTTTTTTCCCCTTCTGGAACGTTGAACGGGGCACGTTCGCAATGAACACCGTTCGGTTCAAAATAATAGGTAAGGGTATTTGCCTCATACCCCACTTGTATGGGCTGGGCACAAGGCCTCGTTTTAAAGTGGGCCCACCCACAAGCCGAAGCTCATAGGTGGGAAAGAACAAAAAATTGCGTCGATCCCTTCGGCATTCCCCCTCAAGGGGGCGCCTCAGGTGCTGGGCAATAAACCCAGCCGTGCCCCTTTAAATCAAGGAGCAGGTGTTGCCTGGGGTTACAGCTCCCTGGGATCGACGTTATTAATTGTACTCTAAACCAGTCGCCAGTGTGCTTCGGCCACTGGACTGGTAGAGTACAATTAATAACGTCGATCCCAGGGAGCTGTAACCCCAGGCAACACCTGCTCCTTGATTTAAAGGGGCACGGCTGGGTTTATTGCCCAGCACCTGAGGCGCCCCCTTGAGGGGGAATGCCGAAGGGATCGACGCAATTTTTGTTCTTTCCCACCTATGAGCTTCGGCTTGTGGGTGGGCCCACTTTAAAACGAGGCCTTGTGCCCAGCCCATACAAGTGGGGTATGAGGCAAATATCCTTACCTATTATTTTGAACCGAACGGTGTTCATTGCGAACGTGCCCCGTTCAACGTTCCAGAAGGGGAAAAAAACTGTTCCTCTTTTATTTTGACACCCTGAAACGGAAGTGACGTATTTCGTTTCCCATTTTTTACTTACTGCTTATAAGATCAGCAGTAGCAGCAGTCGTATTTTCTTTGTATGTGTACGTTGACCGTTATTGTGCCAAGGATACCTACTGGAATTCCCAACCCGTCCTTCGGGGCGGGGATCCGGTGAGCTTCGGCCACTGGACCGGTGAGTTGTGTTAAATTAATAGCGTCGATCCCAGGGGTTGTCCCCCTGGGTTTTATTGCCCAGCGCCTGAGGTGCCCCTTGAGGGGAATGCCGAAGGGATCGACGCAATTTTTGTTCTTTCCCACCCATGAGCTTCGGCTCCCCCCAGTCCATACAAGTGGGGTATGAGACAAATATTCTTACAGGAATTGTTCTTTCGATAGGGTCACTTAGGAGAACAAGTATGATGTTGGATGACCCAAACTTGAAAGCAAACTAGAACATCACTGATGAGGTTATCCTGCACACTCATTGGGTGTATGATTACAAATTTATATTTTTTTAAATTCTAAAATTATATTTTATATTCATTTTTAATTGTTTTAATTTTTTGTAGGCTGGGTGAAAAAAAAGTCTGCCGGTAAAATTACTGATTTTTACTTGTTTTTGATTATTTTTTCAGTTGATTTTTTTTATTTAAATGCTTCATGGTTGCTTGCTTGGTTGGTCAACCGTTGCCTGATTATTTTAACTCTTTGCCTACCAAATTTCCACCACGTCTGTACCAAATTTTCTTGGCATTTTTTTTTTTACCTAAACTAGCAAGAACATGCGCACTCACGGTGTAAAGTATTTAAGTTTTAATGTAAAGAGATATATCAAATTAGAAAGACTAACGAAATAAAATAAGTACGCATATAAAAGATTACCTTTATTTTAATTATATTTCAATTGGTTTTTATATAGTCATTTATAGGATTGATTTTAATGCGTTAGAGAATTTTTTAAAATTATATTAGAAATCAATAACACTTAGTGATTATTTACCAAATCCGGTTTTGTTAAAACCAGTATGCAAATTTACTACACCATAAATTATGTAAACCTTTATTTCTTAGTGATATCCCATCTATGGGTTAATTAGAAAAACATGAGTTGATAAACAAAATTGTATCATACATTAAGAATTTATTTCAAAACTTTATTGGTATTAAATGACCCACTGAGGTTGATATGCCGTAAAACAAACCAAACCAAATGTTAGTGATATATAAGTCAGATTGCAGGATTTTAAATGCATTAATAACATGGGTTGTTTTGAGGCAGATCTAACTTAGATTTTCATATAGACTTCCTAAATAAATGAGATATATTCAATGTATTAATGATTTTGACTATAGATTAGATTATCATTGCTAAACTTACTCAATTCCTGAGAGTATTGTGACGCAAGTAGTGATGCAGTTTTGGTTACAGACTGACAGACACCGAATCTTCAATATAATAAGATGGTAGGAAATTTCAAAGTTCACTATGTATTCACCTGAAAACAAAACAAAAGATGGCAGGGGTATTAACGTAGTGATTTTTCAGAGTAAGCTAGAAACACATGCAAGGGCCGCTGCCAGTGGCTACGGCAGGATAACAGTGGTGCAAGAACCGCTGTGAGTGGCTTAAAGTAGGCAAAAAGTTGGTGCTGATATTGTTTTTGGTAAAGAATTAAAATAACTTTATTACTTAACTTAAAACTTTAAATTAATAGAAAAGAAATTCAATGATGACATGCATTTAAAAAAAGGAAATAATTCATTATAAATTATTCTAATTTATTATATTGATATATAGATGAATTATCTATATCATATCTACATCTAGATAATATTATACTTAAGTTGTAATATATTACCTGGTCAATGAGAATTGCCAAGCCTGCTTCAGAGTGCTTCGACCTCTGGAGCGGCTAGGTAAAATTAACAGCGTAGATCCCAGGCAATACCTGCCCCCTTGATTTAAAGGGATATGGCTGAGTTTATTGCCCAGTGCCTAAGGGAATGCCGACGGGATCAATGGATTTTTTGTGTCTACCACCCTTGAGCTTCGGCTTGTGGGTGTGTCCGCATAAAAATGTCCTTGTGTCACGCTCTCATAAGTGGGATGAGAGACAAATGCCAATGAGTTCGCACCTGGAAAACAGATGGAAATGCATGGGCCTGAAAATGAAAACAGGATATTGCTGGTACGCATTGAACTGACATTGGCACCCGTAAAATGCAGGTGTACATTGACACTTCGTAGGCACAGAAATGTGTAGGTGTAGCCCATGACCAATGAAAAGAGGCTGCATGGGCGAAGTGGTGTGTTTACAGGAAAACTGCGTAAGTGTCACGATCGTGACCCTGTTGAGTTGAAGAATTATAAAATCCCTCATAATTCTTGGTTGATCAGATCGTGACCTGTTGAGTTGAAGAATTATAAAAATCCCTCATAATTCTTGGTTGATCAGATCGTGACCCTGTTGAGTTGAAGAATTATAAAAATCCCTCATAATTCTTGGTTGATCAGATCGAGTTTGATATCAAGATCGAAATCGCTTGCAGTCAGAACTCCCAAAGACTCCTGTGTATGTGCATCCTCTGCCGACGACACTCTATCTGCATACAATCGAATAACAAAAATACTTTACTTTACCGCACAGATCCCTGTGCTACTCATACGCTGAGTTGGCGAGGACCGGTATCGAACTAAGAACCTTGTGGTTTCTAGCCGAACGCTCTACCGACTGAGCTAACCCGGCCCTTTTTTTAGTAATGACACTAAATTATCAATTAAATGATTTAATGTTTGGGTCATCATTATGTTGTGGAAGTAGCACGGATATCCATGACAATCTCTCGCCAACCGTCCCTATCATTAATTGCATTCGATAAGTCCTCTGCGCAGCATCCAGTATCCGTACAGAGCTTGTCATTATAGGTCCTTTCTAGACTGCCCAGGCAGTTATGTCCATATGTTGGTTTCTCTAGGAGAATGTCGCTTATGAGTTCGTCCTTGCTTCTCCACCAGTGAGAGCATGTCTTGTTTTTCTTACTCGGGTTGTTTTTGCGATAGGGGGCCAGTGGCCATACAGTTGTTTTCTTGTGGGGTGTTGTTTCCACGATTTGTTCAGGATCGCACGCAACATTCATGTGCAGCTTACATCTTGCTTGTTTTCTAGGCGCTTCGTTAGGGTCCAGATGGTGCAGCCATACAGTAGCACTGATACAACGACGGCTTGGAAAAATTGTCGCTTTAGCTTGTTATTGAGATCCGATTTCCATATAACTGATAATCTATTTCTCTTAATGTTTGAGATGAGGCTTGATAATTAGTATTATTTGTAGTATTAGGACTATTGTCCTCATCTTTATTGTTATCTGTATTGTTATCTGTACAACGTTTCGGCTGATGTACCTTCCGAATTTCTTCAAGTATTTCTTGTCGGGTTCTGGAGCCTTCTCGAACTCAGAGACCATCTTTTCGAACTCGGGTACCTTCTTCGAACCCAACCCTTTATTTAATCCACAGGGGTATCCTGTTCTCATTCCGCTAACCATAACTGGGTACAAATGTTAAGCTGTGTTAATTATTAGTCTATGTTACTGTTGCCCTTGACCAGGATTGAACTTGCAACAATTGATTGTTCCCAATTATGACAAGAAGGTTCCCGGGTTCGAGAAGGCTCCCGAGTCTGACCAGAAATACCTGAAGAAGGACGGAGAGCACATCGGCCGAAACTGTAACTTCGTCCATGATTTAAACTCGGGTCGAGTCCATTTTCTATTACTCTAACCATCACACCACGGCATTCAACTAACAGAAATCTGTCTTGTACAGATAACAATAAAGATGAGGCAATAGTCCGAATAATCCAAATCATTCAACTAATAGCAGCCTATGCCTTCCCTATGCGTGCATTAACATCGCTTATGGTTAATAAGAATAGAAATCTGGCAAAATATTTAAAAAATAATAGATTAAATAAAAATAAAAATGTAAATTTAAAAAAAATACTTACTTTTGTCCTTTAATTTAAATAGACGCTGAGATAAACATGCAAAAGTGAGCCGCGACCCTAAGTTTCACGTATGGTCACCGTGACGAGCACATCCAAGTAACCCTCTTTCCTAGTGAGGCCACGAAAAGGAATTACCCCCGTACAACCGAATTGATTATAGTACACGTCGTTTAAT
This sequence comes from Doryteuthis pealeii, assembly GCA_023376005.1. Classification (NCBI taxonomy): domain Eukaryota; kingdom Metazoa; phylum Mollusca; class Cephalopoda; order Myopsida; family Loliginidae; genus Doryteuthis; species Doryteuthis pealeii. The sequence goes on along the minus strand of CM042166.1, from coordinate 34,630,249 downwards.
AAATTAATTACAAAACAAAAATTATTTGCTTAATTTTTATTATTTATTTATTTATTTATTTATTATTGAATTGTAACTAATTAATTAATTTTTTTATCGTTTCTTCCCCTGTAGCGGTCAAAAGGCTCGCAGAGAAAGGTAGGCACTTTCCTGTCTTTAAAACATTTTGCAACTACAGTGGTATCTTGATTTACGCGTTTAATTCGTTCTGCCCATAACTCAATTACCTCGTATTTCAAATCAAGTTTCCCCTCTGAAATGAACGGAAATATCATTAATCCGTTCCAAACCCACAAAAACACCCGTGCTGATTAGCCAAGCGAAAAACATTGTACCGTGCTACCTTGACTCACGAGTCTAATTCGTTCTGTTCATAACTCATTTCCTCGTATATCAAATCAATTTCCCTCACTAAAATAAACTGAAATGTCATTAATCCGTTCCGTCCTCACAAAACACCCGTGCTGATTAGCCAAGCGAAAAAAACACTGTACAGTGCTACCCTCACTTGCGAGATTAATTCCTTTAGCTCGTAACTCAATTTCCTCGTATTTCAAATCAAGTTATCCACTGAAATTAACTGAAATGTCATTAATCCGTTCCATCCCCCACAAAAACACCCATACTGTGATTAGCCAAGCGAAAAACATTGTACCGTGCTACCTTGACTCACGAGTCTAATTCGTTCTGTTCATAACTCATTTCCTCGTATATCAAATCAATTTCCCTCACTAAAATAAACTGAAATGTCATTAATCCGTTCCGTCCAACAAACACCCGTGCTGCGATTAGCCAAGCGAAAAACATTGTACAGTGCTATCTTGACTTACTAGTCTAATTCGTTTCGCTCGTTGCTCAATTTCCTCGTATATCAAATCTATTTTCCCTCTGAAATAAACTAAAATGTCATTAATCCGCTCCATCCCGTCAAAACACCCGTGCTATGATGAGCCAAGCGAAAAAACATTGTACAGTGCTACGTTGATTTATGATTTTAATTCGTTCTGTTCAAAACTCAATTTCCTCGTATATCAAATCAATTTTCCCCACTGAAATAAACTGAAATGTTATTAATCCGTTCCACCCCCACAAAAACACCCATGCTGCGATTAGCCAAGCGAAAAACATTGTACAGTGCTACCTTGACTTACGAGTCTAATTCGTTTCGCTCGTTGCTCATTTCCTCGTATATCGAATCTATTTTCCATTGTAATAGACTAAAATGTTATTAATCGTTTTCAGACCCCTACCAACCAGAAAAAAACATCCTATTCTTTTGTTACGTTATTTTAATCAGACAAATATCACTCTATAATATAGATACAAAATAAAATAAAATATAATGAGTTATGTGCTGTAATATGTGATAATGTTTCTTTTTATGAATAATATATTTCTTTGGTGAAAATAATTTGAAAACAAAGTTTTTTTTGTGAACTTATAAACATAAGCGTATCTGAAGCTCGCCTGTGCCTCAAATTTTAGCTCACAACACAAAGCAAAAAATCAACCGAGTGACAGTTCGTAACTGGGGAAACTTCTGAGTGGGAGTATACGTAAGTCAAGGTACCACTGAATTTGCTTAAGCAGGGTCAGATTTACTAATAAGCAAAATAGGCCATTGGCCTAGGGCTCACAGGTATCTGGAGTCCCACTGAAACTAATGTGTAGCGCAGCGTGTTTCAAGTGTACACCGGAGATTTTATTATGATATATTCAAAACACCAGGATAATACATTAGGTATAGATTCACTTTCGTCTTCAACTGGTGGACCCTGGGGTAGTTCTCAGGTGGAGGAGTATGGATATTGGCCCCATAGTAAAATAATAGTGTCCACTAATATGTTTGTCTTAGGCCCCACTAATCGGTAAATCCTGCTATGTGCTTAAGTAAGTGTTAGGATCAAGGTTAGAATAAGATAAACAAATTACTAGATGGTGATTAAAAGATAAAAAAGTAATTTGTAGCTGAAAACTTGCTCTATCGAAATGCGTTATTGTGTTAATACCCGCTTCAGTTTCTTGGTCTTTTTAACAATTATTACCAATGGTTACCAAAAATCTAAAAAAGAGGTAATATTTCAAAATAACGGTTAGAAAGGGTCATCTATCTATCTATCTATCTATCTATATATATATATATATATATATATATATATTGGGAACACATATATATATATAGATAGATTCCCGCCTAATTCATTATTAATTAATTAATTTTCAAAATTAGGTACGACTCCAATTAAGCACTTATTCTCCAAAAATTATCGGCAAAAAGCCATTCCAAAACAAACCGTGTTTACAACTTATCATATATAGATAGGTAGATAGATATTGGGAACACATATATAGATAGATAGATAGATAGATAGATAGTCATCCATAGACACCGTGTTTCGACGTATATGTCTAGTCGATCTATTATCATCAGTCAGGCATTTTACCCACTATCTAGATGTCTAGGTCGATCTATTATCATCAGTCAGGCATTTTACCCACTCGGTTATCTAGATAGATTGATAGATAGATCAAAATTATTTTAAGAAATTCATCTGATAGTTCCCATAAAGAAGCACTAGTTGTAGTTGCATCCTTTTCAAGTAAATCAATAGTGATAGTCCCTTTTATGTTCCAGAAGACTGTCAGCTGAAGACTTCTTTTTACTGAAGTAAACGGAAAGTCAGTGGTGTTTTCTTACCATTGGACTGTTTTTTGACTCAGGCTTGTAGGAGTATTATATTGGCATTATCAGTCTCGGAAGACTATAATATAGTTTTTGTGCGCCTGAAGTTTACAGCGCCTCCTGTAGAAGTTGGGAAAGGTGCTCGCCAAGATTGAAGGATTGAGTAGGTGCGAACAATCCATGCATTTGAAGAATATACTATAAAAGTAAGGAAGGACTAATTGCAGGCAGCCAGAAAAGCAATTCAATATATTGACCAGCGGAAAGCCACACAACTAGAAAACGAAACTAGGAAGGAAAACAACTATATGGGATACTTCAAGGCGAATCAAACCGCAGAGATCGCACATGAGAAGACCTTGGACATTGTAGAAGAGGAAATCTCAAGAGAAAGTGGTTCTCTCATAATCTCATAAATCGTGAACGTGAAAGAAAGACATATCCGGGGACCTGGCCAGAGAGCTAACAAACTGTTAACATGAAGGTGAAGGTCGTACCAATCGTAAGGGGCCCCTGAAAAGTGGTCCCAAAAAGTGTGGAAAAGAGAGTCTGGAAGAACTGGAAATCCGAGAAAGAGTCAAGGCATCCCAACAACATCTAGATCAGCTACAGAGAGTCTTGGAAAAACAGAGGAGTCTTGCTGTCACTTAGCCTCCAGTTAACCACCAGCTTAGGCAGTGTGGAAAAACTCACATTGAGATAATTGAATAAATAAATAAATAAATAATAATAATAATAATAATAATAATAATAATTAATACCATCAAACTACAGCACTGTTAAGTCGCTAGAATACTCAGAAGAGTCCTGGAGACCTGAGCAGACTTGCTGTCACTAAGCCTCCAGAAAACCATCAGCTGCAGCCGGTGTGAAAATTATTAATATAATAATATAATAATAAAATAAATAAATAGCACATTTAATGAGGCTTACATTTATCTAAGATACTGAAGCGGGGTAATGATTAAAATTTTAAAAAGAAGATGAAGTGTTTGGGCGATAGATCTGTCTTTAATTAAAGTACGGAAGAATATAAATAGATAAGAATATTTTTTAACTTGTGGTTTTTTTCCCGTGTTTCTTAGGATTGATCCTTTGTAGAAATAGATTAATAATTTTAGAAAAGGATTCTGATTTAAGAAAAGGATTCATTATTTTAGGAAAGGATTAATAATTTCCGAAAGGATTAAATATATTTAGAAAGGATTAATAATTTTTAGAAAGGATTAATCATTTCTCGAAGGATTAAACATATTTAGAAAAGGATCATGTAATTGTTTAAAAGGATAATGGTCATTGCTTTAAGAAAAGATTATTAATATATTTTTTAGGGAGAGAAAAAGAATTATATATATAGNTATTACAATATATATATACCAATATATAAATACCATAATATACATACATACATATATATACAAATATATAAATACATACATACATACATATATATACAAATATTATACATAATACTACATATAATACAAATATAAATAAACTAATACATAAAATACATACTATATATATATTATGATATATTATTACAACATGCATACATATATATACAAAATTATAATACATACATACATATATATACAAATATATTAAATACATACATCATATATATATATATATATACATACATACATATATATATATATATATATATATACATACATATACACACACACACAACACAAATATATATATATATATATATATATATATATATATATATATATATATATATATCTTAGAATTGTTAGAATATAGCAATAACAGTTCGTGTACTTACCGATATCAGCCTCTGTAAATTAGAAGAAAAAATAGGATATGTGAAAATTATGAAGAAAAAACGAAAAAGGACATTGTTGCACAGAAAGAATAAAGAAAGAAAGAAAAGAAAAGAAAGAAGAAAGAAAGAGAAGGGGAATATAGAGAGGGGAGCGACCGCACAGAAGCGATTACGCTAATCTGTTCAATCAAACTTAATGAAAAAATTAAAAGAAACAAAGAGAGAAAAATAGTAGAGAGTGTTAAATGAAGATTATTATACTTTTTAGCGGCTGTTTATGTTTGAAGTCACCCTAGCGCAACACCATGAAGTCAAGAAGCCCAGAAGAAGCGTGGCAACAAGCACTGACACATCAACATCTTCGGGAACAGCCTTCAACTGCGACATATGTGGTCAGGCTGTTTTTCGAACATTGGACTTCCAGTCACAGCAGTGCTGTAACTTCAGGAGCACAAGAACTATATAGCTTCGAGAGCTAATGATACTTTTTACATATTCAACTATTTAGCAATACTATTTTCTCTGAATGTTTGAGATGAGGCTTGAAGATTAGTATTATCTGCGTTATTCGGACTATTGTCCCCATCTTCATTGTTATTTGTACAACGTTTCGGCCGATATACCTCCGGCCTTCTTCAGGTATTTCTTGTCGGACTCGGGAACTTTCTCGGATTCGGGGAACCTTCATTTAGAAAGCAGTTAGAAAAATAATTAATTAACACAACTCCTACCCCAGCTATGGTTAGCGGAATGAGAACAGGATACCCCGTGGAATAAAAAAGGGTTAGGTTCAAAGTTCTGTGATGGCTCCGAATACGATAAGAAAGTTCCCGAGTTCGAAAAGAAGGTTCCCGAGTCCGAGAAGGTTCCCGAGTCCGACAAGAACTACCTACTCAGCCGAAACGTTTGTACAAGTAACAATGAAGATGGGGACAATAGTCCGAATAACGCAGATAATACTATTTAAGCAATAGTTCTTAAGTAAACATATCAAACGTTTTAACAATCAAATGTCATACTGTGTTATATCCACAGGTCCTGCTAGTGTTTTAATATTTCGTATCAGGCACTTACCATTTTCCTAAATCTTCTCGAAAAGGGTTTGAAAGATTTTTTTCCTTTTGCTGAAAAAGAAAAAAAGAATGAGATAAGAATTTTCATTTTCTTCAAATTTCTTCTCAGCCAATTAGTGCGACGCGTTTAGACAACGGCTGGAATGTACTTTTAAACATAAAAAAAAATGAAAAAAAAACTAGCAAATATATTTTACATTAGAGTGATACCTTGACTTGCGAGTTTAATTCGTTCCTCTTATAACTCAATTTCCTTGTATATCAAATCAATTTTCCCCATGGAAATAAACTGAAATGCTATTAATCCGTTTCAGTCCAACCAGGATTACCTTGACTTAAGAATTTTATTCGATCCGCTAGTAACTCAATTTTCTCGTATGTCAAATCAATTTTCCCCATTGAAATAAGCGAAATGCTATTAATCCGTTCCAGTCCACCAAGGATTACCTTGACTTAAGAATTTTATTCGATCCGCTAGTAACTCAATTTTTCTCGTATGTCAAATCAATTTCCCCATTGAAATAAACTGAAATGCAATTAATCCGTTCCAGTCCACCCAGGATTAATTGACTTTTGAATTCTATTCGATCCGCTAGTAACTCAATTTCCTCGTATCTCAATCAATTTTCCTAATTGAAATAAACGGAAATGCCATTAATCTGTTCCAGTCCTCCAAGTGGACCTTGACTTAAGAATGTAATTCTTGTTCTGCTAATTATATAATTAAACACTATTATTATTATTATTATTATTATTATTATATTATTATTATTAGACGTGGTCGATATTTGTGTGTATGTGTTTAACTTATAAGGTAAAACGTAAACTTACCTCCCTTTCGGCCTCCTTTAGCTGTAAAGGAAAAAAAATGATATTAAAAATTGACGAGATCAAATGACATTTTCTTTATGTATACAATTTCTATAAAATGTTTAACCTCTTACCTACCACTGTATAGTAAATGACTAGAAAGTCCGTCGGGTTGGACAGCCAGATCTCTCCACCGAAAAAGATGTTCTCCCAACTAGCAAAGTCCCAGACCAAGTCCTTGCCGCCGGCAACAATCATTTCTAGTAGTCCTCTGCCAAAGCTAACACGCCTCTTCATCCTCCTCGTACGTCAGTGCGCCTCGTCAGCAATATCCGAACGCAACTGTCCCAGGGTGGTAAAGCGGGCCTAAATAATCATTCACTGCCCTGACTAAAATCCCACATCCGGTCAATTGCGGAGTGTAATAATTTGCATGTGCGCCAACGAGGTAATCCGACGTCAAGCCATGAGGCACGATCAGGAGGATGCGAGTTCACTCTCCCTAATCGCCCGCTACAACCCCCCCCTAATCTCATTTTGCACGCCAGGCATGTTCGTGCATGCTTGGAACTAACACGTGCATGATTTTCTCGCTTTTCCTTCCGTTTCCGGTTTTTTTCTAAAAATTCCTTAGACATTTCTCTCAGGTGACCATTTTCATGAATGTTCGATGCATAAAGGGTCGTCACCACATTCTCTGGAATTTTATTACCTTTCTACCGTATCTGTGTGCGGAGTCTATTAATTTATGTATTTGTTGACCGCACTTAAGTTTTATCTGTTATTTTTTTTATGATCTCTTTTTTACCTCCTCCGATAATATTACATTATGTCTGCTTCTTGTTCTTCTCAATTCTCTGCCACTCTTCGTCGCTGGTTTATGGTGTATGTTTCTTTGGAGTTTCCTCTTTCTCTTATCAGTTCTGTATGGGGTGCTGTCCCTCTCCGCTTCCATCTTTGTTCTTAATTATGACACGGAGACTTATATTGTTTTGGTGTGCATATCATTATTTCCTGGATACCTTAAACTCACACTCAAGCAAAAATAGCACATATATCATTACAACCTCTGATCACGACAACGGTTCAGGAATTTTCAATTACCTCCTCAGCGAGGACCGCCTTACTAGGTAACCTCAAAGTCTGGCTGTTGTACTTCCTTTAACTTATCTGTATTTTCTATGAATTCTACAATTAAACGTCAGATTTAAATATTTACACTACTTTACGAAAATGGTAGGCTATTATTATACATTATAAAACATTAAATATTTAGCAACAAAATATGAAAAATAAAAGATAAATATCATCTTACCTCCACCTTTTGCTAAAATAAAATGAAAACGGTGATATTTAAATTATACTACTTCATATAAATGGCTTATACAAAAATGGAAAAAATTCAGGAGAAATATTTGAAATCTCAAAAATCAAATCGACAGTAAAAAGAAATTATCTATTACACATGCCTTTGTTAATGATAATAATACTATATTAGTTTTATTGAAGGCAAAGACAGAAGACTTGAAAGTTGTAAGTAATTGCTTAGATATTAAAAAGAAAATTAAAAAATTTAAAAAATAATCTTTATACTACATTACGAAAATGATAGGCTATGCCTATTCATTATATAACATAAGATATTAAAAACAAAATATCAAAGGTAAAAAATAAATGTCATATTACTCCACCTTTGGCTAAAATAAAATAAAAACGGTGATGTTTACATTATATTACGTACAACAATCGAAAAAATCAATTAGAAATATTGAAAATAAGGACAAAAAAATAAATTGACGGTAAATAGTATTAATGATACAATGGAAGTTTTATTGAATACAAATTGGTTTGTTTTGATTCATGGCATATCAACCTCGTTGGGTCATTTAATACCGACCAATTTTTGAAATAGATTCTTAAAGATCGTTTGGTAGAAAACACAGACACACACACAACACACACACACACACACACACACACACACACATATATATATATATATAATATATATATATATATATATGTGTGTGTGTGTGTGTGTGTGTGTGTGCTTAATTAAAGTCATACCTAATTTGAAAATTAATTTGTTATGATTAAATGAATTAGGCGTGCATATCTGGAATTTTATTACCTTTCTACCGTATTTGTGTACGGAGTCTATTAATTTATGTATTTGTTGACTGCACTTAAGTTTTATCTTTTGATTTGTTATTTTTTTATGATCTCGTTTTTACCCTCCTCCGATAATATTACATTATGTCTGCTGCTTCTTCTTCTCAAATTCTCTGCTATTCTTCGTCGCTGGTTATGGTGTATGTTTCTTTGGAGTTTCCTCTTACTCTTATCAGTTCTGTATGGGGTGCTGTCCCTCTCCGCTTCCATCTTTGTTCTTAATTATGAACGCGAGATTTATATTGTTTTGGTGTGCATGTCATTATAAACTAAAAAAAATGTGGCTGTCCCTATCCGCTTCCATCTTTGTTCTTAATTATGAACGCGGAGACTTATATTGTTTTGGTGTGCATATCATTATTTCCTGATACCTTAAACTCACACTCAAGCAAAAATCGCACATATATCATTACACGTCTGATCATGGTTCAGGGAATTTTCAATACTTCCTCAGCGAGGACTGCTCAGATAACCTCAAAGTTTGGCTGTTGTACTTCCTTTAACTTATCTGTATTTTCTATGAATTCTACAATTAAACATCGGATTTAAATATTTACACTACATTACGAAAATGGTAGGCTATTATTATACATTATAAAAAAGATTAAATATTTAGCAACAAAATATGAAAAATAAAAGATAAATGTCATCTTACCTCCACCTTTTGCTAAAATAAAATGAAAACGGTGATATTTAAATTATACTACTTCATATAAATGGCTTATACAAAAATGGAAAAAATTCAGGAGAAATATTTAGAAACTCAAAAATCAAATCGACAGTAAAAAGAAATTATCTATTACACCCACCTTTGTTAATAATAATAATAATAATATATTAGTTTTATTGAAGGCAAAGACAGAAGACTTGGAAGTTGTAAGTAATTGCTTAGATATTAAAAAGAAAATTCAAAAAAATAATCTTTATACTACATTACGAAAATTATCTTATCGATTCTGTATCGGGTGCTGTCCCTCTCCGCTTCCATCTTTGTTCGTAATTATGAACACGGAGACTTATATTGTTTTGGTGTGCATATCATTATTTCTCGATACCGATACTTCGTCGTACCCAGGAGAAAGTGATAAACTCTTTGCCTGCATTAAACTTGCACCGCCATCAGATACACCTCAGCTTACCGGATGAGGTGGATGTGTGGACATCCAGCATCATCAAAAATAAGAGCTGCCAAAGGGTAGATGGTCTCCAGGGAAGCCAACGGCCATCAACACCGATAGTAGTAGCATCCGGTTACTTACTACTCACATAATCATTCATTGCCCTGACTAAAATCCCACATCCGGGTCAATCGCGCAGTGTAGTAATTTGCATGTGCGCCAACGAGGTAGTCCGATGTCAAGCCATGACGCACGATCAGGAGTATGCGAGTTCACTCTCCCTAATCGCCCGCTACACCATTACACGGTTACTTACTACTCACATAAAACCCCAAATGGGATAAATTGGTCTCCTTAGTTCAATTCTTCCTCAGCGAGGACCGCTCAGATAACCTCAAAGTTTGTCTGTTGTACTTCCTTTAACTTATCTGTATTTTCTATGAATTCTACAATTAAACATCAGATTTAAATATTTACACTACATTACGAAAATGGTAGGCTATTATTATACATTATAAAAACATTAAATATTTATCAACAAAATATGAAAAATAAAAGATAAATGTCATCTTACCTCCACCTTTTGCTAAAATAAAATGAAAACGGTGATATTTAAATTATACTACTTCATATAAATGGCTTATACAAAAATGGAAAAAATTCAGGAGAAATATTTAGAAACTCAAAAATCAAGTTTGGGGTCGGCAATTCATCTAGAACAAGGAAAAGTCTATTTCTCTGAATTCTTTAGATGAGGCTTGATAATTAGTATTACTATTGTCCTCATCTTCATTGTTATCTGTACAACGTTTCGGCCGACGTGCCCTTACGCCCTTACGACAAGAAGGTTTCAAAGTCCGAGAAGGTTCCCGTCCGACAAGAAATACCTGAAGAAGGCCGGAGGGCACATCGACCAAAACGTTATACAGATAACAATGAAGATGAGGACAATAGTCCGATTAATACAAATAATACTAAGGAATAGTCTGTTATAATACCTAAAGGCTATACTTCATTAAACCTCGAACGAAAATTCGGACCAGGAGTCCCTAAGGTGGTATGATGCTGAATTTCAACACTATCCAGCAACTCCTACGACACTATCATTGCCAAACTGCATTGTTTTTTGTTTTTTATTTTGCCTTTCATTTGTCGAGTGGGGACCTGCAGCTTCTACGACAGCTCATCCTCCACATCAATCCGCTCAGACAACATCATTCCATTTTTTTAGAACAGTACGCCATCGTCACTAGGAGCCGTATTGATGCAAAAAAAGATATTTTAAAATGAATGTGTTCTTACCTCCGCCTTTAGCTAAAATAAAATAAAATAAAACGGTGATATTCAGATGATACTACGTCATATAAATGGTTCATAAGAAAATCGAAAAATCAATATAAAATATTGAAAATTAAGAAAAATATGACAATAGGACACTCCTCCTTCACCTTTAATTAAATTGACATAAAAAGAGTAAAATTATATATTACCTCCGCCTTTGCCTGAACCTTAATGAATAAATAGAAAAGTATTGATGTTAAAATATTCACAAACTCAAAAAGTATAGAATTAATATGAAATGTATAAATATTAACCAAAAGATTTATAAATAGAAAAATAGTGATGTCAAAAACTTTACCCAAACCAAAAAGTATAGAATTAATATTGAATGGATAAATATTAACCAAAAGATTTATAAATAGAAAAATAGTGATGTCAAAAACTTTACCCAAACCAAAAAGTATAGAATTAATATTAAATGGATAAATATTAACCAAAAGATTTATAAATAGAAAAATAGTGATGTCAAAATCTTTACCCAAATCAAAAAGTATAGTATTGATATGAAATGTATAAATATTAACCAAAAGATTTATAAATAGAAAAATTAGTAATGTCCAAATATATGTTATCTGTTATTTAACAGCTTGCTTGTTTGTATTGACGTTGGGAAATAGTGAGGTAGAAATGGGAATTTTCTAACCAGAATTCACGCCATACGGTTCAGTTCGTTGCATAGATATAGGCCAATGGGATTCAAAGGTTTAAATTTGGATAATCTGAATATTAGCTACGTAAATGAGAGGAATCTCCCTTGTTTGTTTCACTTTGAGGAAGCCTTAATTTAGCATGCGCATTATATGAAATTAAATTAATTGTTATTAAGAACACATTTTATGATATTTTCGTTTTAAAACATGTAGTTGTATTGATATGAACAAATTCGTATTTTTAGTGTAGATTTACGGTGAAAGGAAAATGGCCGACCAAAACATAAGGCTTCCTCAAAGTGAAAAGAAAACAAGGGTGATTACTCTCATTTAGATAGCTAATGTTCAGATCACCTAAATTTGAATGTTCCATTAATCAATCGAGTATGAAATAAACAAAAAAAAATATGATTTAAAAATTAAGAAGAAAATGGCTTACCTCCACTGGTGATGAAACTACTACGGCTGCCTATTTAAATAGAATATTTTAAATGTCAAAACGCCATGAAAATGTAGATATATACAGATATATACAGATTAATATATATATATATATATATATATATATATATATATATATATATATATTTTTATCAAAGTTAAAACAAATGTTCTATTTTTAACGAATAAAGGGAGGCAACTTCGTTGGCATTACTACAAAAAAATGCAAATTTTGAAAAAAATTTATTTTTAGTAAATCCAAGCTATAATAGCGTCCGCGGAACTAACCGACGTTATTTGCAATCCAAAATGTGACATTGAGTAAAGAACTTCAACAAACACCATAGGATCTTGCTCGACAGCCTGATGATTGCTATTTAGCATGAAACCTGAGTCGCTGTTAATAATGAACATTGATCTGTGAAAACTTTGTAAAATAAATAGATATTAGCTCTTACAATTTGTGATTGAGCACTGTATTTTCTTTGTTTCATCACAAAAAAATTTTGTTTTTACATATACCTATATATATATATATATATATATATATATATATATATATATATATATATATATATATATATATATGAAAAGAAAATATTTTAAAAATATAACAAACACAGGATGTTACGATCAGGAAACAATTTTTAGTGTCAATACTTAAGTATTTCGTTATTTTATACCATCTTCAGGACACTGTTAGGTGAGGAACAAAATGAAAGATGTTAAGTGTATAGTGGTTATGTGAATCTGATGCTGTTAACCGTTAATTTTCATATGCGCGTTTGTTTACGAAAAGCAAATGACGTGATCAATGCATGTGCAAAAATGGAAGGCGAAGAACATATAATGCCGCATGCTTTAACGTGAATAAGCGGAGAACGAAAAGTTAATAAAGATATGTCATATATCATATGGAATATTAATGTTAGAAAAATAAGAACATTAAAACAATATATAAATACATATATTCCATATATACGAATATCCACATATAATCATACATAGACCTATATATATATCTTAATATCTAAAATTCTTAGTATATATCCAGATATATCCAGATATATCCAGATTTTAAATGTAGATATATACAGATTTTTATGTGAAAATTTTAACATTTAAATCATAAAATAAAAATAAAAATATAGAACTATGATCAAATTTTAACAACCCAATCTTTATTTTTACTTATATCTATGTATCTATTATGAAAATTCATAAGGGTTTCGCACCTGGCTAAAAGTAGCTTTTAAGTCTAGCCACACCGATGAGACGTAAACGTCGAAACACTCTGTCTGACTATATATATATATATATATATATGATGTAACATTGCTGGCATCGACACCTTACTAGCAAAAGTTCAACTTAGGTGGGCTGGTCACGTTATCAGAATGAATGAGAACAGGCTTCGAAAGAAGATTTTATACGGACAATTATCAAATGCTAAGCGTTCTATTGGACGTCATCTCTTACGCTATAAAGACAAATTGAAGGACAAATTGAAGCACCTCAATATTAAACTAAGTGCTTAGGAAAATCTAGCATCAAATCGGAAAGAATAGCGTAAGACATGTTTCGCTAGACTAAAGAGCTTTGAAGAAAATAGACTGAAGCATCGAGATCAGCTCCGCCAAACATTAAAACAAAAACATCTGACACCCGCCTTAGAACATTTCATTTGTCAGTGTGGCTTCATAGCTCGCAGCAAGGCTGGGCTGTTATCACATTTGAGGAAACACAAAATGTCTTTTTGAGAGCATGCACAACATGGGAGGAAACAAATCACTCACTGCTGACCCTCATCTATCGTTCACGATAGCAGAGTCCACCATATATATATATATATATATATATATATATGTGTGTGTGTGTGTGTGTGTGTGTGTGTGTGTGCAAATTATCCAGACTATATACTATGTAAACCTTTATTTCTTACTAATATATAACACCCATTGTAGGATTTTAAACGCCTCAATGCCATGGGGTGTTCCGTGACAAATCTAACTCAACGAGACTTTAATTGTAGACATTGTTAATAAATAATATGAGTATTTAATGATCATTGAGAATATAATGTAAATAACTTAGGAACTTGTAACTTAGTTTCTGTTACAGAATAGAAGGACACCGTATCTATATTTTAATAAGATTAAAATATTCTTTAAAAAAGGCTTGAAAATAGATTCAGTTATATGATTATACAAAGGATGATACTTACTGCCGCTATTAATGTTCCATCCTGAAGAAGAACAACAGAAATGAAGTTAAAATTTGAACAAGTCAAACAAAATGATTTATACCAAAACAATTGAATTAGCAGAGTTACCCGGGATTTATTAAGTTAAATCTTTGACTTCCTGTCGCCATGGTGACAGTCTTTCAATGTATACATTTTGTAAAGAAACAAAAAATTTGACGAGGAAGAAGATTCTACATTGAGGAAAATTTTTCTGTTATGCAATTCAAAATATTGATCCATCTGATGAAATTGAAATTGGGGAGCTTTGTTAAATCAACTTAGATTTATAAATGAGTTTTTCCTTCCTTTCAAAGATAAATATTGCTCTGTATATAATCTAAAAGATTATTATACATTGAGCTCTCTGTAGTGATTTAAAGATTCACTGTATTTATACATACTGGATCATACAATAATAATACAGTGTGTCTTGGATATCACATATAGAATCATCCCTTACTACCACATTTTCAATACCTCACACATATATATATATATATATATATATATATATATATATATATAAGATTTATATATATATATATATATATATATATATATATATATATATATATATAATATACCAAGCGTGTTGGTAGATCCTTGCGGAGAGAAAAAACCCGGCAGAGAGTTTGATTGTAAAAATATACAACCAAACATCAACCAGGAAGAAAAAAATTTTTGAAAAAAAGAAAAGACCAAGATATTCGTACCAACAAAAAATAATCTATTGGTATAGTATTTGGCCAAAAGAAAAAACAATTTATATGTATATATATGTATATAAGATATATATATATTCATATAACCGCTAGGAGAAGCTTATCCTTATATATATATATATATATATATTAAATCTTATCTCTATATCTCTATATATTAAATATAATATACATATATATATTTACCAACCCCTCCGCACGAGCAGGATGCGACACAAGGTCAATTTCTTAAGCGGAGTTTATCAGGTTTGAATTCAGAGTTTTCCTTCTCCTAGACCGGTTGCCTAACCAAGGTTAAAGAGCCCTGTCTGTCCTACTATTTACCCATAGCTGGAGGGAGAGTAGAATTCATACCTTTCCCATGGGTATTAGCGCTAAGTGAAATGCAATTACCACGTCCATGATTTGAACTCGGAGCGACGAGTCCATTTCCCATGACTTTAACCATTACACCACGCGCTTCCTACATAATATACATATATCATATATCAACTCTTATCTATATCTATCTATATATAGATTGATAAAAATTATTTTTCTATATCAATCTGAGAAATCATTTTAATTTTTACAGTTGATCAAACAAGCGTAGATGAACTTTTTTAAAGATCTCATGCAAATGATGAAGTCATTGTTTTTGAATGCCTATCAATCAGACATGTCTCATAAGAAGAAAGACGATCATTGAGAAAAAAAAAAATTGGATTACTATACTCGGATACATAGAAAACACCCGAGGAAAGCCGGCGTGTAAAGCGGCCGAAACGTTGTGTTTATGCATACCACAGTAAGGATGAGGACAACAGCCCGAAAAAAAAAAAACAACATAAAGGAATAATTGAATTTAGGTAAAAACTTTAGTCAAAAGATCATTTTAGTTTTTAGCTTCTCCTGATATGCTTGGATGCTGGTTATATGGTTAATTAGATTTTACGGCATGTCAACCCTTGTTGGGTTATTTGCCGAAGACATTTTGTTTTACTTATTCTTCTTGGGTATTCAATTTTTTAAAACTCAATTTTGTAAACCCATTTTTAAACTCATTTTATCCTAACAGGTACAATCACTCCGAGGCAGATTGAAACTGGGAGTAACGGTGATGAATGGGTACTCCATCAATCCTAAAACCAAGGAATATTTTAGTATGAATTTTGGATCATGAAACTAAACTGAAAAAAGCCTTTATAAAATATTCATGGATTCACTCAGCTTCACTATAATAATAGATAACACTTACCGCTGTTTCTCGTGCCTGTAAATAGAAACAAGGTTGTTAAGAGGGAAAGAAAATCAAAGAAGTTATATATATATTATATATATATATATATATATATATATATATATATATATTACAGCTTTTTGCCAATCCACGAAGTAAATAAATTCACTTCTGGGTTAATAAAATCGAGTTAAAGAGTGCTCAATCAAAAGAGCTAAATATACGTTTTTTTTAAGCGAGTGTATTAAAATTCCAACTTCAGTTTCATGCCGGAGCAATTCATCAGGGAATAATCACTGTTTCCAGTCATCTACTCTTATTAACATCCCGGCTGTATCCATTCTCAAGTACGTGGGTGTACCACCCTACATAATTCCAAAACCTACCTGGCTCAGTCTATATTTATTTAAATGTCTACATTTGTTTGTTAACTCAGATCGTGATCTACGTACTTGAGAATGGATACAGCCGGGATGTTAATAAGAGTAGATGACTGGAAAAAGTGATTATTCCCTGATGAATTGCTCCGCCATGAAACTGAAGTTGGAATTTTAGTACACTTGCTTTTAAAAAAAAGTATATATATATATATATATATATATATATATATATATATATATATATATTGTAACAAATTGAAAAAAATACAGAAGTTTATATTTGATAATAACACACACACACACACACATACACACACACACACACACACATACCCACATATTTCACTTCGTTTAAACGAGTAAACCTTTACTCTGTTTTTACAAAATTGAAGATGCTGCGTTTGTCAATAATCTTAAATAGATTTTTTCTCTCTCACATTGGAAGATCGACAAAAGGGAAGCCTAACACACCAAAAACAGAGGCTCGCAGACTTTTTATTTTCAGTAATAATTTTTTTCCCTCAAACCAACGAAAGCACTGATGAAGGTCTATGGAAACAGACCGAAACACTGCAGCCTAGGCGAAATAAACATCATTCGTTTATAAACTTGTTTTTTTCAATTGGTTACAATATTACATACTGTCGGATTCACTTCCACTTTTTCTTCATATATATATATATATATATATATATATATAATGATTCAAAAATAAATTATAAGATTTTTAAAATGAGGACTTACTTTACAATCACCCTATATATATATATATATATATATATATATATATATATATATATATATATATATAGGGTGATTGGAAAGTAAGTTCTCATTTGAAAATCTTATAATTTATTTTTGAATCATTATTTTTACAGAAAATTAAATTGAGAAGAACACACATAACATGGAGTTTTATTTAAACTTCTATATGGGCACACAGTATTCTTGTGCAACTCCCATCATGCTTATTCTCTCGGCGCTTCGTTAGGGTCCGAGGGGTGCAGCTCTACAGTGGCACGGATACAACTTTGCATATAAGGAAAATGGACATAAATCTGACGGATGCAAAAATATGACCCCCCCCCAAAAAAAAAAAAATCAAAGGGATGCCTCTTTATGAATAAATAAGTAGTTCTGGGGTAGTCTAGTCACAGCACTCCACAAGGAAGCAGCTGTTGGTCACCTGCCCCCCATCTCACAAACCTTCAGAGTAAGAGGGACTAGGCATGCAGGACATTGCTGGAGGAGCAAGGACGAGCTCATAAGCGACATTCTCCTGTGGAAGACAACACATGAGCATGCTAATGTGGGCCGCCCAAATATACAGATATATTTCTTGGTATCAGTATTTAGTATTGCAAAATACAAAAGGTGATGCCAATTTAAAAAAAGAAATATATATATTGTTACGCTACTACCTACGTACGTGTGTTAACAGATATAAATGGTATTCGTAAAAAAATAAAAAAAAGGATTTGAAATTTAAGACAGACAATATGACGTCAAATATATCCTAAAAGAAATATGAAACTTACTGCTGCTTCCTTTATTTTGGGAAGATGAACCTAAAATGTAAAAAATAATTATATCAACATTTTGATGCTATTTCCTCAAACAATGGTGCAAGTGAGAGATCTAGTTCTTGGTTTCAGTAGTTATTTCAAATAATCTGCAAATTATTGGAAGTAATTTAAAATTTATTGCAAGTTAATTCAAATAATCTAAAAATTATTGCAAATTATTGGAAGTAATTTAAAAATTATAGCAAGTTATTGGAAGTAGTTTAAAAAATTATAGCAAGTTATTTCAAATAATCTATGTATTATTGCAAATTGTTGGAAGTAATTTAAAAGTTACTGCAAGTTATTTCAATTAATTCAAAAATTATTGCAAGTCATTGCAAGTAATTGTCCGGGACATATCAGTCAGACATGCTCAGCAATGCCGATGCTTCAAATCGGGTGAATATCTATCGTTACAAAAATATAAAATTACGCTCATGTAATTTTGATATTTCGGACTGTTGTCCTCATCTCTATTGTTTATAAATACAACGTTCAGGCCTCTGTAACCTCGGGCTCTGTTTCGATGGGTTTTTTTTTAAATTAACTTAAAATAAATCATCAG
Organism: Doryteuthis pealeii; assembly: GCA_023376005.1. NCBI lineage: Eukaryota > Metazoa > Mollusca > Cephalopoda > Myopsida > Loliginidae > Doryteuthis > Doryteuthis pealeii. The sequence goes on along the minus strand of CM042166.1, from coordinate 34,611,470 downwards.
TGGCCTGAACGGTGTGTTTATCCACAATAAAGATGAGGACAACAGTCATAATTATTCAAAAATAATCTTTGTAAAAAATATATGACTGATGTAGGATCAAACTCTAAGATGTCAAATATATTCGAGAAGAATGAGTCTTACTGCTGCTGCTGCTGCTTCCTTTTTTTTGAGAAGATGAGCCTAAAATGTAAAAAGGGAGAGTTTTAGCTGGATGGCCACAAATGACGTCTCTCCGGCTAAGCTATTTCTCTCCGCGCATGCTGCTACCTTAAAATAAAGACGTCAAAATACTTTGTCTTGTGTTCGTCAATAGGACCAAGAAGGGGCACTTAGATGAAAAAACGCCCAAGACTAACCCAGAAGGAAGATAACTATAATTATATACTTTTAAATCTCATATTATTCACCATTGAATAGCAGTACCAATCGATCGATGTGCTTATGGTGAAAATCAAGGCGAGTGGTAATGGGTAGAGTTTTACGGAAATGAACTTGTCAACCCGAGTTCAAATTCTGGACGAGGTTCTTTGTATTTGTATTTGTATTACTATTGAGAAAGCTAAAAATCCAACTACTCTCCCTCCAGCTATGAGTAAATAGTAGGGCAGACGGGGCACGATAATCTTGTCTAGGTAACAATTCTAGGAAAAAAAAGTTGGATTTAAACCTGTTAAATTCTGCCCCATAAATTAACCTTGTGTCATATTCTATTCGTGCGGAGGGATTTTTAGTGCAGTTTAACTTGTTGTATACTCTTCTTTTTACTTTCTTCTATTTTTCTTCTGTTCATCTTTGGTATCTTACGTTCTTCTTCCAGCGTCTGGGCCTAGTCTTGGAGACTTCGTGTCTGGTCTTCTAGGTCAGTCTTGTTGCCAAGACATTCATCAACCACAAAATCATATTATTTATTTAAACTTTTATTTCTAAACTAATCACAGCGCGCGTGTGCAGTGAGTCTCAGCTAAAGCAGTAACATCTTATCTGCCTGACGTCCAAGCTGAAACTGAAGACCCAACCAGGTCCCACGGGATTTCCCGTATTCCGCGGGCTTTCTGTAATATTCCATGGAAAGTCCCGCCCGTAATATGAAAAGGGGCAATCCCTTCAGAAATACAGGTGGTTGACAATAATCTATGCATAGATTATGTAAGAAACTGACGATCTTTGATGCTATTTCCTCAAACAATGATGCAAGTGAGAGAAATAGTTATTGGTATCAGTATTTGGTATTGCAAAATACAAAAGGTGATGCCAATTTAAAAAAAAAAGAAATCTATATATTGTTACGCTACTACCTACGTACGTACGTGCGTTAACAGATATAAATGGTATTCGTAAAAAATAAAAAAAAGGATTTGAAATTTAAGACAGACAATATGACGTCAAATATATCATAAAAGAAATATGAGACTTACTGCTGCTTCCTTTATTTTGGGAAGATGAACCTAAAATGTAAAAAATAATGATATCAAAATTTTGATGCTATTTCCTCAAATAATGGTGCAAGTGAGAGATCTAGTTCTTGGTATCAGTAGTTATTTGAAGTAATTTAAAAATTATTGCAAATTATTGGAAGTAATTTAAAAATTATTGCAAGTTATTTCAAATAATCTAAAAATTATTGCAAGTAAATTGAAAGTAATTTAAAGTTATTGCAAATTATTTCAATTAATTCAAAACTTATTGCAAGTTATTTCAAGCTATTTAAAAATTATTGCAAATTATTGGAAGTAATTTAAAATTATAGCAAGTTATTTCAAATAATCTAAGTATTATTGCAGATTATTGGAACTAATTTAAAAATTATTGCAAGTTATTTCAATTAATTCTAAAATTATTGCAAGTTATTTCAAGTTATTTAAAAATTATTGCAAATTATTGGAAGTAATTTAAATTTTATTGCAAGTTATTTCAAATAATCTAAAAATTATTGCAAGTTATTGAAAGTAATTCAAAAGTTATTGCACGTTATTTCAATTAATTCAAAACTTATTGCAAATTATTGGAAGTAATCTAAAAATTATAGCAAGTTATTTCAAATAATCTAAAAATTATTGCAAATTATTGGAAGTAATTTAAAAATTATAGCAAGTTATTTCAAATAATCTAAGTATTATAGCAAATTGTTGGAAGTAATTTAAAAGTTACTGCAAGTTATTTCAATTAATTCAAAACTTATTGCAAATTATTGGAAGTAATTTAAAAAATATAGCAGGTTATTTCAATTAATTCAAAAATTATTGCAAGTTAGTTCAAGTAATTTAAAAATTACTGCAAGTTATTGCAAGTAATTGTCCGGGACATATCAGTCAGACATGCTCAGTAATGCTGATGCTTCAAATCGGGTGAATATCTATCGTTACAAAAATATAAAATTACGCTAAATACTGTCAAATATATTATTCGCTGCGTACCGTGTTAATAAAGTAAGCTATCGTGCTAAATCCGAGGGCTTCCTTTCGCAGCTGCTAACATCTTGGCCTTTTAAGCCACGACAGAACCAACTATCGTCTACACAAAATCTTAACATCGAGCATGTATCAGGGACATAGTAGCCAGACACACTAGGCAATAATGACGCTTCGAATCAAGTGAATGTCCATCGTTATAAAAATATAAATTACGCAAAATGATATCAAATATATTCTGAATGAAATATGAGACTTACTACTGCTGCCGCTGCTTCCTCTCCTTAGTGTAGATGAACCTAAAATGTAAAAAAAAAATGATATTAAAATTTCAAAAAATCTTATGAAAATGGAGATTCTGTGTCGGTCTCTAACTGAAACTACATCACCACCAACGTCACAATTTCCTTAGTTATTTATGTTATATTCTCAATAGTTATCAGTTGATCATAATCTAATCTTAATTAAAATCTTATTTATTAACAATGTCTCTATAAATGTCTACCTGAGATAGATTTGCCTCAAAACAGACCATATTATTAAAGTGTTTAAAATCCTGCAATGTGTGTTATATATCATTAAAAAATAAATGTTGACACCATTTATGATGTGAATAATTTGCATACCGGTTTTAACAAAATCGCGTTTAATAAATAATTACTAGGTGTTATTAATTTTTAGAATCATTATTTTATTTTCAAACGTATTAAAGCAATCCTAGGTATAATCTTATATTGAAGTTAAGAATAATACAATAAAATTAAGTGTAATCTCTTTTGTGTTCGTATTTAATTTCATTAGTTTTTCTAATTCAATATAATATTCAATTGAATCAAAACCTTAATACTTGCGCTCGGAAGGTGCATATTTTTCATAGATTTAATAAAAAGAAGAAAGTTTGGATCAAGTTCCCAATAGGCACCCAAAATCATCAACTTAATGAAAGGTTCACATTTTAAGTCGTCACAGGTAACTTCCGCTTTCAAATATTTGAAAATAAACAATTTTAGTATTATTAGCGTTATTCGGACTATTGTCCCCATCTTCATTGTTATTTGTACAACGTTTCGGCCGATATACCCTCCGGCCTTCTTCAGGTATTTCTTGTCGGACTCAGGAACCTTCTTTTCGAACTCGGGAACTTTCTTGTCGTATTCGGGAGCCATCACGAAACTTGCACCTAACCTAAACTTTGAACCTAACCCTTTATTTATTCCACGGGGGTATCCTGTTCTCATTCCGCTAACCATAGCTGGGGTAGAAGTTGTGTTAACTAATTATTTTTCTAACAATTTTAAACAATTTTAATCTGAAGTTTATGGAGATGTAGAATTTACGATAAATTCAATAAATTGTTCATATCATAACAGACAAAATAAACGTTTCATATTAAAGTAGTAATGGTGGACAACTGCAGAATAGCAAGCAAGAGATCAGGACACTGCTGGAGAAGCAGGGATGAACTCATAAGCGACGTTCTCCTGCGGAAGCCAACACATGGACATGCAAGTGTGGGGCGTCCAGCAAGGACCTACATTGACCAGTTATGTGAGGATGCTGGTTGCTCCGCAGAGGAGCTTCCAGGTGTAATGAATGATAGGGAGGGTTGGCGAAAGATTGTCATGGATGCCCGTGCTGCATGTGCGACATGATGATGATGATGATGATGATGATGGAAAGACTAACCTTGATCCTAACCCTAATCCTAATCCTAGCATCTCAAAGTTTTCGGGTATTTCCGTGAAATGTAATGTCTTTTTTTTTTTTTCAATAAATTGTTACATTTTTAATTTTTGAAAATATTAATTTTTAATTTGATCACTTGGTTGGTACACGTAATCAAATTCAAATTCAATCGCAAAATCATTTTTTGAAAATATTAATTTTTTAATTTGATCACTTGGTTGGTACACGTAATCAAATTCAAATTCAATCGCAAAATCATTTTTTGAAAATATTAATTTTTTTGATCACTTGGTTGGTACACGTAATCAAATTCAAATTCAATCGCAAAATCATTTTTGAAAATATTAATTTTTAATTTGATCACTTGGTTGGTACACGTAATCAAATTCAAATTCAATCGCAAAATCATTTTTTGAAAATATTAATTTTAATTTGATCACTTGGTTGGTACACGTAATCAAATTCAAATTCAATCGCAAAATCATTTTTTGAAAATATTAATTTTTAATTTGATCACTTGGTTGGTACACGTAATCAAATTCAAATTCAATCGCAAAATCATTTTTTGGAAATAAATTCTTTTTAATCAGAAGTTTCTGAATATTTTTCAACACTTACAATAACAATAAACAAAAAAAAACAAAGACGTTTTTATACGAAAATAGTTTGTACTTAATCGGAAGAGAAAGGCAGTTATTTTATCTAAATAAAAATACTGTTTTTATTTACAAAATATTTCTTTATGTTTATTTTTTGGCAAATTGCCAGTAGACTTGGTTGAGTACACCAATAAAGACCTCCTGGTCGTGTTTGAATAGGGAAAAAGCTTGCAACAAACCTTGTTGCGACCTTGCAAGTGGGTAAAAAAGGAACTGACACTTTAGGTCTCGTATAAATAGTCCAGAAAAAAAAGTCCTGAAGGAAGTGAGTGGTGACGGGGTATTTATCTACCAATTCGACCAATCAAATAATAGTTGACACCAACCACAAGTATAAATTCCTACGCATTTTTCATTCCTGCTTTCTTCCCTCAGAAGATTGCAGGTGAGTAGTTTTCATTTTTTCCCGACAATTTAAATAAAAGAATATTGTTCAGAAATGCTATCACACAATTTGTAAAATTTGTTTTTGTCAGATACAATATAAGTGCGAAAAATCGTCTGTTTGTTTATTTTTAAATATTCAAAAGCAGAAGTTACCGGTGACGAGTTAGAATATGAACCTTTCATTAACTTGATGATTTGAGGTGCCTATTGGATACTTGGTCCGAATGTTTGTATAAAAAAAAGATAACAAATAATATCAGATGAATGAACACTCCAGATGGTGTCATATTTTAAAAGAAATATGAAACTTACTGCTGCTGCTCATAGAATTCGAACCTGTAAATAAAAATAAGGGTGCGTGATTTTTAACAAGCGAAAACAAATTTTCGAATGTTTGTTTTTGTTTTAAGGATGCGTAATTTTGCATTCCAAGAGTTGTTTAGACGACGCAATACAGTATTTGTTTGGAACTGGCATATTTCGATCAGCTGTCAAAATATTCTACTGATACCGTGTAACACAGTAAAAGGTGTCGCCTGGTTGAGTGGTCGGTGTCAATGGTGGAACAAAAGGGGTGGGGTCAGTGAGGAGCAGGTGCCCTGGTGTGTTACTTTTTAAGTATTTAGTTATAAGAGGAAGTAAAGAATAAAATTACAGTTATTTTATCTTGTTAATGGATTTCATTTAAGATTCATTGAAGAGATTTTTGCTTATATTCATTAAAATAAAACCAAACAGTTAGAAATCAATAATACTAAGCACATATTTATTAAATTCGATTTTTTAATATTAATATGCAAATTAGCCTTCCCGTTCACACTGTAAAGCGCTATTTTGTTGTATATATAAATATAATTGCATGCTGTCAGTATGTAGACATAGTTAACAGTATTAATAATGTAAGACAATTTTATTAATAATTGAGGTTTAGATAAAAATAAAATCATGGAGAATGTGGTGTCAATAACTAAGAGAATTGTGACATGAGTAGGAATATAGTTTCGGTTACAGACAGAAAAACACACAATCTCCATTATAATAAGATGTCATTCGGTAATCTTTATCTAGCCAAAATAAATTTTAAATCAAGATAACAATGACGATTTTTAAAAGTCGATCGCAAGATAAAAACGTAGAGGAATTATTATACTCCTCTTTCTTTGGACCGGGTTAGCTCAGTCGGTAGAGCGTTCGGCTAGAAACCACAAGGTTCCTAGTTCGATACCGATCCTCGCCGACTCAGCGTATGAGTAGAACAGGGATCTATGCAGTAAAGTAAGGAGCTGATGCTAGGCGTGGCGCTCCACCTCAGATGCTAAGATAATCTCCTTGGTCTAGCGCTAGTGAAAAGGGGATAGACTCCCTCGCTGATTGGCTGATACCAACGTTTGGCTGCCCTGAAGACTTTACTTTACTTACTTTCTTTGTGTACTCTCATCTTTGAGTACATCTTAAAGTAGGGGGTGTGATATCTTCATTACAACTTTGTTTTATCGTAAGTTGTATTTGAGACAGAAACATTTAACCTCATTTATAAGCTCTTCTTACTATTGAGAGAAACTGTGACTATGTAGAGGAGTAGGGATGTGATCCACAGAGGGCCAGTTTCATTTTGATGTAAGATACATGTTCCTGTGTTGGTAATATACCTGTCCTAAACAAAATGGCATTACTTGTTGACTACCCTATCTGGAGAAGTAGGGATGTGAACCACAGAGGACCAACTTCATTTTGATGTATGATGCATGTTCGTATGTTGGTAATTATACCTGTCCTAAACAAAATGGCATTACTTGTTGACTACCCTATCTGGAGAAGTAGGGATGTGAACACAGAGGACCAACTTCATTTGATGTATGATGCATGTTCGTATGTTGGTAATTATACCTGTCCTAAACAAAATGGCATTACTTGTTGACTACCCTATGTGGAGAAGTAGGGATGTGATCCACAGAGGACCAACTTCATTTTGATGTATGATGCATGTTCGTATGTTGGTAATTATACCTGTCCTAAACAAAATGGCATTACTTGTTGACTACCCTATCTGGAGAAGTAGGGATGTGAACCACAGAGGACCAACTTCATTTTGATGTATGATGCATGTTCGTATGTTGGTAATTATACCTGTCCTAAACAAAATGGCATTACTTGTTGTCTACCCTATGTGGAGAAGTAGGGATGTGATCCACAGAGGACCAGCTTCATTTTGATGTATGATGCATGTTCCTGAGTTGGTAATTATACCTGTCCTAAACAAAATGGCATTACTTGTTGACTACCCTATCTGGAGAAGTAGGGATGTGAACCACAGAGGACCAACTTCATTTTGATGTATGATGCATGTTCGTATGTTGGTAATTATACCTGTCCTAAACAAAATGGCATTACTTGTTGACTACCCTATCTGGAGAAGTAGGGATGTGAACCACAGAGGACCAACTTCATTTTGATGTATGATGCATGTTCGTATGTTGGTAATTATACCTGTCCTAAACAAAATGGCATTACTTGTTGACTACCCTATGTGGAGAAGTAGGGATGTGAACCACAGAGGACCAACTTCATTTTGATGTATGATGCATGTTCGTATGTTGGTAATTATACCTGTCCTAAACAAAATGGCATTACTTGTTGACTACCCTATCTGGAGAAGTAGGGATGTGAACCACAGAGGACCAACTTCATTTTGATGTATGATGCATGTTCGTATGTTGGTAATTATACCTGTCCTAAACAAAATGGCATTACTTGTTGACTACCCTATGTGGAGAAGTAGGGATGTGATCCACAGAGGACCAACTTCATTTTGATGTATGATGCATGTTTCTGTGCTGGTAATTATACCTATCCTAAACAAAATGGCATTACTTTTTGACTCAACCTCGTATTTTGAAAGCCAGCAGTCCAACAAAGTAGACAAAGTTCAACATCTCGTCCGGTAGGCTGCGTGTAACACAATATGTTCGATTTAGAATAAGCTAACGTAATATGATTCCACTAAAATAAAAAAAATAAAACACTGTAGGTCGCTGGAATTTGGAGTTAATGGAGAAAATAATACAATTTAGTTCAATGATTTAAAAAGTTGTTGGAAACCAGAAAATATTTATAAATTAAACTACTTCCTTTAAGGAAAAAAGAAAGAAAGAACGAAAGAAAGAAACGACGCAAAGTAGAAATAAAAGAAAAAAAAAAGAAAGGAAAAAGTGTAATTTTCACCTTTAGTTGTTAAAATTCCTAGCAAATAAGGCAATTAGAGTAACCTCCCTTGACTTTCACTTTGAAACAAGCCGGTAGCCATTTTGAAAGTTTCCGTGCTAAATAAACAAATCTTAGAAACTTTTTCGAAAACAATACAATTGCATGCTTTAACACAAAAATATCATAAAATGTGTTCTTAATAACAATTAAGTTCATTTCAGATAATGCACACGCACAATTTTATGCTAGGAATTTTAACAACTAAAGGTGAAAATTACCAAAAAAAAAAAGAAAGAAAAAAAAAGAAAGGTAGAACGGGCGAAAGTAAGAAAGAAAGAAAAAAAGAATGAAAAATTAAAGCTAAATATACAAAAAGAGAGATAGAAAGAAAGAAAAAAGAGAAAGAAAGAGAGACAAAAAAAGAAAAGAAAGAAGGAAGAACAAAAGAAAGGAAGAAAAAAGAAAGAAATACAAAAGATAAAAGATGAACATACAAAAAGAAAGAAAGAAAGGAAAATGAAAGAAAGGGTGAAAGAAAGAAAGAAAGAAAGAAAGAAAGAAAAATAGGAAAAAACAAAGACAGAAAGGAAAGAAAAAAGAAATAATTCCAATATTTGCCTACTTTAAACCACTCACAGCAACGCTTCTGCCACTGCGACCCTACCATTAACCGCTGGTGGTTAGTTCATTATAATTGAGCAGAATTCATATTACAATGATAAGACTTTATTTGAATAGTATGAGATCTGAGGTGAATAGATAGTGAACTTTGAAATATCTCATCATATAGTTAAAAAAAATTACCATGCAAATTTAGAAGAGCTGTGGGGGAAATTTGGTTGACAAATAGTTAAGCCGCTCACAGCAGCTCTACCACCAATGCGATCTTACCATAAACAAAGTACAATAACTGATGGTTAGTTCATTATAATTGAGCAGAAGCGCTCAGATTACAATGATAATAGGACTTTATTTGAATAGAACGAGTTTTTAGGTGAATAGATAGTGAACTTTGAAATAGCCCATCATACAGGTAAAATATACCAAGAAATTCCGGTACAGCCGTGGAGGAAATTTGGTAGGCAAAGAGTCAAGCCACTCACAGATATCATTTATATAACCACACAAAATGATGTTTAATATATATTTTTTTTAATATGAGACTTACCTCCTCTCTGCGATGAGCTTGAGCCTGAGCTTGATCCGAAGCTGGAACCTGAACCTGAACCTGATCCTGAGCCTGCAAAATAGAATCACGTAATTCATTACATTCTATTTTATTATGTTTTTTTATTTAAAAAAAAAAAAGACTCTGCTATTTTCTTACTAAAAAAAAAGTATTAAAAAATTAGGGTGATTTTTGTCAAAGGAATGTCGGAACGGATTAATAACCTTTCAGTTTATTTCAATAGGGAAAGTTGATTTGATATACGAGGAACTTGAGTTCCGATTAGAATGAATTAAACTCGTAAGTTAAGAAAGAAGAACTATGATGAGATTTGGGTGAAAACAAAGAATTCTTGTTAAGGCTGAATCCGCATATGGTTGCAATTCTCAAATTTTATATTCACAAAAAATGGAAAGCGGATTCATCTTTAACAAGAAATCTTTGTTTTCACCTGAGTCTTATCAGAGGATTACCACAGGAAGAAGAAATATAATGAGACTCAGTGAAAACAAAAACTTCTTATTAAGGATAAATCCGCTTTCCATCTTTTTTGAGTACAAAATTTGAGAATTGCAACCATATGCGGATCCAGCCTTACCAAGAATTATTTGTTTTCACCCGAGTCTCATCAGAGGATTATCACAGGAATAAGAACTATTATGAGACTCAGATGAAAACAAAGAATTCTTGTTAAGGCTGGATCCGCATATAATGCAATTCTCAAATTTTGCACCCACAAAAGATGGAAAGCGGATTCGTCCTTAATGAGAATTCTTTGTTTTCACCAGAGTCTCATCAGAAGATTACCACTTGAAGAAGACTCAAATTTTGAACCCACAAAAAATGAAAGATATATTTGTTAAACTTTAAAAAGAAACATCAAACTTACATGATCCTCCGCTGGTTTGGCCATATCTTTGGTTTTGGTTTTGGTTTTGGTTTTGGTTTTGGTTTTGGCTTCCACCGCGGAAAGAAGTTTGACCTGCAAGTAGAAATTACGATTTTATCACATGGGGAGATTTTTTCTGCTTTTTTTTGTTGTCACTACTGCCTAGGTATTTAAACTCATTATTAAAATCATTTTATAATACAAATAAAGTTATGATTTTATTTATTTTATTTATAGTGTACAACTGGTAAGACTTGCTTTCTTATAAATCCCTTTGCTCACACACACATACACACAAACACAAACACACATACACACACACACACACACACACATATATATATATATATATATATATATATATATCGCTTGACAAGCTTAATTTCGCTAGGATGGTTAGCTGTGTACTGTGGCCGAGGCGATAAAAGTGTTTCACTAGTGTTTCACTGTGTCTGCTGAAGTCACGGTTTCGATTTCTGTCGGAGGGAAATCGTTAGTATATACCGCTGATGAGACTTAATAAAGTCGAAACAGTCTGTACGGTATTCTACACATCGAACCATCCTTTACTGGGATTACACTTGTCAAGTTCATTTTCTATAAGAAAATTATCGAATTTTATGCGATACGTGCGTTGTAAGTGCCTTCAAGTAAAAATTTAATATATATAATAATATATATATATATATATATATAGGTTAAATCGAACCTAACGGGCCTAAATTCCATTATCGTATGTCACCCTGCCGAAAGAAAAAAAATACCAAAGATCAGGGAATTAACCGAATTTAATGAAATTTTTAGTGTTGATATATTAATGAATAAAAGATATAATGCACCAGGTACTTTGTTTAAGAACTTTTACATTCTTTTACATTTTTTTCCAGTGTCAATACTGCCTGGGTATTTAAACTCAGTCCAGTAAGCTTTCGCTCTCTCTCACTGGTCGTGCACCCATAAATATGCACTAGACGAGTGGTGTCGTTGTCCGTTAAGGTGGTGGGGTTGCTTGCACTCAACTTAGGCTCGCACCCATATGTGTACGTAGCTCTTTATAGACCCTGCCACGTGGGTCATTCACAGTAAGTGACTCTTGTTGTTATAGGTGATATAACCTATTTACATAATGGAATAATCCTACTACTACTATAAGCAGCAAAGACAATTGTAGCTTGAGCAACAAAGCGACACGATTCAGTTCTAGACTGTATTGTCGGACGTAACTTCACTTTCCTTCTGTAAATTCTACTTTCTTTGTTCAATACAATTGTATCAACTCTCAACAGTCATTTGTCTTTATTTTGTGACTTAATAACCCACAACACTTATATTCATTAAAAACTATTTCTTACAACACAAAGTCTGTCTTCCTAACAGTATCGTGTTATATATTTTATGTTCCGTGTGCTCAGACAATAAAGTTTGTATTGTTATTATATTGTATCTCTTTGTTTAGATATTATTATGTATACTAGCAACAGAAAACACCCTCCGGGCGTCGTAAAAATTAATTTTTGAAAGATATTGCCTGAGGGGTGGGCGTTAAAAATACAATGTCACAAGGGTTTGTATCATAAGTAACACAAATACTTATTTATTAAAGGAGTAAAAAATAAAAATAAAACAATTTGAAATGAAAACTGAGCCCCGTCCCTCTCAAATAAAATGTTGCATGCATGTAATAAGCAAACAATTATTTTGAATATTTTTCACATCAATTTTACACAAAATCGTAGGTATTTATTTATTTGTAAACTTTTTAGTTAACTTCTTGTTACTGTAAAAAAAATAATAATAAATAAATAAAAGGACGAGAGTAAAAAACAATTTTTAAAGTTGCTTACTCAAATTTTGGGTGTATATTGCATAAGAATATTGTGACGTAAGCTGTGACGTAGAGCTATGACGTAGTTTTTTTTTTTGTTACAGGCAGAAATAAAGACAGTCTCCATTATTAATAGATAGATATTCACTTACGTGGGAAGGTTTCTTTGAAGCCTTTTCTAACGTGTTATAAGAACCAGTTTTGGCCACAAAAGCAAAAATCACTCATTTAATCCTTATACTATGAAGAATATTTTTTATATAGAAACCAGTTAAAATAAGTATAATCTTTTTATATGCGTTCTTATTTAATTTATCAAATTTACGAAAAGAGTAAAGACTTCTGTTCACCAAAATGCAAATTAATCGAATAAAAAAAAATATAGGATGCACTTTCCAAGATTTTGTCTCAAAAATGGCCCTGCGTCTTATACATCGTAGGTGAAGCTTGAGACCTCCCGTAGGCCTAGGCTAATCTTCTCTATAATGCTCACTAACCCAGATTACGGTCAGTACTTTTACCTACCCTAAACTTCAGGCATCCTTATTTTATTGCTGGTATTGTTATAATCAGGATTAACAGGAGCGTATGGTGACAAAGAAAAAACAAACATGCTTAAATACACTAAACACTTTTTTTTCCTGAATCTGACCGGCTGAAACGGGGGTGCGTCTTATATGCCCGTGCGTCTTATAGGTAATGATTTCCAAGTGATAAGAAATGATAAAAATCCATAATACTAATTTGTAATAAGTAAGTAAAGTAGTCGGGGTTGCCTAAAGTCCGTATCAGCCACTCAGCGAGGGAGTCTATACCCTTTTCACTAGCGCTAGACCAAGGAGATTGTTTTTGCGTCTGAGGTGGAGCGCCACACCTACCATCAGCTCCTTACTTTACCGCACAGATCCCTATGCTACTCTTTCGCTGAGTTGGCGAGGGCCGGTATGGAACTAGGAACCTTGTCATTTCTAGCCGAACGCTCTACCGACTGAGCTAACCCGGCACTGTAATAAAACTGTCTAAGTAATAGAGATTTGATTCTGCTATTTGCGGCTGCAGTATTCCTTGTTAGAAAGAATCCGTTTGGCTAAGAATTTGTTCATATATATATATATATATATATATATATATATATATATATATATATATATATATGTGAAGAGAGGAAGTAAATCCGACGGTATGTAATATATCAAGAAAATTGAAAAAAACACAGGTTTAAATGGGTTAAGTGGTGAGTTTATTGGCCGACGCTGCAGTGTTTCGATCTATTAAATAGATCATCTTCAGGCATAAGATAAGAAATTATATATCACAGAATGATGAGAAAAAGTGAGTGGTAATCCTTCTTATTCAGTCTGTTTAAAAAAATTTTTCTCATCATTCTGTGATATATAATTTCTTATCTTATGCCCTGAAGATGATCTATTTAATAGATCGAAACACTGCAGCGTCGGCCAATAAACTCACCACTTAACCCATTTAAAACTGTGTTTTTTCAATTTTCTTGATATATTACATATATATATATATATATTCCTAATTCCTAGACGAAGCTGTTGGAATTTCACATAGCGCTAATACCCTTTGGAAAGGTATGAATCCATATATTCTCCCTCCAGCTATGGGTTAAATAGTAGGACAGACTGGGCCCTTCAGCCTTGGTTAGGTAACCAGTCTAGGACAGGGATAACTCTGAATTCAAAATTCCCTCCAGCTATGGGTTAAATAGTAGGGCAGACTGGGCCCTTCAGTCTTGCTATGCTAAGCCCTATTGTTGAATTATTCTTTGGTATAAGCTGTACGAAAAGTTACCAGTTAAATTTTCTAGACGTTTCCAAGTAACAGGAACTGGATTGACCAAAGAAAAATACGACAAAATATATTTAAAGTCGTTGATAAATTGTCCAAAAGTTTTGATTATTGTGATGATAATGTCAAAAGGAGGAACGAAAGAAAAGATTCCTAATTTATCTATATTTATATTTATATCTATATAATAGTATATATATAATACCCTTGGGAAAGGTGTGAATCCTACTCTCCTTCCAACTATGGGTAAATAGTAGGGCAGACTGGGATCTTTAACCTTGGTTAGGCAACCGGTCTAGGAGAAGGAAAACTCTGAATTCTAACCTGTTGAACTCCACTTAAGAAATTGACCTTGTGTTGCATCCTGCTCGTGCGGAGGGGTTGGTAAATATATATATAAAAGTATTTATATACATTGGAGTTATGTTTTCATTTTGCATATATATATATATATATATATATTATATATATATATATATATTATGGACTCTCTCGTCGATTTTCGACGCATGAGAGTTCACACACACAATGAACACCCACACAGTGATTTGCTTATAGTGGTGAAGGCTTATGTTGGACCATCCACACTTTTCGGCACAGTCGATAGGAAAGAATTGGTGCATCAAGAGTTGCCACAAACCCAATCAACGACCGATCTCAGGAATTTTTAATTCAGAATTATCCCTCTCCTAGACTGGTTACCTACCCAAGGTTGAAGGGCCCCAGTCTGCCCACTATTTA
>CM042166.1:34539495-34596591 GCA_023376005.1 Doryteuthis pealeii | reverse complement strand
TAATAATCGGACTTGAAAAACACCCATCGTTTCACTCCCTTAGAAAGTAGTTGCTAAAGTCTAGCCACATTGAAGAGACGGGAAGCATCAAAACACGGTGTCTGTGGATGACTAATATATGCTCCCAAAACCCGGTAGAAACTCTATGAAGGGACTTTGACTGACTTTCACCGTTAGCAAGCATTCTGTTATTTACGAATTTGAGCTCTCTAGTGATGGTAAAATATATATATACCGATGTATGTATTTATCAGTTAAAACTCCGTTTCTTACTGGCAGCTGATGACGGCCGAGGGATTAAGGAACCGGACTGAAGAAAAGTCAGTCGGGTTTCGCTCCCGGATAGAAGTAGTTGCTTAGTCTAGACACTCTGAAGAGATATGAAATGTCAAAACACGGAGTCTGTGGATGACACTATACATATATATATATATATATATATATATGTATATATATATATAACCTAAGGAGGTTGTTGAAGGAAGCATTTGGGAGTAAATCTTAGAGACCAATGCCGATCTTGCATCATTTGCAATTTGAAAAGTGTATTTAGAATTTAGTAATCTTTTACAGAATATAGAATATACTAATTTGATTTTAACTAAGTTATAGATTTCTCTAAGGTATACGATTCCCTACTTTGATGAAAGATGGAGCAAAAAGGTTTCACACTTAAAAAAAGACGAGAAGCAGACGATATCAAGCAGAAATTATTACTGATGTAGACGACGTAGATGATCTAGTGCTTCTTGCAAATACACTTGCTCAAACCGAATCTCAGCTGCATAACCTGGACTTGGCAGCAAGAGCCATTGATCTCTACGTTTGTGTGTCTAAATGAAAATGGTATCAAATTCTCATAAAATCGTAAGCTTCTGAAATTAGTAGACCACTTTATATAACTCGGTAGCAATATCTCATCTGCTGAAATCAACGCCAACATACGCATAGAAAAGTTATGGACTGCTTTAGATAGGCTAGCGACCATATGGAAATCTGACCTCTCTGGGAAAATAAAATGGGAAGTCTTCCAAGTTGTAGCCGTATCAGTACTAATGTATGGTTGCACTATTGGAATCAAACAAGACACTTGAGATAGGCTAGATGGGAATTACTCAAGGATGCTGCGGGCTGCTTTGAACTAATCCAGGAAGCAGCACCCTACATAATATTATATTACCTTATAAAAGTAAAGTCGACGGTGTGGCCTAAAGCGAGGGAGTCTATCCCATTTTCACTTGCACTAGACCAAGGAGGCTGTATTATAGAGGAAAGACTGCGGCGACGAGGTGAAGACGACCACCGACCGAACCTGAGAAGACAAGATGGCAATATAACACTAGTAAATAAAGTCAGTGGAGCGACCTAAAGTCGGTACCAGCCAGACAGTGAGGGAGTCTATCCCCCTTTTACTTGCGCTAAACCAAGGAGATCGTATGAGGTGGAGCGCCATACCTATTATCAACTCCTCACTTTACCGCACAGCTCCCTGTGCTACTCATCCGCTGAGTTGGCGAGGGTCGGTATCGAACCAGGAACATTGCGATTACCTAGCCAAGTACTCTACCGACTGAGCTAAACCGGCAGATATGTATGACCTTATAAACCATTAAATTTCATATGTTTCATAGGTTTCAGTCTATTGAAATGACTTTTACAATAAAAATGCGTTGGAAGTTATTATTTAGATATAAAATGCATTGGAAATAGTTTTTACTATAAAAATGCATTGGAAATTATTTTTACTATAAAAATGCAATGGACAATGATTTTTACAATAAAAATGCGTTAGATAATGATTTTTTTTTACTATAAAATGCATTAGAAATGCCTTAGCTCGTTAGACAAAGAAATAAAATTCAATCTACTTTGCCAGGGAAAATATCGTTGATATTTCATAATAATATTATTCCATAAAAATATCATTTCATATTAATGATATTATGGCATACTATAGTATTAATTCATAATATTATTTCATACTATAATATCATTTCATAATATTATTTCATGATAATTCATAAACCATTGAAATTCATACGAACAGCGTTAGGTTTGTGCCTATGCTAGATGGAAAAAGAATTCTGTTATTTAGAAAAAGCAATAAAATTCAATCCATTTATCCAGGGAAAATATAGATAATATTTCATAATAATATTATTTCATAATAAAATTATTTCATAATAATATTATTTTATAATATTAAATTACCTGATAAACCATTGAATTTCATACAAACAGCATTAGGTTTCGACCAATGTTAGTTTGAAAAAGAAATAAAATTCAATTCATTTACCCAGAGAAAATATAAATAATATTTCATAATGATATTATTTTATAATAATATTATTTCATAATGATATTATTTTATAATATTAAATTACCTTATAAACAATAAGAACAGCGTTAGGTTTCGATCAATGTTAGTTTGAAAATGGAATAAAATTCAATCCACTTACCCAGGGAAAATATAGATAATATTTCATTATTATATAATTACATGATAGTATTATTTTATAATATTAAATTACCTCATAAACCATTGAATTTCATACAAACAGCGTTAGGTTTCGACCAATGTTAGTTTGAAAATGGAATAATATTCAATCCACTTACCCAGGGAAAATATAGATAATATTTCATAATTATATTATTTCATAATAATATTATTTTGTAATATTAAATTACCTTATAAACCATTGAATTTCATACAAACAGCGTAAGGTTTCGACCGATGTTAGTTTGAAAACGAAATAAAATTCAATCCATTTACCCAAGGAAAATATAGATAATATTTCATAATGATATTATTTCATAATAATCTTATTCATAATAATCTATTTCATAATGATATTATTTTATAATATTAAATTACCTTATAAACCATACGAATAGCGTTAGGTTTCGACCAATGTTAGTTTGAAAAAGAATAAAATTCAATACATTTACCCAAGGAAAATATAGATAATATTTCATTATGATATTATTTCATAATAATCTTATTTCATAATATATTATTTCATAATGATATTATTTTTATATATCAAATTACCTTATAAACCATACGAATAGCGTTAGGTTTCGACCAATGTTAGTTAAAAAAAGCAATAAAATTCAATCCACTTACCCAGGGAAAATATAGATAATATTTCATAATGATATTATTTCATAATAATCTTATTTCATAATGATATTATTTTATAATATTAAATTACCTTATAAACCATACGAATAGCGTTAGGTTTCGACCAATGTTAGTTTGAAAACGAAATAAAATTCAATCATTTACCCAAGGAAAATATAGATAATATTTCATAATGATATTATTTTATAATAATCTTATTGCATAATAATCTTATTTCATAATAATATTATTTTATAATATAAATTACCTTATAAACCATACGAACAACGTTAGGTTTCGACCAATGTTAGTTTGAAAACGAAATAAAATTCAATCCACTTACCCAGGGAAAATATAGATAATATTTCATTATTATATAATTACATGATAGTATTATTTTATAATATTAAATTACCTGATAAACCATTGAATTTCATACAAACAGCGTTAGGTTTCGACCAATGTTAGTTTGAAAACGAAATAAAATTCAATTCATTTACCCAGGAAAATAGAGATAATATTTTATAATTATGTTATTTTCATAATAATATTATTCATAATATATCATTTTATAATATTAAATTACCTTATAACCATAAGAAGAGTGTTAGGTTTCGATCAATGTTTGTTTGAAAATGGAATAAAATTCAATCCACTTACCCAGGGAAAATATCGATAATATTTCATTATTATACTATTTCATGATAGTATTATTTTATAATATTAAATTACCTTATAAACCATTGAATTTCATGCAAACAGCGTTAGGTTTCGACCAATGTTAGTTTGAAAATGGAATAAGATTCAATCCACTTACCCAGAGAAAATATAGATAATATTTCATAATGATATTATTTTATAATGATATTATTGTGTAATATTAAATTACCTGAAAAACCATTGAATTTCATTCAAACAGCGTTAGGTTTCGACCAGTGTTAGTTAGAAAAAGAAATAAAATTCAGTTAATTTACCCAGGGAAAATATAGATAATATTTCATAATTATATTATTTCACAATAATATTATTTCATAATAATATTATTTTATAATATTACATTAACTTATAAACCATACGAACAAAGTTAGGTTTCGACCAATGTTAGTTTGAAAACGAAATAAAATTCAATCCACTTACCCAGGGAAAATATAGATAATATTTCATTATTATATAATTTACATGATAGTATTATTTTATAATATTAAATTACCTCATAAACCATTGAATTTCATACAAACAGCGTTAGGTTTCGACCAATGTTAGTTTGAAAACGAATAAAATTCAATCCACTTACCCAGGGAGAATATGGCAAAGAACTTCATAATCCTTGTTTCTTTGTTAACAAATAATAGGTCCTATGTCCAATGATTATCTGGTTGTGTTCTGCAACAAGCAGATTAGGTTTCATATTTATACAAGTTGATATGAATAAATTTGTGTTGGCATCAGAAAAAAAATTAATAAATGTTTATGGATATCTTCTTCATGTTGATTAGCAATCAAATAGTCACTCCCTACACTCATCAGTGGCGGTGCATCTTTAAAAATATTTTTATTTTCTTTTTCTTTTTGATGATTTCATAAATATTCCCATATTTATTCATTAAAAACGACGTTTTCACAAATTTTGATGTTAACAGGTGCGCTGATTGGCATCTGCTTTCATATTTTCAATTTGCATTTCAGCATTTTTTTTATGTCAAAGATTACAAGAAGATATATATATATATCTTATTATAATGGAGATTCGGTGTCTGTCTGTCTGTCTGTCTGTCTGTCTGTTTGTCTGTCTGACTGTAACCAAAACTATGTCAATATCAACGTCAGAATTTCCTTAGTTATTTACGTTATGTTAATATTAAATTTAAAATCCAATGGTAAAATAGTACATATCAAGCCTCATCTAAAAAATACAGACACATTTTATTTATCCAGTTTAATATATTAATACATTATGTTAACTAGAAAATGTATGCACCCTCCGGACGCAAGTATATAAGTTTTGATGTAATAAGATATTATATTAAATTAGAAAGGCTAATAAACCTAAATAAGAATGCAGATAAAAAAATTGAAACAGTGGAGGGGGTAATTCCATGTCAAATCATCCAGAAAAAAAGTAAAATTGTCAAAACCAAACTATCTTTTTGGTACAAATAATGTTCAATATTTGTGAAATAATAATAGAAACAAATTTTGTCATAGATGCAGTGCCACATCGGGATATTGATCTTGATATGAAAAATTAGAAATCATCAATAACTTAAAATTGGTTGACTTTAAGACTTTTTTAATAGCATCTTTGGCTTCCTTGAGCAAAAATGCTTTTATAAACCAATTTTTAGGAGTAGGGAATATATTGATGTTTTTTAAATAATCATTATCTGATCTTAATTTGCATCTTATTTATTAACAATGTCTGTATTAAGTTATAGCTGAGATAGATGTGCCTCAAAACAGTTCACATTCTTAATGTGCTTAAAATACTGTAATTTGTGTTATATATAATTAAGAAATAAATGTTTACATAGTATATGGTGTGAATTATTTGCATACCGGTTTTAATAAAACCGTGTTTAATAAATAATTACTTGGTGTTATTGATTTCTAATATTATCGCTTTATTCTCAAACGTATTAAAAGCAACCCTCTGCATAATTTTATATTGAAATCAATTAGTTGAAATCAAGTAAAAATAAGGATAATCTTTTTGTGTTCGTATTTAATTTCATTAGTCTTTCTAATTCAATATTATATTTAATTTTATTAAAATTTAAATACTTATGCCCGGAAGGTGCAAATTTTTTTAAATGTTGCAGGATCAATTAAATGTGTGTAGGGACATTAGGCAAAAATTAAATCTTATTATAATTCAGATTCGGTGTCTGTCAGTCTGTAAATGATCTACGTCACTGCTTACGTCACAACACCCTTAGGAATTGCGTCAGTTTATCAATGAGTATTTATCTTATTTTATCAATGAGTATTTATTTTATTTTATCAATGAGTATTTATCATATTTTATCAATGAGTATTTATCTTATTTTATCAATGCGTATTTATCTTATTTTTATCAATGAGTAATTATCTTATTTTATCAATGCGTATTTATCTTATTTTATCAATGAGTATTTATCTTATTTTATCAATGAGTATTTATCTTATTTTATCACTGAGTATTTATTTCATTTTATCAATGAATATCTATTTTATTTTATCAATGAGTATTTATTTTATTTTATAGTCAAAATAATTAATACGTACAATAAATCTTATTCATTAACGAGGTCTCTATGAAAATCTGAGTTCGATTTGCTTCAAAACAGCCATGTTATTTGTTCATTTAAAACCCTACAGTGTATCTAATATATCCATAACAAATAAAGAATTGCATAATATATAGTGTGCTTAATTTGCATACTGGTTTTAACAAACCGGGTTTAATATAATTACAAAGTTTTATTGATCTCGAATATTATTGTTTTATTTCCCAGCATATTAAAATCAATTCTATGAATGATTTTATATAGAAACCAATTAAGGGGGCGCCTCAGGTACTGGGCAATAAACCAGCCCTAGGCCTTTAAATCAAGGGGACAGGTGTTGCCTGGGGGGCACCTGGGATCACGCCGTTAATTTCAATAACAGACACAGACCCTGAAGGGTACGTACTGTTAATGTGTTTAAATTCTTGCATTATATCTCATATATAATTAAGCAGTAAAGTTTTACATAATATATAGTGTGGCTAATTTGCATTCGGGTTTTAACAAAACTGGGTTTAATAGATAATTATTTGATGTTATTGATCTCTAGTATTTTGTGTTATTCTCCAACGTATCAAAATTAATCCTGTGAATTATTTTATGTAGAAACCAATTAATATATGATTAAAATAAGTGTTAGTATCATCTGCATTATTCGGACTATTGTCCTCATCTTCATTTTTATCTGTACAACGTTTCGGCCGATATACACTCCGGCCTTCTTCGGGTATTTCTTGTCGGATTCGGAAACCTTCTCGGACTCGGAGGGCATATCGGCCGAAACGTTTGTACAGATAACAATGAAGATGAGGAAAATAGTCCGAATAACGCAGATAATACTAATCATCAAACCTCATTTCAAACATTCAGAGAAATACTAAAATAAGAGTAATCTTTTTATATGCGTTCTTATTTAATTTCGTAGACTTTCTAATTTAATATACATATTTCATTATATTAAATCCTAGATACTTATGCCCGGCGGAGGGCGTATATTCTTGCTAGCATGCATAACTAAAATTAGATGTATGTATTCAAAGATCATATTGATTAATTTACTGTTTAAAATTCTGATTAAGAGGTCAAGTATGATTAGGTTATCTAATGCAAATACACTTAAATCTTCTGTGTATTTCTTTTGTGAAAAATATGTTAACATGATAAAAGCGAGAGAAAGAGAGGGAGACAGTGACAGAGACAGGGGCAGAGAGAGAACAAACAAACACGTGAAGATGTTCGCCAAAGAACTTTTATTGTCAAGGCAAGAAGAAGAAGAAGAAGAAGAAGATGTTAGGCAAGAAGAAGAAGAAGAAGAAGAAGAAGAAGAGAAGAAGAAGAAGAAAGAAGAAGAA
Source organism: Doryteuthis pealeii (assembly GCA_023376005.1). Lineage (NCBI taxonomy): Eukaryota > Metazoa > Mollusca > Cephalopoda > Myopsida > Loliginidae > Doryteuthis > Doryteuthis pealeii. The sequence continues at coordinate 34,588,849 of CM042166.1, read as the reverse complement.
AAAGAGAAGAAGAAGAAGAAGAAGAAGAAGAGAAAAGAAGAAGAAGAAGAAGAAGAAGAAGAAGAAGAAGAAGAAGAGAGAAGAAGAAAGAAGAAGAAGAAGAAGAAGAAGAAGAAGAAGAAGAGAGAAGAAGAAAAGAAAGAAGAAGAAGAAGAAGAAGAAGAAGAAGAAGAAGAAGAAGAAGAAGAAGAAGAAGAAGAAGAGAAGAAGAAAGAAGAAGAAAGAAGAAGAAAAAAGAAGAAAAAAGAAAAGAAAAGAAGAAGAAAAGAAGAAGAAGAAGAAGAAGAAGAAGAAGAAGAAGAAGAAGAAGAAGAAAGAAGAAGAAGAAGAAGAAGAAGAAGAAGAAGAAGAAGAAGAAGAAGAAGAAGAAGAAGAAGAAGAAGAAGAAGAAATGGTACGCAAAAAAGAAGAAAAAGAAGAAGAGGTAGGCAAAGAAGAAGAAGAAGAAGGAAGAAGAAGAAGAGAAGAAGAAAAGAAGAAGAAGAAGAAGAAGAAGAAGAAGAAGAAGAAAAAGAAGAAGAAGAAGAAGAAGAAGAAGAAGAGTGTTAGGCAAAGAAGAAGAAGAAGAAGGTTGAAGAAGAAGAAGAAGTTAGGCAAGAAGAAGAAGAAGAAGAAGAAGAAGAAGAAGAAGAAGAAGGCAAGAAGAAGAAGAAGAAAGAAGAAGAAGAAGAAAGAAGAAGAAGAAGAAGAAGAAGAAGAGAAGAAGAAAAGAGCAGACTGTCGTTGATGACACCAAAAGTGACAAGTAACGGACGTATAAACTAGACTAAAAGAGAAACAGGTGGTTATGTCACTAGAAATGATAATCCCGTAACTCATATCTTGTTCACACCTTTTCCATAAAAAAAAACTTTTTCAATTCTATTGTCATGTTTTCTTCTTTATTTGATTTTTTAAAAATTATAATCAATTATCATGTGCGCGAAGTTCAATCTGTTGCGTTGAACTTTACCAGCGGACTTACGGCTATGTCTTGCTGAAAGCACAGTTCCCACTAGATCACCGAAGTTAAGCAGCGATGAGCCTGTTCAGTACATAGATGGGTGACCTATCAGCGCCCTGATATTGAAATAACTTGATTTGGCATTATTGACCCGAAAAAGGTTGATATGCCGTAAACCAAAACCAACCAGCGAACTTGCCTGTGGTTAGTTGGTTGGATGGTTGGATTTTGCGGCATGTCAACCCTTGTTGGGTTATTTTATGCCTATAGGCTTCGTTCTATTCATTCTTGATGAATATTCAATTTTTAACTCAGTTTTTTAACATTCCTTTAAAATGATTTTTTCTAATTAACCCATAGAAGTGATGGTAACCGGTACTACCACTCCTTTTACCATTGGATGCAGATTAACGTCGTACATTTTATATAGAGAGATAGATGGATGGTTATTTGGTTGGTTGGTTAGTTGATTTTACGGCATCTTAACGCTTGTTGGGTTATTTTATGCCGAAGACGTTTTATTTTATTCATTCTTGATGAGTACTCAATATTTTTAAACTCAATATTCAACTCATGTTTAATACTCATTATTTTCTATTTAACTCATAGATGGGATTGTAGGTACTACCACTACGAATCAGAGTGGACCTGGGAGTAATGGCGATGAAGAGATACTCCATACTCCCCAGAGCTCCAAATTGTAACCTTCACAATTAGACGCAGGACATTAAGACCCTCATCCACCGCTTTCTAGCACATATATGATAAAAAGGGTTGGGGTTTGACATGAAGGTAAATAAATAAATTCATTCTTAACCGATACCCAATTCTTTTATGAATACATTTTTCTATTTAACCCATAGATGGGACCCTAACAGGTACTACACTCCGGTCAGAGTGGACCAGGGAGCAAAGGTTATGAAGGGATGCTCCACATTCCCCAAGCCTCCAAACTGGAACCTCACCATCAGATAGAGTTTAACGTAATTCCAGGACATGGAGACTCTCAGTCACCGCCTTCTAGCACCCATATGATAAAAGGAGTTGGGGTTTGCCATGAAGTCAATCATATAGGTGCTAGGGCTTGACGTGACCAGTCGATTGATTGGAGGGGGGGTCTCCGATCGCCTATTTAGCCTAAGTAAGGCCCAAAGTGGAGTGTTGCAAGTCATGGACTGCTCAGCACACATTATTCTTGTGTAACTCTCTTCTACCTTATTCACTAGGCGGGATAAAAAAAGTATTCGTTTAAAATCATAAATTAAATTTAATATTTTTAGTGTTTCACCCATGAACGAATACTTTTTCCTCTCTCAAATACTTTGCCGCCCTGTCTGCTGGTGCGTTAGAATGCACCAACTGCACCTTTGCAGAGGGGTAAGATTCCCCCAAATGGGGGCGTGGGTGGTGACCTGTGATGCTTAAGGATAGAACCCAGGTGGGTGAGCAATCCATGACCTGCAACATTCCACTTATAACTTTACTTAGGCTATACGAGCGGTCGGAGAGGGCCCCTCTGACCAATCGGCTTGTCAAGTCAAGCCCTAGCACCTATATGATTACCCCAACCATATTGCTCTTATGGCAAGCCCCAACTCTTTTTTATCATATGGGTGCTAGAAGGCGTTGACTGAGGGTATACATGTCCTGAGAATGACGTTAAACACTATCTGATGGTGAGTTTCCAGTTTTGGAGGTTTGGGGAATGTGAGGCACGCCTTCATCACCATTGCTCCCATGGTCACTCTGACCCGGAGTGGTAGTACCTGTTAGGGTCCCATCTATGGGTTAAATAGAAAAATGTATTCATAAAAAAATTGTATTATCCATTAAGAATTGATTTATTTCAAAACTTTATTGACATTAAATGACCCACTGAGGTTGATATGCCGTAAAACAAACCAAAACAAACCAAACCAAACCAAACATTTTGTTCCACCTGCCAACATGAGCTTCGGTTCGTGCGTGACATCCGACGTTAAAAAGACCTATATATATTAATAATGGATATTCGATCTCACTACCTAAAATTGTCAATACATAAAATAAAGAACAATTGATATTAATAAAATAAATAAAAGTTGTTCCTTATAAATTCAACATTTGAATCGTTTCCATTGGAATAATGACAATTTGCCGTATTTGACAACATATAGGACGTACTTTTTTTCAAAACATTTGGCTAAAAAAATTGCCCTGCGTCTTATACATCGTAGGTGAAGTTTGAAGTTTTATTATTATTATTATTATTATTATTATTATTATTATTATTATTATTATTTCCTGCTATTGAGATGTTTGTGTATGCTTATTGCTTGCCTGTACTGCCAAATTGCTTTTATACAGCTATGTTTCTGCTTGTGTAATGCACAACTAGTCTGTTTTCAACAATGTATGCTTAAATACACTAAAATCTTTTTTTTCCTGAATCTGACCAGCTGAAATGGCTGTGCGTCTTATATGCGGTCTAATACGGTAAGTAAATAAACTATATATTATTTAAATAGAGGAACTACATAAACGATGGCATTTACTTTTTTTAAATGTATTATTACTTTAAATGGAAAAAATTATTTGCTAAATTTGTAATTTAAAAAAATATTTTTTACTCTCGCCCTTTTTTTCAGTAAGATGTTAACTAAAAAGTTTAGAATAAATAAATACTTACGGTTTTGTTTAAAATTTATGTGTAAAATATTTTTAAAAATCAATTAGTAATAATTAGTTAATAATTAACAGATGCGCGCAACAGTTTATTTGAGGGAGAAATAATTAAGTCTCCATTTCAAATTGTTTTATTTTTTACTCCTTTAATAAATTTGATGATTTTACTTACTTACGGCAGATAAGCAACACCAGATAATCAGAATTTACATGTTTACATTTCCTCTTGGACGATTCGGACGGTCTCATTTGATAATGGTTGTACAAATAAGGAATCCAAGTATTGATATATACATTTTATTACATTAAAACTTAAACACTTACGCCACCCCTCGGGCATGTGTCCAGTGATTTCGGCCCTGGACCGGTTAAGTAATTAACAGCGTTGATTCCAGAGCAATACCCTGCCTCCTTGATTTAAAGTGTCAGGGTTGGTTTTATGGCCCAGTGCCTGATGCCACCCCCAACAGTGGGGGGGGATGCCGACGGGATCAACACATTTTTGCAGCCACCATCCCATGAATTTCGGCTCATGGGTGGGCCCACATTGTATTTACCTTGTACCCCACTTGTACTGGTTAGGCACAAGGCCCTATTAACGTGTGACCACCCACAAACCGAAGCTCATGGGTGGCAGGTGAAAAATTGCGTCGATCCCGTTGGCATTCCCCCTCAAGGGGGCGCCTCAGGTGCTTGTATTTACCGCGTACCCCACTTGTACGGGTCAGGCACAAAGTCCCTATTAACGTGGGACCACCCACAAGCCGAAGTTCATGGAGTGGCAGGTGAAAAATTGCGTCGATCCCGTCGGCATTCCCCCTCAAGGGGGGCGCCTCAGGCGCTGGGCAATAAACCCAGCTCTGCCCCTTTAAATCGAGGGGGCAGGTATTGCCTGGGGGGATAGCCCCCTGGGATCGACGCTATTAACTTGTAAAGATCCAGGGCCGAAGCCACTGGACCCCCACCCCGAGGGGTGGGTTTACATCAAAAGACCTTGTTTCACACCCATACATGTAGGACACACGGTAAATACCTACTTGCTCCCAGGGAGGGTGAGGCATTTTTTTGCTAGTATATATAAATTTATATTTTTTCAAAAAAATATTCAATTTACAAATTATTTTTAAACTTCAAAATTGTATTCAGTTTTTTTCTCTTCTGTTGAACTTTCTCCTCAGTTCCCATGAGAAACAATTGAAATTGATTCTCGTATTCATTTTCACGGAGTTAAATTTGGTTTTGCTTGAAATTAAAAATAAACAAAAAAAAAAAACATTAACAGATCTTTCGTTTTTTTGGGGCCGCTTAACACGTCATGTTACTCGCTGCTGAGTTTTTTTTTAATTCTCTTTAAACTGTGAACCTTCCAGCAACCGGATTATATAGGAACAGAGTTCTGTAGTCTGGGTTCTTCATTTCAGTTTTGTTTTTCCCCTCCTCGAAGACGTTTTGATTCTCTTCAAGTCAGAAGAAAATGGGTTCCAAAAATTCTTTGCCAAAAAAGGTGAATATCTTTTTTCTTCCTCCTCCCCTGTTTTATATTTATAATATACAGCGTTTTTTTTTGTTTTTTTTTACAATATCTAATCTTAAATTAACATTTTATTTAGTAACGATGTTTCTATTAAAGTCTAGCCGAGTTAGATTTACCGCAAAACAGCCCATATTATTAATGCGTTTACAATCCTGCAAAGTATGTTATACAGTAGCCTACGAAATAAATTACATCCAAATTTCAAAGTTTAATTACGTAATATCAACTCAACATGAATAAATAATATTTGAAACTAGTATGGAGTAGGCCCTCCTAGTTTCAGTGTCTGTATTCGATTTTTCATGGATTTGATGAAGTTATCAACAATCGTCTGATCCACATTTTGCCACACCTTTTGCAATGTCTCTTTAAGGGTTACCACTGACGTTGTTTTTGTTACACGCTCTTAAAGCTGACGGATGTTCAACATAGCGGTAAAGTAATAATAACTAACAGGTACTACCGCTCCGTCTCATAGTAAACCTGTGAGTAATGACGATGAAGGGGTACTCCTCAGTTGAGTTAATACACTTCTAAGTGACAAGCATATGCAGGTTTCAGGTTCAATCCTGACTACGGGTGATAATCATAGAATACGTAACACAGCTTAAAACTTGTACCCAGTGATAGTTAATGGAATGAAAACAATATACCCCAATGGATTAAATAAAGAATTTGGTTCGAAGTTTCGTGAAGTTTCCCATTTACAACATGAAGGCTCTCGAGTCCGACAAAAAGGTTTCCGAGTTCGACAAGAAACATTCGAAGTATGTCGGAGGGCACATCGATGTGTATACAGTGGCATGCGAAATGTTTTAGCCAGGAGAAATAAACTACACCCAATTTCAAAGTTTAATTACCAAATATCAACTCAACACAAATAAACAACATTTGGAACTAGTATGGAGTAGGTCCTTCGATTTTTCATGGATTTGATGAAGTCCTCAACAATCGTCTGAACCATATTTTGCCACTGACGTAATTTCGGTTGCATGATCTCGAAGTTTTGGTCAAGGTGCTCCTAAACGTACTCTATTGGATTCATGTCAGGACTTGATTACTTGTGATTCTTTTCAAGCCTTATTACACAAGCCAAAATTTCTGTAATCAATGGTGTCTAAAAACTTATCATAGCCCACTGGTTAGCTCAGTCGGTAGAATGTTCGACCAGAAACCACAAGGTTCCTAGCTCGATACCGGCCCTCGCCAACTCAGCGTATGAATAGCACAGAGGTCTGTGCGGTAAAGTAAGGAGCAGATGGATGGCAAAAAAACTATCTCCTTGATTTAGCGCTAGTGAAAAAGGGACAGACTCCCTCGCTGACTGGCTGATACAGATTTTAGGCCGCCCCAACGACTTTACTTTTACATATATATATAGAGAGAGAGAGAAGAAAGTGAAAGTGTATGTTTATTTAAATGTTAATTTTGTTAAGAGAAGCAAATTTTTAATTCCTATTTCTGAAGTTCGAATGAAGAAAGAAATTCTTAGATCTAAAGCAAAGCTAATGACATATCTTTTGTATATCAATAGTGAATATTAAAAAAAAAACTGTTGGCATTTTAGATCAGTTCAATTGTCAAATACGTGTATTTTTTATTACTTGTCTAGAAACAAAAAGGTGACATGTTGAGCTTTTCCACATTTCTTTTTTTTTTTTAAATCACTCCAGAAGTCTATTTGTAAAATTTCAAGAAAAGTGTACCAGTAGTTTTTAACAATCCGGTACAAAGTCTTAGCTCATTTTTTAAAATCTTGTTTTTTTGTTTTTTTTAAATTTTGACGCCCGAGTTGTGCTACACAGACCCCCCCCACCACACACACACACACACAAAAAAAAAAAAAAATCTAGTACCATTTTTTTTTTTTTTTTTTTTTTTTTTTTTTTTCAGCATCCGAACCGAACTTTGCATTCCAAACAATGTATTAGCTTTCGGGGTCTTTTTTTTTTTTTAACCTGCCCTCATATTCTTATCCCACCAGGCGTAATGGTTACCAAGATAGTGGCGCACATTTATTATGACTGAATAGCGAGTTCGTTCTTCGCAGACTTGTGACATTGTGTCACGTCCTAGCCACGGTGTTCGGGTTAGATAAATACCTATTCTGATCAACCCTCTCCCTTAGTCTGAGCATAGAAAATAAGCTTTTGAAAACAGTCTCGTTTTCATCATGTACGTGCTTCTAAAAGAACATTTCCTGCTTTAATGTTGTTGGTTTTTTTTATACTTAAAACTAACAAATCTATTTAGAGTTAAGTTAGTGATGAACCCGCTTACTACTTAGATGGGTTACAAATCTATGTTTGTTTTGTTTTACGGCATATCAACCTCAGTGGATCATTTAATGTCGATAGTTTTAAAATAAATTAATTCTTAATGGATACACATTTTTTTAAAATACATTTTTCTATTTAACCCATAGATGGGACCCTAACAGGTACTACCACTCTGGGCCAGAGTGGACCAGTGAGCAATGGGGTGATCCACATTCCCCAAACCTCCAAAACTGGAACCTTACCATCATATAGAGTTTAACGTCATTCCTAGGACGTAGACCCTCAGCCACCGCCTTCTAGCACCCATATGATAAAAAGGGGTGGGGATTTGCCATAAGGGCAATGGGGTTGGGACAATCATATATATGTGATAGGACTTGACTTGACCAGCTGATTGATCGGAGGGGGCATCTCCGACCGCCCGTCTAGCCTAAGTAAGGGTCCAAGTGGGGTGTTGCAGGTCATGGACTGCTCATCCACCAAGACTCCATCCTTAAATATCACAGGTCGCCACCCACGGCCAACCGGTGGCCCCATTTGGGGGAGTCTTACCCCTCTGTAGAGGTTCATTCTAATGCCCCAACCGACAGGGTGGGTGACAAATTTAAGAACATTACATACATTAAGCCACCGGTGTGTCGGACTAAGCTAAGTTATCCTAGCAAATAACTACTTAGAATTAATAAATGCATTCATGATTCTCGTTGAAAAACTCGTTGTCTACTTTAAATTGTTAACAGCGGCTCTCCCAACACTGCGATCCTATTGTAAACAAAGTATAAAGACTGATGGTTAGTTCATTATAATTGAGCAGAGGGACTTAGATTACAATAATAATGACTTTATTTGAATAGAATGATTTCTAAGGGGCATAGACAGTGAACTGTGAAATATCCCATCATACGGGTAAAAAATACCTAGAAAATTTGGTACAGCCGTGGAGGAAATTTCGTAGACAAAGAGTTAAAATCTGTGGGGATTAAAATAAAACGAAAATAAAATTAGAATAAAAAAAAAACCAACAAACTCCCGTGGAGCCTTCACCGGAAGAAGCCTCTGCGCATGTCCGACAAAAAGGACTGTCCCTCGACCCCTAAAAAGAATCTTTTGACCTCTCCGAATTTAGGCCTTAACTGGGTCTAGTCGATCCTATTAGACAGGGAGATATTCCCTTGCTACAGGCGACTATGACCCGGTCAATAAAGCCGAAGTCATAAAACTCCCTCTTGCCTTTTGTCTCTTTCCTTTTCCGTTCCTTAAATTCCTTCCGTTTCGGCGCAACCGCCAAATGAGATGGGCTTAAAGCAAAAGCCATAAGAACACACCTCCAAGAATATCCAGCTATATCAAACCTTAAAACGCCCAAACCTCATCCTACCCCAAAACATCTTACTATCCCATAATTTTAATTGTCTAATGAAGTCCTTTACGAAATCATTCGTGGTGTAATGGCTAACCTAATGGATTGCAGTATTGTAGCAAGCGATTTCCAACTCAATTCACGCTCTTGTGTCTAATTTGGGACGAATACCCTTGTGAAAGCTATGAGTTAAATGGTACCACTAGTGTTCTTTTACAAGGATGGTTTTACCATTAAATAACCCATGGAGGTTGGTATGTCATTAAATAAAGAAAACAAATTATTAGTTTTAGTGGACCATATGACCTTTAGGCACTTTTTTCATCTCAATTAAGAAAGGGCATGTTTTTTATTTACACCGTCAATATCCGGTTGTTTTAACAGACGATTTTTAGATTTTTTTTAAATTATAAAACTAACCCCTGACCCTAACCCCTAAGAAACAACCGGATATTGACGGTGTAAATGAAAAACATGTCCTTTTTTAATCGAGATCAAAAAGGGGTGCCTAAATGTAATATGATCCGTTTTAGTTATTGTATTCTTTTTATTAATGAATTTTTACACAAAAAAAACCATATCCAATCTTGAAAGGCGGTTACATTTACCCCACTCTCTGTATAGATATTAAAGTAGTCGACAGGGCGGCCAAAAGTCGGTATCAGCCAGACAGCGAGGGACTCTATCCCCTTTTAACTATCGCAAAACCAAGGATTGTTTTGGCGTCTGACGAAGAGCGCCACACCTACCATCAGCTCCTCACTTTACCGCACAGATCCCTGTGCTATTGATACGCTGAGTTGGCGAGGGCCGGTATCGAACCGGGAACCTTGTGGTTCCTAGTAGGACGCTCTACCGACTGAGCTAAGCCAGCCCTATAGATATTAAAACTCGGCAGAAATTGATTTTTATGTTTGTTATTACCCTCCCACCTACCTCGATACATAAATGCAACTGTAATTAATTTCCTATTTGTCGTTTTCTTTTTTAAATCCCCACTTTCCAGATGGTTCGAATTTTTCGTATTATGGCATATCACCCACAAGCCCCAACCCTTTTGATCATATGGGTGCTGAAAGCGGTGGCTGAAGGTCCTCATGTCCTGGGAATGACGTTAAACTCTATCTACTGGTGAGGTTCCACTTTTGGGGGTTTGGAGAATGAGGAGCATCCCTTCATCACCATTGCTCCCTGGTCCACTCTGACCCGGAGTGATAGTACCTGTTAGGGTCCCATCTATTGGTTTAATAGAAAAATATATTCATAAAAAGAATTGGGTATCCGTTAAGAATGAATTTATTTCAAAACTTTATCGGCACTAAATAACCCCCTGAGGTTGATATGCCGTAAAACCAAACGACATCCATAGAATATTTATCAGTCCATATATCAGAACAAATGATATATATTTATACAATTCTATTTTTGGCTACAGTTTTAATTCTGTACTGTTTGATAATAAATGATACCTAATTTTGTAAGTTTTCTACTAGAAATATCAAAGCACTGTTATCTCTGGTTGGAAAAATATTACGGGAATCCATATTCCTACCTTTATTTACGCTATGTTTTTCCTTGGCGGCATTAGGTGTGAAACAGGCCTAAATAGTTTCCGAGTGCTATTTCTTCGGGTTAGCTCAGGCGGTAGAGCGTTCGGCTAGAAACCACAAGGTTCCTAGTTCGATACCGGTCCTCGCCAACTCAGCGGATGAGTAGCACAGGGATATGTGCGGTAAAGTGAGGAGCTGATGGTAGGTGTGGCGCTCCACCTCAAATGCTAAGCAAAACAATCTCCTTGGTCTAACGCTATTGAAAAAGGGATAGACTCCCTCGCTGACTGGCTGATACCGACTTTAGGCCGCCCCGACGACTTTACTTACTTTTACACCCCGTGTATAAAATGCAAATAAGAATATGGTTCAACAACAACAATAACAACAACAACAAAAATAGGTGAATTATTTTCCCCGATAAAAAGCATATCAGAAAGAGCTCACGGTATGAAAATTGTTTCGAAATTTCAATTTGTGTTTTGTAAAAGATATATTGTAAAATGTCAACTGAAAAATGAATTATCTGTGATATTTTTCTCTGAATGTTGGAGATGAGGTCTGTGATTAGTATTATTATCTGCGTTATTTGGACTATTGTCCTCATCTTCATTGTTATCTGTAAAACGTTTCGGTCGATATGCCCTCCGGCCTTCTTCAGGAACCTTCTCGGACTCTGGAAGAAGGTTCCTGATTCTGAAAAGAAGGTTCCCGAGTCTGAAAAGAAGGTTCCTGAGTCCGACAAGAAATACCTGAAGAAGCCGGAGGGCATATCGGCCGAAACGTTGTACAGATAAAAATGAAGATGAGGACAATAGTCCGAATAACGCAGATAATACTAACACTTATTTTAATTATATATTAATTGGTTTCTACATAAAATAATTCACAGGATTAATTTTGATACGTTGGAGAATAACACAAAATACTAGAGATCAATAATACCAAATAATTATCTATTAAACCCAGTTTTGTTAAAACCCGAATGCAAATTAGCCACACTATGTATTATGTAAAACTTTACTGCTTAATTATATATGAGGTATAATGCAATATTTTAAACACATTAATAGTACGGACCCTTCAGGGTCTGTGTCTGTTATTGAAATTAACGGCGTGATCCCAGGTAGCCATTCACCCCAAGGCAACATCTGTCCCCTTGATTTAAAGGCGCTGATAATAGTATAAGATTTTACTATCCTCATTTGTTCGGTTTTTTTTTCTTTCAGAGTGAATCAGGAGAAAAGGACAACTCGTGGATTTCTATAGAAACTGAAATGTGTAGAAATTGCCATTTCGTCAAGAAACATTTCAAACATCTTTTAAATCGAGTTGGTAAGTCTATACTACTTTCCTGGCATCCTTAGGTGTCCCACCATGGTGCAATAGTTAGCAAACTAGTCTTGCAGTTCCATTACTACCGAAAAGCAAGTTTGACCCTCGTTTGATATATATTAGTACTTATATTATCTTTGAAGCGCGTGGTGTAATGGTTAAAGTCATGGGAAATGGACTCGTCGCCCCGAGTTCAAATCCTGGACGTGGTAATTGCATTTCATTTAGTGCTAATACCCTTGGGCGAGTTATGAATTCTACTCTCCCTCCAGCTATGGGTAAATAGTAGGGAAGACTGGGCTCTTTAACCTTAGTTATGCAACCGGTGTAGGAGAAGGAAAACTCTTAATTCAAACCTGTTAAACTCCGCTTAAGAAATTGACCTTGTCTCACATCCTACTCGTGCGGAGGGGTTGGTGAATATATATAAAGGAATCTTTTAATCATATATTGCTATGTTTCTGGGGGGGGGGTAGTGGGAGTGTGTTATTTGGGGTACGGACGGTGGGATTAGTTAGAGAGAGGGATGTGGTAAGGAGAGTAAAATGAAAATGGTTAGGTAAGATGGGTAGGTTACGAAACATATCTAAAGGTGGAGAGCCTATTCTGGGGAGTTTATGCTGTTCATTTCAATACGAGGTGGAAAAAATCGGCTCCAATTGTCAGTCTCCACTTGTCCACTGATAGTAATAATCAGAGTTACTGAGTGTGCCGTAAGATTGGTTTCGTTGGTTTTGTTTTACGGCATATCAACATTGGTGGGTCATTTAATGCCGACAAAGTTGTGAAATAAATCAATTCTTAATGCATAATACAATTTTGTTTATCAACTATTTTTTTTCTATTTAACCTATAGATGTGACCCTAACAGGTACTACCACTCCTGGTCAGAGTGAACCGGGGAGCAAATGTTATGAAGAGTTGCTCCTCATTCCCCAAACCTCCAGAACTGGAACCTCACCATCAGATAGAGTTTAACGTCATTCCCAGGACATGTAGACCCTCAGCCACCGCCTTCTAGCACCCATATGATAAAAGGGGTGGGGCTTGCCATAAGGGCAATAGGGTTGGGGCAATCATATAGGTGCTAGGTCTTGACGTAACCAGCCGATTGATCGGAGGTGGCCTCTCCGACCGCACGTCTAGCCCAAGATAGGGCCAAAGTGGAGTATTGCAAGTCATGGACTGCTCATCCACATGAGTTCTATCCTTAAGCATCACGGGTCACCACCCACGGCCAACAGGCGGCCCCGTTGGGGAGTCTTACCCCTCTGCAGAGGTGCAGTCAGGGCATTCTAACGCCCCAGCCGACACAGCGGTGTGCCATAAGAGGAAATAAGTTTAATTCTTGTTTAACACTATATATTCACTGCAATCTTTTTTTTCTTTTTTTCAGATGTTTCAGATCAAGTCACTGATTCAGCAGAAGTAGCTAGGCTAAAGAAAAAAATCATGGTACATAACCTATTTTTCTTTTTACATTTTATATGCTAATAATATAATATATATCGTTGACATCCATCCGTCTAGTAGAGACAATGGTTTAGTGTCCAAAACACGTGTAGCCTGGACTGATTGATTTGTCACCCAAGCAGCAGCCCCCCCTCTCCACACTGCTGTTGTGGTCCAAAGGAAAGGCAATAAAATGCATTTTGCCAACGATAGTGTCACGGGTGTTTGCTGGATAACGCTCAAGTTCAGCATCTAACCATCTTAAAGTCTCTATATATAAAAGACAGTTATGTGTATGTGTATGTCCGGAGGAAACTTAAGAAATAAATGTAGCACAATGGACCCTGTAACACCTATATTTGTGGCCTTGTGCCAGACACGGAGAAACCTTAATAGATTGCAGCATGATTCTCAGACCTTACGGGAGTGGGCAAGCAATGTGAAAGTCGTTAGCACCTTTGAGTCTATTCGGAGCCATTGGGTTGGGATTATGCTAGTAAAATTTAGTTTAATCGGTTTGTCAGAAGAAAGGATGGTTGACCCGTTGACCTCTTAAGTGACACGTGTAATTTGGTAAAACAGAACGTTCGAAAGGTTCCAGAATATTCTAGAAAGCTCGACTTCGATTTCTATATAATGAGGAGGGAACCTTAGATTTTGAGGTAGTTAAGTCCTGGAGACCGAGAGAGGAAGACGAGTTGAGTTTTTGTCTGCGGCCGTGGAGTTTTGGCCGAGTTAGGCTGGTGTCGCTTAAGTGTGAAGCCTGATAATTGGAACGAAGTTAAGAGCATCATTAAAAACATATTTAAGGAAGCCGACTCTCTCTCTCTCTCTCTCTCTCTCTCTCTCTCTCTCTCTCTCTCTCTCTCTCTCTCTCTCTCTCTCTCAATACCTTGCATTATGAGAATAAATTCATGAAAAGCAAGAAATACTGTCCACATCTTTATTTACTACACGCCAAAGAAATCGTAATGGAATTCATGAATGAAAGCCATTAAACAAACAAACGGGAACAGATACTTGACTGGAGATATATACTTGTCAACAAGTCAAATTGGCCGTAACGAAAAGCACGCGCCCTGTGTAAGTTGATACTCGGTTGATACTCCCTTGACCCACCCGCTGACTGACCAAAGAACTACTAGATTCTGCGAGTGTGTGGAGTTGTAAACAACCCCAAGAAGTTTCACACCTTATGAGAAAGACGACGGCCACATAACTTATACGAATTAGTGCCGTGAAAGAAAAAGGCGCAACGTTACGTATTACGATTTAGTACCGTGTATTACGAGGCACGGTAAAACGCCACTACGTAACATATATGCGATTTGGTAACGTGAAGAAACCGTAACGTTACATAAAACAATTAACGACAAAGTAAATATATATACACATTAAAAATCACCAGGGCTCGGTTTTTGAGCAAAAATAATGAAGATTTGGTTTATATTTGGGAAGATGTTTAAAAATTCAAATTTGAAAAGTAACAGAAGGGAAAGTCATTTGTATGTTATTTTGTTTTCTTTTCCTTTTTTCTTTTTTTGTATGTTTTTTTTTTTTTTTTTTTTTTTTTTGTGCTTTGAAATATAATATTGATTGATTGAATTAATTGCATCATTTATATCTTCTTTTTTTAATTGTAAATCATTGAATGGAAATTTCTTACCATATTGTTATATATTTTCTTGGTTATTTTTATGGGGCAACCAGCAAGAATCTCATTCGCGATAAGTAATAATGGATCTGCGAGACTAACTTATAAAAAATCCTCCCTCTACCCAGGCGACGCCGGATAGCCACTTCTATTTGATAATAAAGTGATGATGTCTAGGCGTTTAGACTAGTGTCTGAACGAATCAGTACCAATTTGTATGCTTTTTAAAGGAACAGTTTTCTGCCAAACTAAATAATGAATGATTTTATCTATGGGAACTTAAACTAAGTGCCAAGTGTGCTGGACTTTGGGGTGAATTTGTACATGTTATGCCATTTAAAATATAGAATTTTAAAAAATATTTTTTCTAATCTTTTTTCTTTTTTTTTTTTCTCTTTTGACAGCAACAGCAACATTGGGAACCGTGTGTTAAAACCCTTGCTTACATGGGACATTACTTATCGAAGAGAATTCCGTTTTACCCCCAGAGATGCAGTAATTGTGGCAATTTTATTTATGGTGTTTGTGAGAAAGTTTATATATGCCAATGTAAGTATATGTATATATATATATATTCGTAAATTCTATGAATTGACTTTTGGATCATTTATCTCATTTACACATGTCGGGAATTTAAAAAAAATTTTTCAAGTTTTCAAAAAGTGTTTTTTTTATGCAAACATCTTGAAAGGCGTTAATGCGTTGTCCGAAAGAGTTTTCAATTGTAAACCAAGTACTTTCAGTTCATTTCTGAACCATGATCAAGTTTATTTATTATTTGTTAATATTTGTCTAAACTATTGTTTTGTTTTTGTCGCTAAAAGAAATTTAAAGATTTTTAAAAAATTCAAAACAAGAAGGATTCCCTTATTTTTAACCAACTTTGTTTGAATGACAAGCTGTTGCCCATATATATATATATAATTGAAAAATACAGCCATTTTTTATTGTCTTCAAATTTCGTTACTTGTCCTTTCAAATCGCCGGATTGATCGAATTATATCTGTCGAAAATTGGTTGATATATTTGCCATAGGTAATTTCCCTAGTACTTTCCGACTTATCGCGGATCATCTTCAGGGGTAGTTCATAAATCATACAACAATGGGTTGTTCCATTCCTCTATTCTATTTATATAAGGGTTGTGTTTATTTTATTTTATTCTAATTATTGTTGTTGTGATTATTATCGTTATTATTATCATTGTTTCCACTATTATTATTATTATTATTATTATTATTATTATTATTGTTAATATTATTATTGTATAAATTGTTAATGTAATTACAAAAATGGCTGCATTGTTCAATAATATATGCCTTAAAAAAGAAATGCTGCCTAATTAATCATATATATATATATATAATCATTATTATTATTATCCCTACATTCAATGCCTTTTTGTTAACACTGGTTTCAAAGCATCAGATGCTTCTCATCAGACAAATTGACTTGGAAATGCCATCCACATGAATATCCGTTATATATTCAATTGAATTGATCTTACTTTATTCGTTCACGTGTCACTTCTCGTACGTAGATAATGGTAAATATAGCACTGAGAAAACATGTTATTTTTTAAAATAATGGTTGATCTAATGCCGTTCTTTTTTCAGTCAAAGTGTTTAAGTATTTTTTTCTGTGTGGACAAACTCCTATTTACACGTGTCCCACTTTCACAGGATATGGCACAAGGCCGTTTTATGTGGGGACCACCCACAATTCGGGTGGTAGGTAGAAAATTTGCGTCGATCCCTTAGGCATTCCCCCTCAAGGGGGGCGCCTCAGGCGCTGGGCAATAAACCCAGTCCTGCCCCTTTAAGTACAATGAGGCAGGTATTGCCTGGAGGGACGGCCCTCTGGGATCGACGCTATTAATTTAGCATCCCACCGGTCCAGTGGCGGAAGCTCACTGGACCCCCGTCCCGAAGGACGGGTGGGTGGCAGGAGGCTAGTCCTTGTAGGATTCAGAATTTTTCTGTAAAGTATAGTGCGCGTCTCTTTGATCCATTGATATATTGTCTGGATTGGTCTGAAATTTTCCACTATATCATATGGGGTTTCTTGGTCTTTGTAATTCCAAAACTGTTTGCAAGCGTTGTAGCTGCCTTCTTTTTTTCTTTTCTTTTCGTTTTTTTTTTTTTTTCTTTCCTGGATGATTTATTAAGCAAGTAGAATCTCTGAAATCCCTCGGAGTAATCCCCTATTTTTCGCTGGTTTTTGGTGTGGCTAGAGCTGGCTGGTATTATTGTCGCTTCACACACACACACACACACACACACACACACACACAGGGCAGACTGGGCTCTTTAACCTTGGTTAGTCAACCGGCCTAGGAGAAGGAAAACTCTGAATACAAACCTGTTGAACTCCGCTTAAGAAATTGGCCTTGTGTCACTTCCTGCGGAGGGGTTGGTAAATTATATATATATATATATATATATATATATATATATATATATATAAAGAAAATATACCGATGGCATTGTTGCAGATCAGGTTTAAAATGTCCCGTCTGACGATTGTGGCAACACAAGAAACTAACGGCATGATTATGGCAAGATGATGATATATATATATATATATATATATATATATATATGTGGGTAAGTAAACAAACAAATGTGTTTATTTTTATATGGCTTTAACCGACAATTTTTGGAGGATATGTGCTTAATTGAAGTCGTACCTAATTTTGAAAATTAATTAGTTAATAATTAATGAATTTAGGCGGGCATATATGTTCAAATGTAAGGCTAAACAAATCGAGAAAATGTCAATAGGTCGAAATGTACTCCATATATATATATATATATATATATATATATATATATATATATATACCCTGCCCTCCCTCATCAGAAACATGTTTACAACTTCTTAAAGTCAGGACACCTTATACTGAGCAATTCTAACCATTCTCCTAATGTCCTATTACCATAAACATTTTTTATATTTTTATCTTAACTTTTTCCCCTTCAGCTTGTGGTATCCTTTGTCATTCAACTTGTGTGGAACATATTACAAAAGCTGCAAAGAAATACAAGTAAGTTGTTAAGTCTTTCAGTAATTTGCAAAATGTCTGTTCTTAGTTTTTCTCCTCCTTATTGATAGTCTAGACGACTTGCAATAAATTATTGCCTTTTTTTTTTTTTTTTTTTTTTTTCTCGTTTTTTTTTTTCTGATTTGCTTCTCTTCCACATTGCCAAAAACAGATATTCTCTTTTTCCAACGTTGACCCATTTGTATATTAAGAACAAAACTTAGGGACTAAGAAACAGTTGATATAGTATTGTCAACAAGTTCAGAAATTTGAACAGCATTCCAGCGCCCTATCAGAATACGCTTACTTGTAGAGGGGTAAGACCTCTCAACTTTTGAACCACCTGTTGGCCGTGGGTAGTGGCCCGTCATACTTAAGGGTGGAATCCTGGTTGCTGAACAGACCATGACCTGCAACACTCCACTTAGGCTAGATGAGCGGTGTGATCAATCGGCTGGTCACGACAAGCCGTAGCATCTATATAATCGTTCCAGCTCTTTTGTCCATATGTCAAATTCCCAACCATTTTTATATATATACTAGCAAAAGTACACGGTCCATGACCGTACTAAAAAAAAATTATTCTAAAATGAAAGTATTAATTTTTAAAAAAGTAGAGTTATCGTTTAATGTTTTCGTTTGATTTGTTATTTGATTCGCTGTAAAAAAAATAATTCAATAGATGAAAACACATACATATTACATATTTAGAAAGATTATTTCATTTTCTTTCTAACCAAATAAATATTTTAAAGATTGGACCAGAAATACGCAACAAATTCTGAACTGAACCAATTAGGGTGCGAATTTGTCTCATCACGCAGGCAAAACATTAAAAGCAGGCAAAACATTATCAGAACCAGCACCGTGTGAACAGTTCGACAAATCGGTTGATTTTTGTTTAATTAATTAATTATATCCCTGAATCAGTAAAAATCGATAACCAAATTTGGTGTGTTTCTTAGTTATATGGATATTAATGTATATGCAAAATTTCGAATCTGAGTGACATCTCTTTTCTGAGTTATAAGTCGACACGTACATACCAAACTTTCTTTTATATATATAGATATATACATATAAAAATAGATGGGGGTGTTCGAGGATCGTAGTGTCCTGAGTATGACGTTAAGGTTAAATCGAACTTAACGGACCAAAATTTCACCATTGTACGTCACTCCGCCGAAAGAAAAAAATACCTAAAATCAGGGAATTAACCGAATTTAATGAAATTTTCAGTGTTGAAGTATTAATGAATAAAACATATAATGCACCAGTTATTTTATTTAAAATCGTTTACGTTTTTCAGGTCAGTTAACTTGGAAACACGTCTTTGAGACGTAACAAAAATTCTAAAAGATACGTGGTTCAAAATTAACTGGTTTTTAAAATCCAAAACAGGGTTACACGGGTCTATTTAAGAGAGGTTTTCACACACAAAGAAACGAGCCTATCACAAATATATCAGAAAAGCCAATAATATCGATAACTTAAATTTTCACGAAAATAGGTAGACTAATAATGCCTTAAAAAATGTACTATTAGGGGATTTTTGAAACCTCATATCTCCATCAATTTCAACATAATGCAATTTCCTTTGGACCATTTTAATCTACGCATCGAAATCTATCAGGAAAGTCAATAAAATCGGCAACTAAAATGTTCACGTAGTAGGTAATTTTCAGGCCCTATAAAGGGGGTTTAAGGGCTCATATCTCCGCTAATTCTTCGAATTTACCACTTTCTTTGGCATCAATGAATTCTACGCATCGAAATATATCAGAAAAATCAATAAAATCGACACTTTAAATTTCTCGAAAATAGGTACACTAATAATGCCTTAAAAAAGGCATTTTTTTTTGGGGGGGGGGTCTTTGGAGCCTCATATCTCCGTCCTCCTATGATATATTTATAAGAAACTAAGACCCACTACGTTATTGTTATATCCCGAGATGTAGGATATATAAAATTGATAATAAAAACAGTGAATATGTTAACAATAACAATATTTGTTTTATTTATTCTCACTGGCAGGAAATACAGTGGGATGTTTTTTTAACAGTTCAGCAAGATGTATCATACGTGTGATCCCATATGGGGCCGGTCCTTGTCTGCCTGACTGTCAGTATTTTGTCTCCCTCCTTATTAGAGAGTATACGGTTTGAATCGTTAGGGGAGATAACTCTCTCTAACAGTTATATTAATTTCTGCCTTTTTTTCAATCTTTCATTTACAATAATTATCTATTATTTATCTATATTTTAGACCCTTATCAAAGATATTCATGATGGCCTACAAGTAGAGGGGCACTTGTTTGAAGAAACGACTTGCAAGTTTAAAAGATGCGCCAAATGCAAAAACTTCGTGATTTCCTTTTTTGACAAATGTCTTCAGTGCCGAGGTGAGTAAATTCCTGATGTAGATATTTTTAACAAATCGAATTAAGCCGGACACAGCAATAGAAATTATAAAGAAAGACACATGAACATACATTGGGTGTTATATACCCCTTTATAAAGAGTGGACAGAAATTCGTCGGGTCAGACAGCCGGATCTCTCCACAGGAAAAGACGTTCTCCCAATTGCCAAAATCCCCTGATTTGAAACAATTTTTTTCCTGTAGTACTCTGCCAAAGTTCACTCGCCGCTTCATATCACGTCTGTGTTTTCATCAAAAAGATCAGAACGCAACTGTCTCGGAGTATTTGCCTCATACCCCACTATGGGCTGGGCACAAGGCCCCGTTTTAACGTGGGCCCACCCACAAACCGAAGCTCATGGGTAGGAAAGAACAAAAATTGCGTCGATCACTTCGGTATTCCCCCTCAAATGGGCGCCTCAGGCGCTGGGCAATAAACCCAGCTCTGCCCCCAAGAGGGTAGGTATTGCCTGGGGGGATAGCCCCCTGGGATCGACGCTATCAATTTTAACCTAAACTGATCCAGTGGCCGAAGCACACTGGACCCCCGCTGTCTCGGTATGGGAAGGTAACCCTTGAAATAATCTTTAACTGCCCAGACCAAGATACCACATCCGGGTCAATCATGCAGTGTAGAAATTTGCATACACGTCAACAAGCGTTATATTAACAATGTCAGAGGATTTTGGATTGATTTTTTTCTAGAGTATTTTAACTGATTTTTTTTTCTGAATTTTTGCCAGAGAATTTTCTAATTTTTTTTTTTTTCTGAATTTTTTTTTTTCACTCCTTTTCCTTTTCCATTATGCATTCTTTTCTTTCTTCTTTTCTTTCTTTTCTTTTATTTTTTTCATTATATACTATAAATTCTTTTTTTCTGAATTTTTGCCAGAGAATTCTCAGTATTTTCATTTTTATTACAAATTAAGTTATTAAATATGAAAAATATATTAAGTTATTAAATTTGGTGTGTTTCTTAGTTATAGGGAAATTTAATGTATATGTAAAATTTCGATATGTGAGTGATATCTCTTTTCTGAGTTTATAAGTCGACACGTACATACCAAACTTTCTTTTATATATAGATATAGATACCAGATCATTTTGGACTCTTTTCTTTTTTTCTAGGGTATTTTTAACTGATTTCTTTCCTTGATTTTTACCAGAAAATTCTCAGTAACTTTCATTTTTATTACAGACTGTAAAGCAATTCTTCACGAGAGTTGCATTTCTTTACTGAAAAAGAACTGTCCATCCCTTTATGTAAGTATGTTTAAAAAATGATACTGGTTGAATGTTTTTAATATGAGCTGACTCGTAGATATACCACGGTATAATAATCTAACTAGTAGCATGACCTGTGGATATACCACAGTATGATAATTCAATTATTACAACGTTTGATATGTTTACTTATGAGCTGTTGCTAAATAGTTCAATATGTAAAAAATATAATAATCTTGATTTAACTCTCTCTCTCTCTCTCTCTCTCTCTCTCTCTCCTCTCTCTCTCTCTCTCTTCTTTGCTTTTGATTATGTTCGATTAAAAAAGATCAATGTTCCCCCTCTCTATCTTCTCCTACTTTTTCTTTCTTTATTTCTTATATTTTTTCTTTATCGCATGTCCTTTTCCTTCCCTTTCTTTCTTTATAATAAAAACGGAATGATTATTATCAAGCTGGGGTGACAACACTCATAAGAATTCGGTGGATTAGCGACACCAGATATGATCATCAAGCAAGATAATAAATGCTCGGGAGATTAAGGATCAACGTATAAGATAATGATTTTTTTATTAAATGCCACTCTGATAATTTAACATAATTTTTTATTGATGTTTTATCAATATCTTTTCATTATCAACTGTTATGTTTTTAATGTACAGATGAAATTATATGGAATAGGAATGATAAATGCAAGGCAAGGTTATTGGGAAAATAACAAAGGATTTATTAAAACACAGAATAGAAAATGCTTCTACTCGCAGACGACATTAACCAGTGACCGAGAACGCTGCGTTCCCACACACATTCAAATGTCAACAAAAGCTTAGACAAAGCAAAGGGAAGCAACTCTATTTAGGTGAACACTAACATGAACAGTCGTCTGATCCATATTTTTCCACTCCTTTAGCAATGTTTTTTCAAGGGTTACCACTGACGTGATTTTGGTCATACGCTCTAAATTTTTCTGTCAAGATGCTCCCAATCGTGTTCTATTGGATTCATGTCAGAACTTTGGGGTTACTCATGCCAGAGACCTGATTCCTTGTGATTCCCTCTGTTATATATTTCTTTTTACTTACTTCTATTCTTCTAGCGTCTAGCGTCTGGACTTCGTCTTGGGGACTTCGTGTCTGGTCTTCCATTGGGGATTTCTCTTTATCAGAAGCCCTGTGTCATTGGTAGTTTTTAGATAATAACACAAGACTTCGATTTAACTTGGATCATATTTTATTCTGAAATCCCCACCAGACTACCTGCGCAGATTGAGTCGGCACGTGAATACCACGACTGAACACCGTCGTGGTTTTGGCCGATCTGAGTAAAAATCTCTTTCTAATCTAAACCGGAAGAGGGTCTTCTCCACCGATTCTCACGGTATCCACCGGAAGGATCAGGATGGGGTCAAGCCTTGTCCTTCAATCCTTCAAGGCCGTGGGCTGCAACTTATAACAGCCATTTTGGTTTCTATACTATTGTACATAAGTATTAGGAATATAATAATTATGTAACACCTCCAGGCCTTATTATACTAACCAAAATTTCTTAATCAAGGTGGCTAAAAAATTATCATAGCCTACTCTACTATCCTTGTTCATTTTTTTATTATCACTTTTTTAAAAATGCCACTATGATAATTTAACGTTATTTTTCATTGACGTTTTAAAATATTTTCCTATCAACAGGTTTCTCAGGGATACAAAGTTCTCAGTGATGAATCCAGTTTGCTATCTCAAAACTTTAAGTGTCCCGATTGTAATACTTTCATATTTGGTATGTATATATTAATGTAACTATTTTATTCTTTACCTACAATTGGCCTGGTGAGTCATCTGAGAAAACAAAGGATAGTGTCAAATGCTACTGACACACAACTATGAAAAAAAAAGCAGGAAATGGTGTTACTCGAACACGAGTTGACAGCCATTATTATTTTATTCTTTATCTACAATTTTCTAAACTTGATAACTGGTAAAAAAAAAAATTGGGGAAGACTTCGACTTATGAAAACTACATGCTTAGGAAGTTGATTGAATTTTTTACGGCATGTCAACCCATCCAGTGTTATTTTATGCCAATCGGTAAGTTGTGAGGTATGGTCAAATTTATTGTTGTCTTTTTTCAAGGATTTTTATTGATTTTAACAGATTATTTTCAGTTTTGTTGCTAAGTGAATTGGAAATCACTTTAAGGGATAAGTTTATAGGGTAAATTTCAAGGTTGTTATAAGCGATAGTTTGGTAGAAATTTTTTAAACACAATTCTTATGGACAATTTATTTCTATTTAATCCATAGATGGGATCCTAACAGGTACTACCCTCCGGGTCAGAGTGGACCTGGAGCAATGGGGAGGGTGCTCCACATTCCCCAAGCCTCCAGAACTGACCCTCACCATCAGATAGTTTAACGTCATTCCCCGGACATGAATACCCTCAGCCACTGCCTTCTAGCATATACATGATAAAAAGGGTTGAGGCTTGCCATAAGGGCAATAGCGTTGGGGCAATCATATAGGTGCTATGACTTAGGAAGGAAATGTCTCGCAAAAGAAGATGTCACCACGTGAACACACCTCCGACTATGAAAACGCTTGTCTGGTTATTTTTTTTACTACACTCTTGTCTGAAGATTTCGAGAAACACCTGAAACTTGAGTAACGGAAATATAATATCCATGTTGCATAATCTATGCGGTATCAGAAGAAGAAGAAGAAGAAGAAGAAAGAAGAAGAAGAATGAACAAATAAAAGAAGTATGAACAAAGAAGAAGAAAAAGAAAGAAAGAACAAGAACAAGAAGAAAGAAAGGAAGACGAAGTATGAACAAAGAAGAAGAAGAATATGAAGAAGAAGAAGAAGAATGAACAATAGAATGAAGAAAAGAAGAAGAATGAACTGAAGAAGAAGAAAGAAAGAACAACAATGAAGAAGAAGAAGAATGAACAATGAAGAAGAAGAAGAATGAACCAATGAGAAAAAGAAGAATGAACAATGAAGAAGAAGAATGAACAATGAAGAAGAAGAATGAACAAAGAATGAAGAAGAAGAAGAAGAATGAACAAAGAAAAAGAAAGAATAGCGAGAACGCAAATAGCCCAAGTGGAAAAATACAGACCGCTTAGGAACATTGACCCCAAATGCGGAATCGTCTTCTGGGCAGTGTGGGGTATCCTTTCATCACTATTACTTCCAGTTCCAATCTGCCCGGGAGTGGTAGTACATGTTAGGGTCTCATCTATTGGCTAAATAGAAGGAGATTAAATTTAAAAGATTGGGTTTAAAAAATAGAGTATCCAAAAAGAATTAGTAAAACAAAACGGCTTTGGTATAAAATAACCCAACAAGCGTTGACATGCCGTAAATCCAACCAACCAACCGGTGGAGGTTGATATTCCATTAAAGAAACAAACCAACCAGCTCATGAAAATATTGTAAAATATCGTCTTTGCTAAAACTTTTCAAAATTCCTATTCTTGGAGAGTCTGTAAAAACGGTCGTCATTTCAAAGTAAGTTCTTTGGTTGGCACCGTCTACAAAAATGGAACAAAATGTCCGAAACGTGTTGATAAGCCATTAAGCAAAGAAATCAAACCTGAGCAGAACTTCTGATAAACAACTGATTCTCCTATTCCATTCTTTCTTTCAGAGGAATTTAAAGATTGCCATTATTGTTATTTCTCCAAGAAATTCTTCTGTTTAAAATGCCACAGCAACAAAAGGCCATTATTCCAGAGAATGTTCTTCAAAAATGGTGTTTCTGTCCACATCCAGTAAGTTAATACCTTAATTCCTTATTTTCCCAGCAGTTGCTGTTTTTTTTTATGTATGTATAAATATTGCTTAAAAGCCGCCTTGGGTGATGATTAAGTTCATAGTCAAAGCACGCATTATTTATAAAATTTATAATTTACCAACGGGACCTGTGGATATACCACAGTATGATAATTTGATTGTTACAACGTTTCATATGTTTACTTAAGAGCTGAAAGAGAAGGTCGTGGTGGTGTCGGTGCTGTTGTATGGCTGCACCGCCTGGACTGAGACGAGGCGCCTGTAAAATAGACTGGATGAGAGCTGCACAAGGATGATGCGTGTGATCTTGAACAAATCGTGGAAGCAACATCCCACAAGAGTTGTTGTTAACAGACGATTTTTAGAGGTTTTTTTATTATTATAAAACTAACCCCTAACAAACAACAGGATTTTGACGGTGTAAATGAAAAAAATGTCCTTTTGAAACGAGATCGCAAAAGGGGTGCCTAAACGTCATACGGTCCAACTATATTGCAATAGTTCAAATTGACCAACTCTGTGCGGATACTGGATACTACGCCAAGGTCTTCCCGAAGGCAGTGAATGATAGGGACGGTTGGTGAGAGATTGTCATGGATATCCCTGCTTCTAGCGCAACATGATGGTGATGATGATGATTACTAATGTAGTTAATATTGTTGATAAATGAACTAACATGTATATGCAATGTCCGACATGGAAACATATTTGATCGTATATAATCCTACAACCACACATGCAAACATTCCCGTCAATCAGCACTGAAACAATCCCCTATTAACACTCAAGAAATATTTTATTCATAAAGAGTGTTGTCTTTGACAGTCAACAGGTGACTGAACTTTCAGGTTAATTAAAATTCCAAATACACAAGATAGCTCACCTGATCCGTTGGGATGTAAATCTTTTAGGAAAAGAAATACAGTAGTGCCTTGACTAACGAGTGCTCCGAGTTACGAGCTGTTCAAAGTTTGATAAAATCCACACCCTATTTTTGTCCAGGATGAGTTTGAAGAAAAAAAAATTACCCTTCATATTTCAAATGAAAAGCTAAATGTTAATATGATTATGATATAGCTCAGTTCTGTAGAGCACCTTCCTAAGAATCGCAAGGTTCCTGGTTCAATACCGGTCCCCGCCAACTTTTTCTTTTTTCTCGTTACTTCTTTCTTTCATCCTTTTTCCCTTATTTCTTTTTTTTTCTATCTTCTCTTTCTTTTTCTTCCTTCTTTCATCCTTTCTTTTTTCTTAGTTCCATTCTCTCTTTCTTTCTTTGTTATTATTTTAGTGGCCGGGTTAGCTCAGTCTTCGGCTTTTACTTTCTTCATATGAGTTCTGTGCCTTGCGCTTCTTTCCTTTCTTAGTTAGACTTCTGATTTTTTCGACTTTACTTTACTTACATTTGTTTTCCTCTGTTTAGTTCCATGATGCTTTCATGGTTTCCTTTCAGATCCTTACTTAGGCCTATATATATGTTGTGACACAAGTTCAATTTCTTAAGCGGAGTTCAACAGGTTTGAATTCAGAGTTTTCCTTCTCCTAGACCGGTTGCTTAACCAAGGTTAAAGTGCCCAGTCTGCCCTACTATTCATCCATAGCTGGAGGGAGAGTAGGATTCATACCTTTTCCAAGGAGAAGGAAAATTCTGAATTTAAACTTGTTGAACTCCGCTTAACAAATTGACCATGTGCCACATCTTGCTCGTGTGGAGGGGTTGGTATATATATATATATATATATATATATATATATAAGATAAATCTAATGAGTCAGACGAACCTACTAAAAGTTTCGCTTAATACTCTTCAGGGCTAAGATCTGATGATGTTTGGTAGTATATTTTTACAATCAAACTATTTGCTGGGTTTTTTTTTACCGTGAGGATTTACCAACAAGTTTGGTATATTAAATATATATATATATATATATATATATATATATATATATATATGAGAACAATAAAGATGAGGATAATAGTTTGACTAATACAAATCATTTTCCTTTATTTTTCCAGGTAAGTGATTGGAGTAACTTATTTCTGAATTACATGAAAGATTATCCCCTGATTGCACCAAAGGATTTTTCCGAAGAGGTTATGAGGTTTAATGGGGAAATATTTGATATAACGGTAAGCATCTTTATTCATTTACTAGTTGAACCTGTGGATACACCACAGTATGATAATTTAATTATTACAATGTTTGATTTCTCTGAATGTTTGTGATGAGGCTTGAAGATTAGTATTATCTGCGTTATTCGGACTATTGTCCCCATCTTCATTGTTATTTGTACAACGTTTCGGCCGATATACCCTCCGGCCTTCTTCAGGTATTTCTTGTCGGACTCGGGAACCTTCTCGGACTCGGGAACCTTCTTTTCGAACTCGGGAACTTTCTTGTCGTATTCGGGAGCCATCACGGAACTTTGAACCTCATCCTTTATTTATTCCACGGGGGGTATCCTGTTCTGTGGTTAGCAGAATGAGAACAGGATACCCCCGTGGAATAAATAAAGGGTTAGGTTCAAAGTCCCGTGATGGCTCCCGATTACGACAAGAAAGTTCCCGAGTTCGAAAAGAAGATTCCCGAGTCCGAGAAGGTTCCCGAGTCCGACAAGAAATACCTGAAGAAGGCCGGAAGACATATCGACCGAAACGTTGTACAAATAACAATGTAGATGGGGACAATAGTCTGAATAACGCAGATAATACAATGTTTGATATGTTCTATTTGCAAAATACCGAATTTGACGGCATATAGGACGCACTTTTTTTCCAAAATTTTGGCTCAAAAAATTGCCCTGCGTCTTATACATTGTAGGTGAAGTTTGAGATTTATCATTATTAATTTTATTATTATTATTATTTCCTGCAATTGAGATGTATTGTGCATGCTTATTGCTTGCCTGTAAAGCCAAATTGTTTTTATACAGCTATATTTCTGCTTGTGTACCGCACAGCTAGACTGTTTTCAACAATATATGCTTAAATACACTAAAAACCTTTTTTTATAAGTATAATAATCTTGATTTACCTCACTCTGACTCTTTCTTAAAATGGGGGGTTAAAATATTTACATTGATTTGTCGATAAAAATCTGGGGCAAGGAGGTGTTTAAAATATCTACATTAATTTGCCGACAAAAAATGAAAAAATCACGTCTCGGAAAATATCTAAATTGGGCCTGACCTTTGCCTGACGCTGGCTCGCTAAAACATAGCGTACATTAAGGCAGGAAGCCGGGACGACATAAGATCAAAATTACCAAAATGTATTCCGAAATACATAATTTCCATGTTACAAATAAAACAGCTTTTTTTCTTTCTTTTTTTTTTCTTTTTTATTCATTTTAATTTTAAGCTAGGCGACGCAAGACTATTTAGAATGTTTCATTTTTAAGATTGGGTGATATAAAATGGGACAAATAAGAAATCTGCGATTAAGTACCATCAGATAATCTGGATTTACATTTTTGCATTGCATCTTGAAAAAATGACCATTTTTTCTCCTTTATTTTCAGTCGCTACTGGAAGAAATAAAGAATTATTATGATTATCTTCCTGAATGCCAGAAAGAATTTGATGATATACTTCAACAGGTAAATATCTCTCTTAATATATATATATATATATATATATATATATATATATAATTTGCTAGTGTTATTCTTCATCTTCCTAATTCAAATCCTTTTTCAACACAACTAATTATTGTCGAAATCACCATTATTTAGATGTAATTAGGTCTAACCTAGTTTTCTTTTATGTTAGCCTATGTAATAGGTAAATATCGGCAAATTATGAAGCTAAGCTTTTTTTTTATGTTAGCCTACATAATCGGTATATCTCTGTAAATTTTAAAGCTTAGCCTAGGCTATCCTAGTTTGTTTTTTATGCATACTTAATAGGTACCGTAAATCCTCAGATATAATCCTCATTTTTTCACAAAATTTAAA
This sequence comes from Doryteuthis pealeii, assembly GCA_023376005.1. Lineage (NCBI taxonomy): Eukaryota > Metazoa > Mollusca > Cephalopoda > Myopsida > Loliginidae > Doryteuthis > Doryteuthis pealeii. Next base: position 34,559,651 of record CM042166.1, on the reverse strand, counting down.
GAACAAAATTCCTAGTGCGTACTATATACGAGGTTAAAAATGAAAAATATTTTCTAAGCAATGTACGCGTCTCTATTTGCTGTCCGGCAATGACAGACATCCTGAGCTTGAAAATTGTTTGCTTGAATGGGTAGAGGAATGACGTCGTTCATGCCTAAATGTTCTTAATTTAACAATTTAGTTAAAATAGAAAATAAAGATTTTATTTAATTTATTTAAGGATTTATCCCCGAGACTTTTGCTCATATTCATTGAGATAAAACCAAACAATTATAAATCAGTAATATTAAGCACATATTTATTAAAATCAAATTGTTAATATCAGTATGCAAAATAGCCTTCCCGTTCACACTGTAATCCGCTATTTTGTTGTACATATAAATACAATTGCATGTTATCAATATGTAGATATGTCCAACATATCTAACACCGGTTTCGACCGGGGGTCCAGTGAGCTTCGGCCGCTGGACCTTACAAGTTAATAGCGTCGATCCCAGGGGGCTATCCCCCCAGGCAATACCTGCCCCCCTTGGGGCAGGGCTGGGTTTATTGCCCATCGCCTGAGGTGCCCCCGTTGAGGGGAAATGCCGACGGGATCGACGCAATTTTTTCCACCTGCCACACATGAGTCTCGGCTTGTGGGTGGTCCCAGGTTAATAGGGCCTTGTGCCTGACCCATACAAGTGGGGTATGTGGTAAATATCTCAAACTTCCGGTTTCAACTGGGGTTCAGTTACTCTTACAAGTTACAAGTGGACCTTACAAGTTAACATCGTTAATCCCAGAGGGTCACCCCTCCCAGGCAATACCTGCCTCCTTGATTTAAAGGGGCAGGGCTGGGTTTGCCTAGTGCCTGAGGCTCCCCCTTGAGAGAGAATACCGACGGGATCAACGCATTTTTGTGCCTACCACCCATGAGCTTCGGCTTGTGGGTGAGCCCACATAAACATGTCATTTTGTCACGCCCTCATAAGTGGGATGAGAGGCAAATACCTATCTAACTCCGGTTTCAACCTTTGGCCGCTGGACATTACGAGTTAACATCGTTGATCCGAGGGGCCATCCCTCCAGGCAATACCTGCCCCCTTGCCTTAAAGGGACAAGGCTGGAGTTATTGTCCAGTGCCTGAGGCGCTCCCCTTGAGGGGCGAATGCCGACGGGATCAACACATTTTTTGCACCCACCACCCATGAGCTTCGGTTCGTGGGTGGTCCCACATTAATAGGGCCTTGTACATAACCCGTACCCCTGGGGTACGTGGTAAATATATAATATATTAATGTGGTCAACAGTATTATTAATGTAAAACAATTAATAATTTAGGTTTGAATAAAAATAAAATCATGGAGACTGTGACGTAAATAACTAAGGGAATTGTGACTTGAGCTGAGATATAGATTCGATTACAGACAAACACACAATCTCCATTATAATATGATATAGATAGATGTTTTTGATAAATACATTTTATTTAAAGATCTGTTTATTCATTAGTATTATCTGCGTTATTCGGACTATTGTCCCCATCTTTATTGTTATCTGTACAGCGTTTCGGCCGATATGCCCTCCGGTCTTCTACAGGTATTTCTTGTCGGACTCGGGAACCTTCTTTAGGCATCAAAGGTTCCCGAGTCCGAAAAGAAGGTTACCGAGTCCGAGAAGGTTCTCGAGTCCGACAAGAAATACCTGAAGAAGGCCGGAGGGCATATCGGCCGAAACTTTGTACAGATAACAATAAAGATGGGGACAATAGTCCAAATAACGCAGATAATACCAATCATCAAGCCTCATCTCAAACATTCAGAGAAATACTGTTTATTCATGTTTTTTCTATTTGTTGATTTCTTCTTTCGTTTTTAGATGAGAGTAAATTGGCCAAATTTGCTAAAGAGACCACCGACTTTCTCTATTTCCAATTTGAAAAATATATTTGAGTCGTTTGAGGAAATCAACCCCAAACTCAATGCTCTCTACCCACAACTCATTAAATGTCATGAGAAAATAATACAACACGTTAGAAAGGATTGTCAGGTAAGTCATTAGATTATTATCTACTTTGGTTATTGGTTGGCTGGTTGGTTGGTTGGATTTTACGGAATGTCAACCCTTGTAGGGTTATTTTATGTTCTATTCATGTTTGATCGATATTAAAATTTTTGGACCATGTAACCAATAAGAACCCCAAATCATCAACTTAATGGAAGGTTCATATTTTAACTCATCACCGGTAACTTCCGCTTCCAAATTTTTGTAAACAAATGATTTTAATCAGAAGTTTATGGAGATGTTGAACTCACAATAAAGCTAAATAAATAGTTGGTACACGTAATCAAATTAAAATTCAATTACAAAATCTTTTTTTAAATAAATACTTTATAATCAGAAATTTATTAATATTTTTCAACACACTTACGATGATTTAAAAAAGACGAAAGACGTTTTTATACTAAAATAGTTTTTGCTTAATCAGAAGAGAAATGAAATTATGTTTATTTAAATAAAAATACAGTTTTTATTTACAAAATATTTTTATGCTTATTTAATAAAAGGATGTCATTCAGAAATAGTATCACACAATTTGTAAAAAATTGTTTTTATCAATACAATATAATTGCAAAAATCGTCTGTTCGTTTATTTTCAAATATTTGAAAGCGTAACTTACCGGTGTGGAGTTAAAATATGAACTTTTCATTAAGTTGATGATTTGGGTGCTTATTGGTTACTTGTCCCAAATTTTTAAACTCATTTTTAACACATTCTTTTTAACCCATACATGGAACCTTAACAGGCTCTAAAACTTCGGTTCAGAATCTACCTGGGAGTAATGACCATGAAAGGAACTCCCTACTCCCCAGAGTTCCAAAATTGGAACCTCATCACTATATACTGTTTGATGTCACATCCTTAGTCTAAGAGCGTTAGCCACTGCCTTCTAGCAAATATATGATATAAAAGGTCGTGGCTTGTCATAAGGGCAATAGGGTGTGACAATCATGTAGATGCTAGGGCTGGACGGGATCAGCCGATTAATCGGACCATCCTTCTAGCCTAAGTAAGGGCCAAAGTTGTGTGTTGCATGTCATGGACTGCTCAGTCACCAGGGTTCCATCCTTAAGCATCAAGAGTCGCCACCCTCCCATACAATTAAAATCTTATTAAAATAAGTGTAATCTTTTTATATTCATTCTTATTTAATATTGTTAGTATTTCTGATTTAATATATGGGCAATTCCATGTCAAATTACGCAAAAAAAGTAAAATTGTCACCCACCTCCTTCTAATTTTCCACAGGTATGAACTGTGTTATTGTTAGACACTCCCCAAAATTTGAGCTTCCAATTCCAAAAATTGGCGGAATTATGCCGATTTTTAGCTCTCCAAATTTGAGGGGGTCGCGAAAAATGGTGACTTTTTGTAATCTATTTTTGTCTGTAAAATGAGTTCTAGAGCTTCCCTATTCCTAAAAATTGGTTTACAAAAGCATTTTTACGGACAAAAATAGATTACAAAAAGGTGCCATTTTCCCCAACGCCCCTCAAATATGGAGAGCTGAAAATGGATATAACTCTGTCAATTATTGGAATTGGAAGCTCAAATTTTGGGGAATGTCTAACTTTAACATAATCAACACCTGTACAGAATTTCAGAAAAATTGAAGAGGGTGAGTGATATGAATTGGATGATTTGACATGGAATTACACATATGTCATTACATTAAAACTTAAATACTTACACCGGGGGCGACTCATATTCTTGCAAGTCTTTTAAAATATTTTCTGAGGAATTAGTTTCCACTGAATTTAAATTGTGTTGGTATGAATCTCCAATTATGTGACCTTTTTAGCACTGTTTTTTTTAATTTTCCATCTTTTTCTTTTTTCAGAAATGCATACGATATGCACAAAAGTGCATGGCATGCGTGTATAAAGGTGCACTTACAACAACAGAAAATGCAATCTTCTATTTTGATAGGACAGTCATTTCCTGCAAGAATAAAAAATGCACTCCGCTGAATTGTATACACAGGTAAGAGGAATGCTGGGGATGTTTTTTTTTTTTTTTTTTTGAGGATGGGGGATAATTGGGTTTTCACAATTGGTGGTCAATATTCTGTTTGTCTTTGCCACGTGGGGCGGATTAATGGCAATTCAGTAAGTCATTGTGTCCCGATCGGCTCTAGATTTGATCCCTGACAAGTTCAAGATTCCATATACTAACTTGAAACATAAAATTAATAGATTCCTTCATACAAAATGTCAACAACGCTGGAATAAAAACATCCACAATAAAGTTTTCATAATCAAACCTACTTTGGAGACTGGGGACCAGCTTTAAGAAGGTCTAGAAAGGAACAAGTCATTGTGTCCCGATTACGCATTGGTCACACAAGACTAACGCACTCCTATATACTCAAACAAGAACAACAACCACAATGTGAAACATGTCAAACACATTTGACTGTTAAACACTTATTAATAGAATGCAGGGTTTTTGCGCACACCATAAACCGTTATTTCAATGCAAACAATATGAAAGATCTATTTGAAAATGTCACATGAGGACATTCTGTTCTTTTTTAGGGAAATAAAATTATACCATAGAATATAGACATGAACTTAATCAATACCATACAACATGATCCCCAATGGTGCTAAAACATTGTTAAAACCAATTACTAAAAAGTATAGATATAAATACACAACATATATTACTTCCTAAACGTTAGGCATGAGATAACCCCAAACGGGTGATATGCCGTTAAAATCAATAAACCAACCAATCATTCAATGAAGAAAATTGTATTTTGTAAGAGATTTATTTGTAACTTTTTAAAATCCCGAGCACTAGTGGGTAACTCTGCTAGTAATGACTAAATCTTTTTTTTTTCTTTCAGGAATTGTCTGCTGAATAATCCCTTCTTTCTATGCAAAGGCTGCGACTCTCAAATGCTAAAAGATGAGGAATTCTCTTTAGCAAACATCAAGGTTCCTGTAGAAGAGTACGCCAATGCAACAGAAGGAACTAGCAGTTGCGCCTCAAAGATTGAAGAAGTAGAAATTTCAGGAATAACTTGTCATGGATTCAGTATTGAAATAACAGACCTATCTCCTTGAGAAAAAAAACCCCAGGATCAATGAATTTGTAAATGGTTTATATGTAGAACCTTCTATAATTTTTCGATGATGTGTGAAACCTGAGAACCCTCATTATTAAGAATTGGTAATTCCGCGAATGTACCAAGATCTTTCAATATTTTATGACACGAATTCTTCAGAAACCCTGCTTTTGATAAAAACTGAAAACAGTTTAGATACGTCTTCGGTAAAAACTGAGCCCGTCGTTAAAAAAAAGTATTCGTAATTGTGTCTTAACCCTTTGCCTATCAAATTTCCCCCTACGGATGTACCAAATGAAATGATTATGAAACCGGTAGTACTGGGTTATATAGTACCAGTAGCGCACTGAGCGACCTGACACAGAATGATCTAGAATAAGTAAAGAATAAGTAATAACATATCTCTTTAACTCTTTGCCTACCAAATTTGCCTCGCAGCTGCACCAAAATTTCTTGGTATTTTTTTTGTTTTTGTTGCCTGTATGATGGAATATTTCAAAGTTTAATATATATTCATTTTAGAACTCATTCTGTTCAAATAAATTCCTATTATCATTATCATAATCTGAGTCCTTCTGCTCAGTTATAATGAACTAATCATCAGTTTTTGTACTTTGCTTAGGTCTGGTGGGAGAGCTGCTGTGAGTGGTTTAAAGTAGGCAAAGAGTTAATAGTGCAGGTTAGAAACGGGGAAGTTTAGATTCTAAACAAGAACAGCACTGATATTCAGCATTTTGATACTTCTTGTAATAAAGAGTACAACATGAACTGGCCTACAGCAGCCCAAGCTTCTACCAAGTCAAAATTGGATAAAATAAACCCAGAAACCCATTCAGAATAAAGAAAACCAAAAACCGACATGTAACAGTTATAAATGGTTATATAGAGAGTCTTATTATCCAACCAAATAGAACTGTTTATCAATTCTTGCTCAGTTTAGCAGTCAACAATATTTTTTAGAATATGTTTTGCTAGACATGTGTCATTAAGCATTAAGCTTTAATTTCTGTTCAGTTTCACCCCTTCTTTTTTTAAGAGACGGTGAGGGTTCAAGATTTGCTGGTGATAGAATATTGCTGAAAATAAATCCGAAATTTTAGCTTCAATTTTAAAGATTCTTCAGGATGTAGAATTGCAGTTATCATCATTTAATTGTTTTATGATTTTTTTTCTTTTTCTGTAAAATTAAGCAGATATTTATATAGTTAGAAGTCTTTCCTTTTTTCAGCAATTATATTTTTATTCTTTTTTCTGTATACGTAAGCACTTGATCTCCCCCCCCCCCCCATTTAAGTTTGTTTTTTTTTCATTTCGAAAGGGTTTATTTTTCTTTACTTTTTTTTATATACTTAGGGATCTTTACTTGCTTTTTCTTTTGATAGTTATGATTTTTTAAAATCATAGTTAGGATCTTATATATATATATATATATATATATATATATATATATATAGCTTCGATTGTTAGTTAGATTGTTATTATTTTTTATATAGTTAGGAATGTCTTTTATATAATTAGGGATTTTGACTTTTTTTTCCTTAAGTATTTAAGGATCGTTTTTTCTTTACATAGGATCTTTTCTCTATATTTCTTTATATAGTACGGGGTATTTTCTTTTTTTAAATAGTTATGTAGTTTTGTCTTGTTTTTTATATTGCTAAGATATTTTCATATATAGTAAGGATGTTATTTTTGTATTTAGTTATGATTATTTTTCTCTTTTTGTTATAATTAGGGACTGTTCCTGGTTATATATTGTTATAATTTTTCTGTTTTTGATATACTTAGATCTTTTCTTTCTTTTTTTTTTTTTTTTTTTTTTTTTTTTGATAGTTATAAATTTTTTATATATATAGTTAGGGTCTTATATATTCGATATATTTTGAGATCTTTTTTTACATAGATAGAATCTTTTTTTTTTTTTTTTTATATACTTAGGGTTCTTTTCTTTTCTTTACTTTTTGATAATTTTTTTTTTTTTTTAAATAGTTAGGATGTTCTTTTATATATAGTTATTTGATTTTTTCCTTTTTTCATATAGTTAAAGATATTTTCTTTTCTTTTTCTTTTCTTTCTAAACATAGTTGGGTTTCTTTTTGGTTTTTTTTTTTGTTTTTTTAAACAGTTTTGATCCTATTTTCTTTTCATTTCTTATATAGATACGTATCTTTTTTTCTTTTTTATATAATTAGGATATTTTTCTTTAGATGAAATAAAAATGATCTCACTTATGCAAAAATATTTAGGATCTTATTTTTATATAGTTAGGGGTCTTTCCTTTCTTTTTGATGGTTATATATTTTGTGAAATTTTATCTAGATAGGACCTTTTTATATATAATTATGATATTTTTCCTTTTTTATAAATAGTTAAGGATCTTTTTCTTTTTTTCTTTCTGAATATAGTTTTTTTTTTTAACTATAGTTATTATCTTTTTGCTTTTCTTTTTTTGATATAGTTAGGTATATTTTCTTTTCTTGTTTACATAATTTGGATTTCTTTTATTAAAAATTAAAAGGATCTTAATTCAATAAAAATAGTTAGGACCTTGTTTTTTATATAGTTAGGGACCTTTTCTTTTTTATATAATTAGGATTTTTTAAAAAGAGAAAACATCCTAATTCTATAAAAATAGGATTTTCTTTCCTTTTTTTTTTTATATATAGTTTAGGGTTTTTTCTTTTTTTTTTATATAATCAGGACATTTTCTTCAGAGAAGATAAGAAATATCCTCATTATATAATATTAGTTAGGATCTTTTTTTTTTCTTTTCTTTTCTCTTTTTTTTTTTTTTTTTTTTTTTTTTTTTCATATCAGTGTGTACTTGCTAGATTAGCCAATCCACTGTTTAATTATTCCTTTTTTCAATTTGTGGTTAGATCTATCCCTTTCATAGGGAAGTATTTCTTCCAAGAAACAATCTCTAAGCCACCCACTCCAAAGAGAAATTAGGGATTGTTGTAATCATTTGGAGGACGCTATACAGTCTTCCAAACTGGAATAAAGAATCTGGCAGAAGGATCTCCCAAATTTAAAATTGCCACCAGGTAGACCCTAGTCTGGTTTGGTTTATTTGTTTAACGGCACATCAATATCACTTGGAATATGTAATGCCGAAATTTGATTAATTTCTGAATGTTTGATTCTAATAATTATATTTCCTATTGGACTTTTTCTTATTTGTCTATAAACATTTGTTTTATACAAGTTTTGTTGAACTGTACAGACAATTCCTGTCGGCCAAGTTTTTCATTGATCCGTTCCAATTTTCGCGCCATCTTTCTGGTGTCGGGGTTTAACTGGTATAACAGTCCCCCAAAGGTTTCGAAACGAGCGCTTTCGGCAATACAATTTGCCATCCTCAGGTGTGAAACGATGGTATGATTTCGTGTCTCGTTTTTAACAAGAACGAGTAGTAGCAAGGAATTAGAAGTGGGAGGTAATAACCATTGGTAGTAGGAGGTTGTGGGAATGGTAGTGGTTCGAGCGAGCGTTGCAGTAGTGATTTTATGTGGGAGGGGAGCACAAGTTTGGGGGACTGTTATACCAGTTACACCCCGACACCAGAAAGATAACCCGAAAATTGGAACGGATCAATGAAAAACTTGGACGACAGGAATTGTCTGTACAGTTCAACAAAACTCGTATAAAAGAAAAAATGCTGGCAAAATACACTTATTTTAAAACATTTGTTTGCATACAATATAGGGTCAGTTTGGCTCAGTCAGTAGAGTATCCACCTTGGAACCACAAAGTTCTGGGTGCGATACTTGCCCTTGCCAAATCAGCGCATAACATGAACCTGTGCAGTAAATTGGAGAGATGATGGTTGATGTGGAGCTCTATCTCAGACACAAAACAATCTCCTGGTCTAGCGCTAATGAAAAGAAGATAGACTCCCTTGCTTTTCAGCTGATACCAACAATAGGCCAATCTGCCAACTTTACTTGTATATTATTGGATCCTTTCAGTCCACTAAGGACGATGGCGTAGTGTAAAAAAAAAATGAATAAAAAAAATTAAAAAAAATAAGAAAAAATAAGATGTTATCTGTATCTGCGCAAGTGACCCTGCGGGCCAATTCTCTTTTCTGAAGAGTAGCCTCGACAGGAAAGAGAGCCAGAAAGAGAGGGAAAAGCCAGCAACTTATATGATTAGTATTATTATATAAATGATGATATATAAATAAATATAAGTAAATTATTATATATAAATGTGTTTATAATTGAATGATTACATGATAGGATTACTTATCTTAAATAATTAATATGAAACCACCAATAGGCCAGTTTTTCTACTTTACTTTAATAACAAATTGTTATATATCCAGACTGTTATGGCAATTTTTTATTGAGAAAAACAGCAAGACATTGTCTTTCCTGTCGGAGTCGAACCCACGTCCTCCCGAATACAAAAAAAATGAGACTTGGGCGTTGCACGGACGCGAGGTTCGACTTAGGTGCTCGGATGTTCGGGGACTACGTCCATAAGTAGCTGGAATCTAAGGAGGGCGATGAACAGAGCGACGTGCGCACCTGAAGAAACTAATTGTTGGTTAGAATTCAGTTAAAACTAGCGTGAAAAGAAAAGAAAATATAATAAAAGAAAAGTGACGAACATTACCATGTTGCGTCGGACTAGAAACTAGTGAGCATTTGCGGCGGATTGATTGTAGACCCCCCCTCCCGCCTTAACAAAGAATATTTTTTTTTGTTCAACAAAAATGCATAATCTCATTATAATAGAGATTCTGTGTTTTTCTGTCTGTAAACGAAACTATATTACGACTCAAGTCACAAATCCATAAGTTCCATTCTCCATGATTTTATTTTTATTTAAACCTAAATCATTATAAAATTGTTTTACATGGTTAATACCGTTGACCATATCTACATGATATTTTCCACGTACCCCACTTGTACGGGTCAGGCACAAAGGCCATATTTATGTGGGACCACCCACAAGCCGAGACTTATGGGGTGGCGGGTGAAAAATTGCGTCGATCCCGTCGGCATTCCCCCTCAAGGGGGGCGCCTCAGGCGCTGGGCAATAAACGCAGCCCTGCCCCTTTAAATCGAGGGGGCAGGTGTTGCCTGGGGGATGGCCCCTGGGATCGACGCTGTTAATTATATCAATAGTCCAGAGGCCGAAGCCACTGTTGACCATATCTACATGATATTTACCGCGTACCCCACTTGTACGGGTCAGGCACAAAGTCCCTATTAACGTGGGACCACCCACAAGCCGAAGCTCATGGAGTGGCAGGTGAAAAAATTGCGTCGATCCTGTCGGCATTCCCCCTCAAGGGGGGCGCCTCAGGCACTGGGCAATAAACCCAGCCCTGCCCCTTTAAATCGAGGGGGCAGGTGTTGCCTGGGGGGATGGCCCCCTGGGATTGACGCTATTAACTTGTAAAGATCCAGGGCCGAAGCCACTGGACCCCCGGCGTTGGCCAGGTCTACATACTAATAACATGCAATTGTATTTATATATACAACAAAATAGTGGTTTACAGTGTGAACGAGAAGGCTAATTTGCCTATTGATATTAAACATTTGATTTTAATAAATATGTGCTTGGTATTATTGATTTCTAATTGTTTGGTTTTATCTTAATTAATATGAACAAACATCTCTTCAATAAATCCTAAAAGAAATTCATTAACAAGAAGAAATAACTGTAATTTTATTCTTTACTTCCTATTCTAACTAAATAGTTAAATTAGGGAAATCTAGCAATGAAAGTGGGTGTGATAGAAGAGTAAGTTTCAGTTGTTTTATTTTTCGATCATACCTCACTCTGTTTCAAATCTTTTTATCTGCATTCTTATTTTGTTTCCTTAGATTTTCTAATTTAATACAATATTTTATTACATTAAAACTTAAATCCTTGCATCCGGAGGGTGCATATATTTGCTAGTGTTATGAATCTAGTATAATATATATATTTTAATTTCATATATTTTAACATTTATGATATTTTGATATTTAATATATAAATTTAATCTTGTAATAACATAAAACAGGAAAAATGTTTAACTCAAATAATGTCTTTATTCTTACTGACCATGGTACAGGAGGTTTGACTGCCCTTTAGATTTGGGCTGTAGAACATACCGACTGCACCTCTGTAGAGGAGTAATACACCCCTGTCATGTGTGGCAATTCGTGATGGGTAAGGATGGAATCCTGGTGGATGAGCGGTCCATGAGATGCGACACTCAACTTCGGTAACCATTACAATATGTGGCCTCCATACACTTCTATATAAGCTCTTTTTTGTATCATGTCTTGATAACGGAATAAATTTCTTTATTTGTTAGCTATATACCACGTGTTTATTGTTCTTCCATTTTTGTCTAGTGTGCGTTCTTTTCATTTCTCGTCATTTAAGATATTGTTTGTGGGGTTTGAATTCGTTTTCACCAGCCTCTACATATGTAACGCGTCTTGCATTTAGTTTGTGAAAAAATTCAAGAAAGATAACCAATGATACAATATCAGTGATACAATACAATGGCCTTCCGTACATTATAGGAAGCAAATAATGTTTATTCAACAATAAAAATGTCAAATTCTCTTTAATAATACTAATATATAATGGTTGAGTTTAATTTTTCATTAATCAGAATTATAAAATTCGGTGTTATATTATATAAAAAAAACTAGCAGCGGCTACCCGGCATCGCCTGGGTAGAGGGGGATTTTTTCAAATTAGTCCCGCAGATCCATTATTACTGAATTGTGAGTTGAATCCTCGTTGGATGCCCCATTTAAATCCCCATGTAAAAAAATAGACCTTGCATTGATCCAGCTACTCTTAAAAGAAATGTTAATGTCTACTATCTAAAATATTAAATGGAAAAAAATCCATGCTGTTATCATTTAAATTGTATTTTTTTAAATTATCTTCAAGAATATAAATCAAATCTAATATTTTTGCTCAAAAATCCAGGCCCTGGTGATATTTAATGTGTATATATATTTACCTTGTCGTTAGTTGTTTTATTTTCTAAGTTTCCTCCGGACATACATATCCACACAACTGCCCGTTGTATATGGATAGATAGACAGATAGATTAGAGAAAAATTGGATTCGTATGCAAAAAAAAAAAAAAAAAAAAAAAAATTGACCATTATTCTCTTCTGTTAAGTTTTCTCAGGCAATAAAATATTCTTGTTATTACTTTGTTGTGAATTGTTGTCGTGTTTATTCTGTTCGAGGAAGCGATATTCTAATCATTATTCAATGGACACTTCAAAGGATGCACAATGAATAAGACAGCTATGCAGTTGAGAAGAATGATCATTGGTGGCTCATAGAAGCTTGCTAAAGAGAAATTTTTTTTGTGTTGTATGCACTGAAAGATTTTATCAATATCAAGAGAAAAAAACAGCAATTTGTTTATTGCTATCTCCTCGCTGTCGTAGATATAATTTCTGTTCATAATTAATTCAAACATCAGAGTTGCTTGTCAGAGGCCACAACTTGTTTTTGCTCGGACAAACTTATTGTCAATTTGACGACTGACATTCAAGTGTGTGTTGTAACACATGGCTGTCATTCATAAAACTTTCTAGTGCACTCCTTTGAATCACATCAGAGAAAAGTAAGTTCCTGTTCAGTTGGGAATATGAAAGGGTAGGGTCTATGGCTCATCTGATGAAAACAATTTATCTTTCTTTTTTTATTTTTATTAAAGGTGTATTTTCAATTAACTTATAGCTGGGGCTGTAGAATACACCAACTGCATCTCTGCATCCAAAGGGCCTACCTCTTAAAAATTTTTATTTATTTATTTATTAATCTACTGGGCAAAGAAGAAGACGTGGTTAGGGTTAGGGTTTAGGGTTAGTTTAATGGGAAAATAAATAAATAATTTATCAGTCAAGAGTGGTTCCACTTTGATCATGTTAGATTTATAGGAAATAACCTAATTAATTTAACAGTTTATTTACAGCCCTCTCTGTTGGAGCTTTAGAATACACCGTCTGCATCACTGCAGGGGGATAAGACCCCCCCACACACACACACACTATTGGCCCCCTGGTGGCCCGTGATGCTTAAGAGACGTGTCACATTTAATTTAATTGCAAATTACGACTAATTAGAACCAATTAAAATGGAATTTTACGCATAAATTTTATACAAAATCGTGGTTATTTATTTATTTGTAAACTTTTTAGTTAACTTCTTGTTTCTGAAAAAAAAAGGGGGCGATAGTAAAAATAATTCTCAAACTGATTACAAAATTTCCAAATATATATATTTTTTTATTTAAAATAATAATACAGCTTTTTAATTAATTTCATATTCTTTTTCATGTAAATTGTCATTATGACAATGGAAAGTATTCAACCGTTGAATTATAAGGAACAACTTTTATTCATTTTATTAATATTACATATTGTGATGATTTGGGGTATTGTTACGTAGGCAGTAACATAGTTTTGGTTACAGATTAATGGAGACCAAATCTCCATTATTAATATTACTTTATTACTTCTCAGAATTTGTGGTCCATTCAACAAAATTTGAAATGTGTGCTTACGTCACAGAAATATGCATACTCCGCTGCGTAGTTAATACTAATGAATTTTAAAAGATATTTTATTTTGTTTTGTTTTACGGCATATCAACCTTGGTTGGTCATTTAATGCCGGCAAAGTTTTGAAAGATTCGTAGCGATAGTGTGGAACCCAATTTTTTTTGTAAACATTTTCTATTTAACCCATAGAGGGAACCTTAACAGGTACTGCCACTCCGAGTCAGAGTGGACCTGGGAGTAATGGTAATGAAGGTGTGCACCACATTTCCCAGAGTTCCAGAATTGGAACCTCATCAGAGTTTAACATCATACACAGGATATGAAAGCTCTCAGCCACCGCCATCTATTACGCATATGTTAAAAAGGTTTGTGGCTTAATATAAGTGCAATAGGGTCGGGACAATCATAAAAGTGCTAGGGTTTGATATGACCAGCCGACTGCTGTATGGCCAATTGCCCCACATCTCACAAACCATCCGAGTGAGACGGAGAAGGCATGCTGGACACTGCTAGAGAAGCAAGGACGAACTCATAAGCGACGTTCTCCTGTAGAAGCCAACGCATGGACATGCTAATGGAGAACGCCCACCAAGGACCTACATTGACCAACTCTGCGAGGATACTGGATGCTGCACAAAGGACCTTCCTGGGACAATGAATGATAGAGAAGGTTGGCGAGAGATTGTAATGGATATCCGTGCTAATTGTGCAACATGATATATACATATATATATATATATATATATATATATATATAATGTGTGTGTGTGTGTGTGTGTGTGTGTGAAGAAAATGTTTTCAAAAAATATAACAAACACAGGATGTTACGATCAGAGGAAAAAATGTCATGTGTCTACACTTAAGTATTTTGGTATTAAACCATCATCACAACACTGTTACAGAAATTTTTGTGAGGGAGATTTTTTTTTTTCCTCTGATCGTAACATCCTGTGTTTGTTATATTTTTTAAAAACATTTTCTTCACATATTTCCACATATATATATATATATATAATATATATATATATATATATACTCTAAAATCTAATTGGTTAATAGTTTCAGTTTTTGAAATCTGCTTTGATAGCAAGTTTTCACTTCGAGGAGAAATATTAAGAAATGTCTACTATAATTAGGAATTCAAATGTTTCAATTAGATCAACCTCTCACCTCTTTTTAGTAAAATAGTTAATCCTAATTTATCTTGACCTTAAACTACATATAATGGTGAAGTTCCAATTCTAGAATTCTGGGTAATGTAGAGTACTCCTTCATCACCATTACTCCCAGGTCCACCCTGACCCCTACCTTTTAGGATTTCATCTATGGGTTAAATAGAGAAAAAAAGAGTATTAAAATGTGTTTTAAAAAATAATTCAATACCCAACAAGAATGAATAGATCAAAATGTCTTCAGCAAAAAATAACCCAACAAGGGTTGATATGCCGTAAAGTCCAACCAACCTACCAACCTATGAAAAACGATGGCGTAGTGTCCAAATTTTTTAAACTATGTAGCTTGTGTGGAATGATATGGAGGATGTGCTGTTGCCCAAGCAGCAGATCCCCCCTCTACACACCGCTGCTGTGGTCCAAAGGAAAGGTAAGAAACCAATGCAGTTTAGCAACAACAGTGTCACAGGAGTTGCTGTGTACCACTGAAATTCAGTGTTACTTTACTTTAGGGACCCCGGCTCCGGATTTGTCTTCGGGGTTTACTCCCCTACCCTTCGTTGTGACCATGTAAGCCGCTCTGCAGTGATGGTTTTATAACAGAATCTTCCTAGTCCTAGATGAGTTAACGACCAGGGCCAATTTGGGGGTTCATGTGTGTAGTAAGAACAGCAATCTGACTACTCTCAGGTGGGTGGTCGTTGGCTACCCTAGTGCTCGTCTACCCTTTTCCAACTCCTGTTTATTTATTTATTTCTAAACAGAGTGTGGCAGAAGTGCCTTTGGCATTTTAAACTGGCACCTGTGGGATGCAAGTGAATTTAGGCAAATGGTAATTGTGGCTCCATCTAGCTAATGTCTTACCATCCATATTTTTTCAGATATGATCAGGGATTGGACTGGTACACATAGTGTTTTTTGCTCTTGAAACGTTTGTTTAAGACTAGTAAATCTGTAATAATTACAAAAAGAGCTTTTCATACTCATTTCATGTTACAATGGAATTGATGCTGTTCCAAATAGAAAATCAATACTGCAATGGGCTTAAAATTTCAGAACCAGAGATTCATCTGAATCAAAGTAAATTTTGAAGATCAGTAAAAAGAGTAAAGTCGTCGGTGTGGCTTAAAGTCGGTATCAGCCAATCAGCGAGGGAATCTATCCCTTTTTCACTAGCGATACACAAAGGAGATTGCTTTTGTATCTGAGGTGGAGCGCCACACCTACCATCATCTCCTTACTTTACCGCACAGATCTCTGTGCTACTCATACGCTGAGTTGGCGAGGGCCGGTATCAAACTAGAAACCTTGTGGTTTCTAGCCGTAAACGTCGAAACACGTGTCTGTGGATGACTGGTATATATATATATATATATATATATATATATATATATACCTCATACTCCACTTGTATGGGTTGGACACAAGGTCTCGTTTTTATGTGGGATCACCCACAAGCCGAGACTCATGGGTGGCAGGTGGAAAAAATTGCGTCGATCCCGTCGGCATTCCCCCTCACGGGGGGCGTCTCAGGCGCTGGGCAATAAACCCAGCCCTACTCCTTTAAATCAAGGGGGCAGGTATTGCCTGGGGGGAATAGTCCCCTGGGATCGACGCTATTAACTTGTAAAGATCCAGGGCCGAAACCACTGGACGCCCACGCGTAAATATTCTCCAAAATACGAATGTAAATTTATTGAACAAAAGAAGCGAACTCGTTTTCAAATATAGACATTTAAACAAATGTTTATTATGTCATTTACCACCCGACCCTAATTAATCCCTTTGCCCGCTATTTATCTATTTAAAAAATCATCTGGATACCGAATGCATTGAGACCTAATAACCCTACAAGGGTTGACATGCCATAAAATCCAACCAACCAAACCGATTATGGGTAATATTGTACGCTCGAAGTAAACTTGGAAGAATAGTGTCAGTTAAAATATGAAAATGCTTTTGATACACTTAACTAATAATAAACAAGTAAATTGATTGGTTGGTTGACATTTTCTTTAATTCTTTCTTCTTGGGTATTCAATTTTTTGTTTACAGACTCATTTTTTAAACACATTTTTCAATCTATTTAACCCATAGATGGGACCCTAACAGGTACTACCACTTCGGGTTCAGGTTGGACCTGGAAGTAATAGGGGATAAAGGGGTACTCCAAATTCCCAGTGTTCCAGAATTAAGTAACGCGGTTATGGGATGTCCTGGATATGACGTTAACTGCATGTAGTGGTAAAGTTCCAGTTATGGAGGTTTGGGGTGTATGGCTTATCCCTGCATCGCCATTACTCCCAGGTCTATTCTGACCCGGAGTGGTAGTATATTTATATGTCCCGGAAATGGATATATTAGTTAGAAGTAGCAGTGTGGAATACTCGAGCAGATAAGTAGTAATCTGGTGCGACGTCGTCGTCGTAGTTGTAGTATTAGGCGTAGTAGTAGGAAATTGTACCTCTACATTGTTTGGCATTTATAGTTGACTCCAGCCAATCATATTACTGTGAGGGGAACCCAGGTCTATGCATATTCATTACGTCATATATGTTAAGGTCCCATCTATGGTTTGATAGAAAAATTGAATTAAAAAAATGGAATACCCATCAAGCCTGAAAATTCAACTAACAAGCCAAACAATAACAATGACCATGTCTGGGGCTGAAGCTCTGGGGAGTGTGGAGTACTTTTACATCGCCATTACTCCCAGGTCCACTCTGATCCAGAGTTGTAGTACCTGTTAGGATCCCATCTATAATGAGTTATAAAAAAAACTATGTTAGAGAAATTGAATACCCAACAACAAAGAATAAAACAAAAACATCTTCAGCATAGAATAACCCAGTTGGTGTTGACATACCGTAAAATCCAACCACCCAACCAACCAACCAAACCGATTATGGGTGATGTTGTAAACTAAGGAGAAAAATGTCTGTAAAAATGAATATGCTTTTGATATATTGAACTAATAATAATCACCGAAGTTGTTTTGTTGGTTTTTATGGCATGTCAACCCTTGTTGAGTTATATAATGCTAAAGACATTTTGTTTTACTCTTCTTGGGTATTCAATCTTTTTTTCAAACTGAATTTTTTTAAACACACTTTTTAGAACTCTTGTTTTGATCTATTTAACCCATAGATAGGACCCTAACTGGTACTACCACTTCAGGTCAATGTGGACCTGGGAGTAATGGCGATAAAGAGCTATGCCAGATTCTCCGGTGTTCTAGAATTGGGACTTCATTACTAGATGCAGTTTAATATAATACCCAGGACACTAAGACCCTCAGCCACCACCTTCATATCAGTAAATTTATGATAAAAAGGGTTGGGGGTTGCCATAAAGGCAATAGTGTTGGGACAATCATATAGGTGTACGGGCTTGAGATGATCAGCCAATTGATTGCAAGGGAACTCTCCGACCGCCCATCTATACTAAGTAAGGACCAAAGTGGAGTGTTGCATGTCATGGATTGCCCAGCCACCAGGATTCCATCCTTAAGGATCTCAGGTCGCCATACGCAGCCAAGAGGTGGGCCTTTGTGTGTGTGTGTGGGGGGGGGTTATAGGAAATAACCCTTAATTAAAAAGTTGTATAATTTTTTTGAATGGAAAAAAGTAATTGCAAAATTTATAATTAATTTGAGAATTATTTTTACTCTCACCCTTTTTTCAGAAACAAGAAGTTAACTAAAAAGTTTACAAATAAATAAATACCCACGATTTTGTGTAAAAATTTATGTGCAAAATATTCAAAATAATTATTTAATTAATAATTAAGAGATGTTGCAACATTTTATTTGAAGGGGACAGAACTATGTTTCATTTCAAATTGTTTTATTTCTTTTACTCCTTTAATAAATTTGATTATTTTACTTATTCATGATATAAACCCACTGACATTGAATTTTTCACACACACCCCTCCCCGGCAATATCTATCAAAAAGGGAGCGAGTTTTTTTTTTTTTTTTTTTTTGTTACCTTGAATATAAATTCTCTAAACTTAAAAAATGTAGAGTTACTCCCCTTTAATTATTTCACTATTACGTAACATGACTATAAAAAGGATAACTAAGTGAAATAGTTTTCTCTTTCGTTATTTAAAAAGAAAAAGAACAACGCAAAATAAATTGAATGAGTTAAAATCCTGTAAGCGATCAATTTGCGTAATGATAAGCGCCTGTGTACTTAATGACGTAAAATAGGTACTGGCAAAATGAGCCTAAAATGCGTTTTTGACAAAATACAGAAAATAATTTACCAAAAAATCAGGGGATTATCGAATTTTAATGAAATTTCTAATGTTTATTTATCAATGAATCAACTTTATAATGCATTATTTATTTTATTTCAAAACTTTCTCATTTTTTTCAGGTCACTTAATTTTTAATTGGGGGCGTAACATTTTTTCGAGTTGGTCTTATATTGTACTAATTACAGTATAAATAATAAGATAAAAGACCGAAGTTATGAATAGAAACAACAAAAAAAATTTACGGTGGCTTTTCTATGAGAAAATAAGTACCGAAAATCGAAAAATAAAATGTAAAAAAATAATAAATAATTAATTTTTTGGAGATTTCTTTTTTCCTCATTTCAATAATTATTTAATTGGCTATTATATTATAGAAGAAAAAAATTATACATTGATATTTTTTCTGCTTAAAAAAGGGGGGGGGGATACATTTTCAATCGAGTTTTTCTTCAAAACTTATTACTTTCATCTAAAAAAATAAGGTTTGCATTAAGTAGATATTCATTTCTAAATCTAAAAATATAACATTTTGAAACTTAACATCATGCTTTTCCCATTTTAAATGAATTTTATATATTGATTTTTCATGGCAAAACTACTAAGTTAAAGTTTTGAAATAACATAACTAATGCATTATAAAATTCATTAATTGATAAATCAATACTGAAAATTTCATTAAAATCGGATAATTACCTGATTTTTGGTAAAAAAATTTTGCAATCGTGAATGTTACATTAAAATTCTAAACAAGCGCATAAAACCATTGAAAATAGACAGAATTACGGATCGCGTCGAAATTGACCAAAACCAACCGTTTTAAATCTATTAAAAATAAACTGCATATGTAATGATATTTTTCTTTTTTTTAATGATGGTTATTATGTTACTACTTATCGATTTAGATAAAGTTTGACCTTAAATAATAGATTTAATTATTTTTAATTCGCTTTTAAAACTCGTAGCAGAAGAATTTAATGTGAGTACCTAACGTAAAAATAAAGAAAATATTTTGATTTCCATGTATTTCAACTCTGTACAGCATTTTAAAATTTTTC
>CM042166.1:34526995-34534495 GCA_023376005.1 Doryteuthis pealeii | reverse complement strand
TTTGAATTATTTCTTAAACACTGTTTTTTTTTGTTTTTTTTTCAGGAAAGATTTATTAAACTTCTTTTATCTCAATATTTTGAATACTCAATATTCTTCTATATATATATATATATATATATAAAGAGGAGCTAATTAAAAAGAATTTTAAATTTTTGTCAAAATCAGGGAATTGTCTGATTTTAATGAAATTTTCACAACTTTATTGACTCATGAATACATTTTATTTTTAAAAATTTAAAAATATTTTTTATCACAGAATGTTCGGGGTTGGGGCTTTGTTCATTTGAAGATATTTTTTTTTTTTTTCCTCAACATTTTGAATACTCAATATTTTTTTTTTTACATTTCTGATAATTGTATTTAATTTCTGTTAATTATGCTCCTTCGTGTATATATAATTAAATTTTAAGTTAAAAAATTGTTTTTATAATTGTTTTTAAATTTCAAACTTTCCAGATACTATCCATTTATTTATTTATTTATTTTTTTTTTTTTTTTTAAATGGTCTAGTGAGTAAAATTTCACGTGTCTGAGAAAACTTTTTTAAAAATATATTACAAAAGTTTACTATTCATTCATTCACCCGGTTGACTTTGAATGGAGGGACGAATATTTTTACCATAGTCTACCGGACAGATGTTAGTGGAATATGAAATGAAGTCCAATGTATATATTTTTAATTTCTCGACTGGGATTAATACTTTTAATAAAACATAACTTAATACGTTAATTCTAGGGATACCAATTTTTTAAATACTTAAATCTATTATTTAAGGTCAAACTTCGTCTAAATCGATAAGTAGTAACATAATAACCATCATTAAAAAAGAAAAATACCATTACATATGCAGTTTATTTTTAAAAGATTAAAACGATTTGTTTTGGTCAATTTCAACGCGATCCGCCATTCAGCCTCTTTTTCAATGGTTTTAGGCGTTTGTTTACAATTTTAACGTAACATTTGGAATGGAAAGAATTTTTTACCAAAAATCAGGTAATTATCCGATTTTAATGAGATTTTCAGTATTGATTTATCAATTAATGAATTTTATAATGCATTAGTTATTTTATTTCAAAACTTTAATTTAGTATTTTTGCTATGAAAAATTAATATATAAAATTCATTTAAAATAAAAATATTCTGGTGTTAATTTTAAAATGTTATATTTTTAGATTCTAGAAATAAATATCTATTTAATGCAAACCTTATTTTAACACATAAAGTAATAAGTTTTGAAGAAAAACTCTATTGAAAATGTACCTCCCTCTCTTTTTAAATGAAAAAAATATCAATGTATAATTTTTTCTTTTATAAGATAATAGCCAATTAAATAATTATCGAAATGATTAAAAAAAAATCTCCCAAAAATTAATTATCTATTACTTTTTTACATTTTATTTTTCGATTTTCGGTACTTATATTTTCATAGAATAGCCACCGTAATTTTTTTTTTTTGTTGTTTCTATTCATAACTTCGGTCTTTTATCTCTTTATTTATACTGTAATAATTACAATATAAGACCAACTTGAAAAAAATGTTACGCCCCCAACATATGGGGTCAAAAATAAGTGAACTGAAAGAAAATTAGAAGTTTTTTAAATAAAATAAATAATGCATTATAAAGATCATTCATTGATAAATAAACACTGAAAATTTCATTAAAATCCAATAATTCCCTGATTTTTTGTAAATTATTTTCTGTACGGGGGACTAAAGTCATTTTAGGCTCATTTTGCCAGTAGCTAATGTAATAAGTTTATAATCTCAATTCCCTTAAAATAACAATGCTGAGGTCCAAAAGTTCTATTAATGCTGTTCTTTAATGTTTATTCGTCCAGCGGTCTAAGAAAGAAACAACTTTTGGACCTCAGTTCTGTTATTTTAAGGGAATTGAGATTATAAACTTATTAAATTCTAAACAGAAATTTACTGAAAAATTACTATTGGCTTGGATTTTTGCCGAGTATTTAACGATATATCTATTTCAGAGAAAAAAAAAGTGTATAACTAAATGAGTACGCAACAACTTTACTCTGACCTACTAAACATTGCTCAAAATACCTATACAAGGGGACATAAATTAAAACTCCTAAAAAAAATCTTGTAAAGCAAACGCAAGACAAAATTATTTTAGCTACAGAGTGGTGAATACATGGAATAAACTACCTTCATCAGTAGTGAATGCCCCATCTCTAAACTCCTTCAAGGCTCCTATTGACAGGTCTCAGACCTAATATACTAGCTGGATATATGCGGGTGCATTTAAGTTTAAATGATTAATGAACTAATTATTCTGGTATTCAGAACAACTGATCAATGGACTAGCTCAGAAGGAGATCAGATATATTAGCTGAAAACTATTGCATTTATTATTTATTATTATTATTAATTGCATCATAACACTTTTAATATATTATCTATTATAATATTATTATTATTTATTATTTATTTTTTATTTATTTATTATTATTATTTATTATTTATTATTTATTATTTATTATATACAACATCAATTAATGCTTTTTTTTTCAAACTTATAAATGAATACGTATTAAGTTATGTTTTCCTTAATGTATTATTTTTATCAAAAGTATCCATCCCTGTCCAGAAATTAAAAATGGTCTGGGTTAGCTCAGTCTGTTGAGCGTTCGGCTAGAAATCACAAGGTTCCTGGTTCGATACCGGTCCTCGCAAACTCAGCGTTATGAGTAGCACAGGATCTGTGCGGTAAAGTAAGGAGCTGATGGTAGGTGTGGCACTCCACCTGATACAAAAACACTCCTTGGTCTAGCGCTAGTGAAAAGGGCATAGACTCCCTCGCTGATTGGCTGATACCGACATTAGGCCGCCCGACGACTTACTTACTTACTTAATTTCATATACCACTAACATCTGTCCGGTAGAATATGATACAAATTACCCCCACTGAATTCAGTCCACACATTCGACTATCGTTGTCATTGTCAAAGATGCAAGAAAATTTTTATAACAAAAAGAATTATTAGAAAAATTGAAATTAACCAAAAATTAATATTTAGAGAGTGGAGGCACACACCAAAAGTTCACAAAATTTATAAAATTAAATTCCTAAATAAAAAAAAATCAGAGTAGACTCTGAATTGAAGGGGAAGATTTTTGCCATAGTCTACCGGACAGATGTTAGTGGTATATGAAATGATATCAAATGTATATATTTTAAATTTCTGAACAGTGAATACTTTTAATAAATATGAAACTCTACGAAAAACATAACTTAATACGCTTATAAGTTTGAAAAAATTAAAGGGCAGCATTGATTGATTGTTGTATAGATTTAAAGTTGTTGCGTAGTGATTCAGTTATACACTTTTTTTTACGTTTGTATTGTTATTTGAACATGGTGGGATGTGAGTAAATAACTAAGGAGTTCCCATATATCTATGACGTCGCCAGTGTTCGCATACTATCCAAACATTCATACTACTACCACAAAAAATCTTGGGTAATTTATGAGGAAGTGCGTCCCGGTCTCCTGCCTCAAAAATTGCTACCCGGTGACTATTAAAATAACGACCCTGCTCAGTCTATTCAAAACTATCCATCTATCTATCTATCTCAATTTGTTCATATTTATCTATATTACTTTAAATACTAAGATTTTTTTTATTCATGTTTGTTTAATGTCTTTTTTTTAGTTTAAATAAACAAGAATAACGACAAAAGCGCCCCCCCCCTCAAATACATTTACTTGTCGAAAATATTTATCTCCATTTGTTCGTACATGTATCTATATTATTTTGTTTGTTTATCTATCTATCTATCGTAGTCTATTCAAAACTATATATCCATCTTCATATCTAAACAAGAATTACAAATTACGATAAATAAACAAGAATTATGACGAGTTGCAGTTGTTATTTTGATAGTCACCGGGTAGCAATTTTTGAGACAGGAGACCGGGACGCATTTCCTCATAAATTTCCAAATCTTGTAGTAGTAATTCCTCATAAATTTCCAAATCTTGTAGTAGTAATGTAGGGGGCACACAGATTGAACTCTCAACCTCTGTTGTGAGTGGTGACACCTGATAAACCTCCTGCCACCCCCTGTTGGTTGGAGTGGTCAGCTCAGTCAAGTCCGGTTAGGAGGCATAAAAGCCGAATCTCTCTATCTCTCTCTATCTATCTCTCTCTCTATCTCTCTCTCTCTCTATCTCTCTCTCTCTCTATCTATCTCTCTATCTATCTATCTCTTCTCTATCTATCTCTCTATCTATCTCTCTATCTATCTCTCTCTATCTATCTCTATCTATCTATTCTCTCTCTATCTATCTATCTCTATCTATCTATCTCTCTCTATCTATCTATCTCTCTCTATCTATCTATCTCTCTATCTATCTATCTCTCTATCCCTCTATCTATCTATCTATCTCTTATCCAATTTGTCGAAAAATCCGTGTTTTTGTAAAACAAATTTACAGCCCCAACGTTTGAAAAGAAAAACCAGGGAATTTTTCCGGTTTTAATGAATTTGAAAAAAAAAAAAAATAAATGAATGTTATAATGCATCAGTTATTCTATTTCAAAACTTTCTGATTTTTTTTTTTTCAAGAAACTTAACTTCCAACCCCCTTATTTTGGGGCGCAAAATATCAGTGGGGTTATATACTTTCGAAACTAATTGCAATGTGAATAGAAGAAGAAAAAAAATTAAGGAATCTTCTCTGGTAGTAAATGGGTATCAGAAAATAAAAACTAAAAAAATGATTTTGGCTATTATCTTTTAAAATAAAAATATATACATCAATATTTGTTCCGTTTAAGGGAGAGGGAAGCTAAATTTGCCGTACAGTTTTCGACCAAGAAATATGGGTGATTGATACTAAAGTAAAGTAGTTATTAAAAAAATTGTTTTTAGACTCTAATAATGACATGTTAAACTTAACATCATGCTGCTCATATTTTAGATTGAATTTTAATTTATCATAGCAAAATTTCTAATTGATACAGAATGTTTTGACATAAAATAACAGACGCATTATAAAAATTCATTCATTGATAATATGAAAACTTCCATTAAAAATCAAACCTAAAAGTTGATTAAAGATGACGTGTAGAGTAGCATGCAAGTGATGATATCATTAGATTACCGGTAATTATGAACTTTTGTTTAGTAAAATAGGGTGTCCCAGGAAAACCAGAACCCACAATTTTTGTAATATAACTGTTACACTTAACTAAGGGGTGGGGTTAGGGTTAGCGTAAGGGCTGGGGGTAGGGTTTAGGGTTAGTTTAATGGGAAAATAAATACATAATTTGGCTTCTGTTTTATACCCCTAACCCTAACCCCACCTAGTTAAGTGTAAGTTTTATTACAAAATGTGTGGGTCCTGTTTTTTCTGGGACACTCTAATTTACTAAACAAAAGTCCCATTGGACCATACGACTAAGGCACCCATTTTGCGATTTCGACTCGTGGGGACACTTTTCTAATGTTCACCGTAAAAATCAGGTTGTTGGTTAGGGTTAGGGATTAGTTTTATAATGAAAAAAAACTCTAAAAATCGTCTGTAAACAATTAACCGGATTTTGACGGTGTGAATGGAAAAAAATGTCCCCACGAATCGAAATCGCAAAAGGGGTGCCTAAAGGTCATATGGTCCGTCCCATTTCTTGACCAGAAAGCCCTTGGACACTGAGAACCCAGATTCCCGTGCCATTTTGCTACGTCATCACCCCCCCCCCCACACACACACACACACTGTTGATGAGAAAACAATCAGTGGTCGGTGGACCAGTGAGGACCTAAAAGAGTTAACTCCCTCAGACTGAATTGAAAAGAAAAAATAAGTCACCACTCGCTTCCAGGAACCAACATTGAAATTGTACAAATTCGACTTTAAAAGAACTAGCAAATATATGCACCCTCCGGGTGCAAGTATTTAAGTTTTAATGTAATAGAATATTATATTAAATTAGAAAGGCTAATGACACTAAATAAGAATGCAGATAAAATGATTTGAAACAGGGGTGTATAATCGAAAAATAGAACAACTGCAACTTACTCTTCTATCACTCTCGTCTTTCATTGCTAAATTTTCCTAATTTGATAACTTAGTTAAAATAGGAAGTAAAGAATAAAATCAGAATTATTTCTTCTTGTTAATCGATTTCTTTTAAGATTTATTGAAGAGATTTTTTATCATATTCATTAAGATAAAACCATACGATTAAAAATCAATAATACTAAGCACATATTTATTAAAATCAAATCTTTAATTTCAATATGCAAATTAGTCTTCCTGTTCACACTGTAAACTGCTGTTTTAGTGTATATATAAATACAATTGCATATTATTCATTTGTAGATATGATTAACAGTATTAATAATGTAAAACAATTTTATTAGAAATTGAGGTTTAAATAGAAATAAAATCATGGAGAATGTGACGTAAATAACAAAGGGAATTGTGACTTGAATAGTAATATAGTTTCGGTTACAGACAGAAAAGCACACAATCTCCATTATAATAAGATTATACAGAAAACAACTCAACCAGAACTAAAGTTCAACCTTTCTACTAATTTAAGAGTATTCTTCGCGGAGTTCCGTCCCGGTCTCCTGTCTCAAAAACCACTAGCCGGTGGCTGATATAAAAAATTAAAAAAACACCAGCTTCGATTGAAGTCCGTAGCCGAAGCGGTGTCACTTGAAAAAAAAAACAAAAAAAAAAAAAACAGCTTTGAGCGTTTTTCCCGAAAATCCTAACCCTAACGCTAAACCCCCTAGTTAAAATTAAGTTTTATTACACAATTTATGGATTCTGTTTTTTCTGGGTCACTCTGTATACAGGTTGACCCAGAAAAAAAAGAGCCCAAATTATTTATTTTCCCATTAAACTAACCCTAAACCCTAACCCTAGTTTTTTTTTTTTTTTCAAGTGACACCGCTTCGGCTACGGACTTAAATCGTACCTGGTGGGTTTTTTTTTCAGCAGCCACCTGCTAGCGGTTTTTGAGACAGGAGACCAGGATGGTTCTCCGAAGAGTATGAAGAACACAATTCAACCTTTCAACGAAATTCTACTCCACTTTAAATAACTTTGTTAACCGGACTCGGAGTTAAGTTCTCCGCAAATCAAACCAAAATTTGCAAAAACTATCCCTTAATCTATCTTTCCTTTTTCTTGTGGTAATTATGCACTTCTCTTTAGTAAATAAGGGTGTCACAGAAAAAGCAGAACCCACAAACTTTGTAATAGAACTGTTAATTCTAACTAGGGGGGAGGGGTAGGGTTTAATGTGAAAATAAATAATTTGGGTACTGTTTTTCTGTGTCGGCCTGTACAAGGTGACCCAGAAAAAACCTCCCTAGCTAAAATTAAGTTTTATTACAAAATTTGTGGGTTCTGTTTTTTCTGGGATACCCTAATTTACGAAACAGTTCATAATTACACTTTCTTGTTTATACATATTAAATTTAAATATATTTGTCTTGTTTGTCTTTTCATTCAGTG
>CM042166.1:34486995-34521995 GCA_023376005.1 Doryteuthis pealeii | reverse complement strand
GATACGCAACAAAATTTCCAAAGAAAGCCTGGCGCTACCCCAAACAGACGTGCCCGAGGGGACAGTCTTATCACTGGGCCCCGAATATACGATTTCAGATTTGGAACAGATGCCCCTAGAGATGAAGCCGATGCAGTTTCAGGCGATAATAAAAATGATCCGGATATTCGGGGCGAGGCACCAAGTAACTACCCATGCCATCGTTACGATATCGACCTCTCTCGTTCACAGAAATGACTTTGATACATCGTTTCGTTTGATCGAACAGGTTCTCTTGTACAACAAGGAAATCCAGGAACCGGTTGTGGTCTTGGATTTCTTCAGAAAAGTCCTCTACCGTTTCAAGTCTTCTCCCGAAAGCGATTTCGATCATACTCTATGCGCGCTGAATCTTTTTCTGGGTTTCGTTGGAGACCAGGAACTCGCCCAGCAATCCCAGTTGAACTGCAAGCAGAGCACCGACAAATATCCCGAAGCCAACCTGCTCTTTCTGGAACTGGTCAATCTGATTCTTGAACGCTACTCGGACGCGGCCAAAGAGCAACGCCTACAGAAGAAGGTCGCCGGTGTGGTTTACCTGAACGAACAAGCCAGCCTCGAGACAACCCTGTTGCACGCCGCCGCCATTAACCGTTTTCCGACCCGGCTAGTCTCGCTTCTTATCCGGTGTGGGGCCAACGTCAACGCAACCGATGAGACCGGTAACACGCCGTTGCACTACGTGTCAGAGACGTCCGACGACGAATCAAAACGAATCGCTCGTTTCTTACTGGACAGGGGCAGCCACGCCGACACAGTCAACCACAATGGACATAGTCCATTCTCGTCGCTGGTGAAGAAAGGGGTCATAAGGGACCCAATGGCCTATTTGACCCTTCAGTGCTTGGCGGCGAGGGTCATTTGCGAACATTCTATCCCGTATCATGACCATTGTCCGAAACATCTGACGCAATTTGTATCCAGATATTCCTCGCAGTAACAGGATGACGACCGGACCCAGGCTGCGGGGCCATGAGACACCTGCCGGGTCAGACCCTGATTTTTCCAGAGCCCTTATTGACATTGACGTTCATATATTTATTAAAATTTATTTGTTTTGTCGTTTTAGGCTAGTCAGCATTTGTATTATCAAGCAATGCCTGTACCTGAAGCTTTTTCAGGTGAGGAAAGGCTTTGCACAGAAACAATCCCACTCTCTGAGCGACTGCCACACTGAAAAAAAAAAAAAAAAAAAAGAACAAGTCGACATCATTGGTTGCAGCAGCCGTCGCAGGTGTATATTTTGGAGTTTTCCTTCTCCTAGACACTTGCCTTGACAAGGCTTAGTAATGCATCTCTCCCGGTGGTTTTGCTACGCGCCTGGATACCAATCCAGATATGTTTACGTCCCCGCGTATCTTATTTGTTAGTTGGTCGTTGAGCGAAAGGCTTCATCTGCCTTTTGACAGGCTTTGTTTTTCGTCCTGCTGGATGTCTAGCCACCCTCCTCACCAGATAAAGCTTGGTGGGGTTACCGGTTTAGTCGCCGATGGCCCGACTAGGAAACAGGTAGTGCTGGATTACATAGTGTCCGTAGCGCTTTGGGCGACAAAACTAATGAACATGACTCCGATTTTTGGTTAAAATTGAAATGAGAATGAAAGAGTTAAATAAAATTGAAATATATATATATATATATTTTTTTTTTTTAAATTGTTTATTTGAATTTCTCAATTTACTTTTCGTTACTAATGCTGAGTAGCACGTAAGTGATATCATTAGATTACCAGTAATTATGAACTTTTCTTTAGTAAATTAGGGTGTTCCAGATAAAACAGAACCCACAAACACTTTGGCCCTATCTTGGGCTAGACGGGCGGTCGGAGAGGCCCCCTCCGATCAATCGGCTGGTCACGTCAAGCCCTAGCACCTATATAATTTTCCCAACCCTATTGCCTTTATGGCAAGCCCCAACCCCTTTTTTATCATATGGGTGCTAGAAGGCAGTGGCTGCAGGTCTACATGTCATGGGAATGACGTTAAACTCTATCTGATGGTGAGGTTCCAGTTTTGGAGGTTTGGGGAATGTGGAGCACCCCTTCATCACCATTGCTCCCTGGTCCACTCTGACCCGGAGTGGTAGTACCTGTTAGGGTCCCATCAATGGGTTAAATAGAAAAATGTATTTATAAAAAAATTGTATTATCCATTAAGAATTGATTTATTTCAAAACTTTATCGGCATTAAATGACCCACTGAGGTTGATATGCCGTAAAACAAAACAAACCAAACCAAAAGAACCCACAAATTTTGAAATAAAACTGTTAATTTTAACTAGAGGGGGTGAGGGTTCTGTTTTTTTCTGGGTCACCCTGTGATGCCAGGGTGACACAGAAAAAACAGAACCCAAATTATTTATTTATTTTCCCATTAAACTAACCCTAAACTCCAACCCTAACCCTGAACCCCCCTAGTTAAAATTAAGTTTTATTACAATTTGTGGGTTCTTTTTTTTCTGGGACGCCCTAATTTACTAAACAAAAGTTTATAATTACCAGATTACCTATAAAAAAAATACATTTCACGGAAATAGCCGAAAACTATGAGACGATAAGGTTACGCTACTTCGGGAGTTTCTGTAATGTAATACTAGGGTTGGGTTTAGGTCTGGCTACTTGGGGAGTTTTTTTTATCTATTGCTATTTATACGTAAAATGTAATTATAATGATATTATCTTTTGCGCGCTATTCTGCATAAGTTGAGATTTTTAGAATTTTTTTTTTTTTTTTTTTTTTTTTTTTTTTGCATTTAATATTTAAATGGGAAACATTCATTTTTCCACAGAGGTTTCGTGTCTGTGCACTGTTTTTTTTTTTTTTTTTTTTTTTTTTTTTATTTAAAAATGAAAATTTACTTAGCTATATCGAGTTCTCCGGTTTCTGTCGTTCGAAAATGCAAACAAACCCTTTTCTATCTTTATGTTAGCCATTGTTTATAAAATAATCGAGTTAATGTATTTAGTATTAGAAATACAAATAAATCATGATACTAATGCAGAATAGCGCGCAAGAGATAATACCATTAAATTACCTATTACATTTCACGGAAATACCTGAAAACTTAGACACTCGAGTAAATAGGTTAGAATTAGGCTCCTTCAGGAGTTTCCGTAATCTAATGTTATTTATTCGTAAAATGTGATTCTAATGATATTATCTATTGCGTGCTATTCTGTATTTGTACCAAAATCAGTACTGTAAATTTATATTTAACTTTTAAGCACATTATAAATTCTATTTTAAAAAGTATGTTTCATTTTTTTAAATTTTTTTTTTTTTTTTTTTTTTTTTTTTTTTTTGCATTTAGTTTTCTGGTAATTTATGAGGAAGTGCGTCCTGGTCTCTGCCTCAGAAATTGCTACCCAGTGAGTAGTAAAATAACGTCTCCAGCTATGAAGATGGATATCTATCTATCTATCTCAATTTGTTCATTTTTTACTTTGTTTATATATATCTATCCACCCATCTCCATTTGTTCATATCTATCTATATTATTTTGTTTGTTTATCTATCTAAACAAGAATTACGACAAATAAATAAGAATTACGACAAAAAAGAGAAGCCCCCCCCCACCTAAAATACATTTAAATTTTATTTAAGTTGGTTGTTTTCTTTCAAGTAACACCACCGAGACGACATAGCTGGGGAAGTTATTTACTAGTCACCGGGTAGCAATTTCTGAGGCAGGAGACCGGGACCCACTTCCTCATAAATTACCAGTTTTCTGTTCTTTTCGTAATGTTTTCAAGTCAGTGCACGTTTCGATTTAAAAATTAATATACTATACTTAGTATAGTATATTATTTTTATCAAATTTATAGTATACTATAATAACTTAATATTCGATCAGCTGTGCTTTGAATTAGTGTTTTTTTTTTTTTTTTTTTTTTTTTTTTTTTAGGGTGTGTGTGTGATTTTTTAAAGATTATTAATCGTTTGACATGAATTTGATTACTTCATTTATTTATTTATTTTGCTTTGAAATTTAGCAAATTGCGTCATTTATATTTTATTTTAAAAAAATTATCATTGAATTAAACTTTCTTACTATATCATTGTGATGTCATTCCCTGTACTCTGACGAAAAAAATCCCTGACCTCCCACCAGGCCGGATTAAAATCAAATCTTTTTTACGTGATGTTTTTTTACGAGGATCGAACTCTTTATTCAGTAATAGATCTGCAAACGATTATTAAACCATGTTTGTTCTCCTCTACCCGGGCTTTTCCGGGTAGCCGCTGCTAGTCAAATATAAAAGGGATAATTATGCTAATAAACCTGCATTGTTTTGTACGGGTAATTTAATGAAAGGGAAGAGGTTAATGTTTTGTTTTTCTCCTCATGATGTACATGTTCGTCTTCATGCCTGTTGCATAATGCACATGTACGTCCACAGCATAGTCTTCTTTTTTTTCATTAAGGAAATCTAAATATCTACTGTCACATAATTATTAGATTCCTAATATTTGTGTACAGTAGTGTAGAAACCAAAATGGCTGTTATAAGTTCAAGCCGGTGACCTTGAAGGATGAGTGACAAGGCTTGACCTCATCCTCATCCTGAGAATCAGTGGAGAAGACCTTCTTCCGGGTTAGATTAGAAAGAGATTTTTTAGTCAGATCGGCAAAACCCACGACGGTGGTAAGTCGTGTTATGCACGCGGCCGACTCAATCTGCGCAGGTAGTCTGGTGGGGATTTCGAAATAAAATATGATCTAAGTTAAATCGAAGTCTTGTGTTATTATCTAAAAACTACCAATGAAACAGGGCTTCTGATAAAGAGAAATCCCCAATGGAAGACCAGACACGAAGTCCCCAAGACGAAGTCCAGACGCTAGAAGAGGCGCTGGAGGAAGAAGAATAATAGAAGTAAGGAAAGGGAGTATACAACACTATGGCAAGGTACCGTATCTCTCATAAATAAGTAAATTTCTAAAAAAAATTAATTATAGAAAAATTCATTTTCTTCTAGACCAAAGAGACGAGGCTTTTATTATTCCTACCAAAATATAATAAAATTAAAACGGACATCATAAGTTACTATTTATTAACCAAACTTTACAGAATTGAAACTATGCATGCAAAGATAGAATGCTATTAATAATAGAGATCCGGTCTTTATTTGTCTGTAAACGAAATTACGTCACTGCTTATGTCACAGTCATTTCAGGAATTAAGTAAGTTAATCAATGAATATTTAATTTATAGTTTGTATCATTACAACATAGAATATTAAAATTCTATGAAAAATCTATTAATAGTCAAAATTCTCATGGAAATTTAGATACTTATTTACCTTTTTAAATGAATTTGTTTAAAATAGTTTTTTTCTGAAAATATATTAGGGGGAAATATTTTTTTTACTATGACAAAACCCTACTTCCTATTTAATTTTCTAAAATCCGATCAAAATATATTTTAATCATACGATTTTTAAATTTTTCTTTAAAGATAATGATCTGGATAATTAATTCAGAAATTTTTAGTAACGTCTTGGCGGTCCCTACTGTCTTTAAACATAAGTATGTCAATGGTGTGGATTGAATGAGACTTTTTAAGTAAGCAATTAATAAATAAATTAAAAAAAAATTAAACGTTTTACTTTATTCAATTTTCCCACCCTCCGCAGGCAATTTTTAAAAATTTACTCTTTTTTTTTTTTTTTTTTTTTTTTTTTTTTTTTTTTTTTTTTTGAGCGTTTAAGAAAAGACTGTGTCGCATCCTGTTCTGGTAAGAGATGCCCGATGAAGTATTAACAGCGCTTGTATAAAAAAAGACCATAAGCATTTTTTTAACAATTGTACGACTCGTCCTTGAACTAGTCTATCTATCTATCTATCTATCTATCTATCTAAAATATATACATGGCAGTTGGTGTGTATGTATGTACGTATGTCCGGATGTAACTACGAAAATACAACAATCAACGATGAAGTGTGTGTATATATATATATATATATATATATATTATGGTATTTGTGGAAAAGGTGAATTACAACCAACCGTCATCGCAAAAAAAATACATACGTGCAATCGACTGCAATTAATCAATATCTTGATTAATCCAGTGGATTTTTAACCCTGAAGATCCTTATGATGAAACTCAAGTAGGTTATTACTGTGTACCATTTTCATATATATATATATATATATATATATATATATATATATTAAATGCGTATTTATTGTTAAAAATAAAATTTTTATTAATAATTATAAGCATTTTTATCATTAAAAAAGCTCAAAAGAGTTAGTCCACAGAAAAAAACAAAATTGGAATTAAATTATATCACCGGAGGTTCAAATTTCGGATGTAATAAGGATCCCGACACTGCGAGTTTATCATTATTGCAGATTCCTGTTGTTGGACTTGTTATATTTTTTAAACTTTCACTTGTAACCGGAACATTTTCCTGAACTTTTTGATATATATATATATATATATATATATATATATATATATATAAAGCTGAGCGTGATGCAGACGGTGTATCCTAAGCCCCAGCCGACGGGGCTGTAAATAAAGTATGAAATTAAATAAAAAGTTGTATCATTATTTTGAATGGAAAAAAGTCATTGCAAAATTTATAATCAATTTGAAAATTATTTTTATTCTCACCCCCCCCTTTTTTTTTTTTTTTTTTTTTTCAGAAATAAGAAGTTATTTCCTATAAGTCTAACATAGACTAAAAGGGAACCACTCTTGACTGATAAATTATTTATTTATTTTCCCATTAAACTAACCCGAACCCAAACCCGTCATCTTTTTTTTCCTATTAGATCAATAAATAAATAATTTATCAGTCAAGAATGGTTCCCCTTTATTTATGTTAGACTTGTAAGAAATAACCTACATAAATACCTACGATTTTCTATAAAATTTATGTGCAAAGTATTCAAAATAATTATTTGATTAAAAATTAATAGATACATGTAACCATTTGAGGGGGACAGAACTAAGTTTCATTTCAAATTGTTTTGTTTCTTTTACACCTTTTAATTAATTTGATTTGACTTACTTATGACACAAACCCTTGGACCTTGAATTTTTAACTACCATTCCCTCAGGCAATATGTTTCAAAAATTAATTTTTACACGCCCAGTGAATGTGTTTTTCTGTTTTTTTTTTACTTAGTTTGAATATAGATCTTAAAAACGTAATAATGTAGAGTTACCTCCCTTTAATTATTTCACTTTTAAGTAACATGACTTAACTAAGATAAGATAAATGGATAACTAAGATAAATAGTTTTCTTCTTTCATTATTTAAAAAAGAAAAAAAAAAACAGCGCTAAATTAATTGAATGTGTTAAAATAGTATAAGCGATCAATGTCTCATATGTGCATGAGTATTTTGCGTAATAAGTGCTTGTGTACTTAAATGACGTATAAATAAAGAAATATTTTTATTTCTTTGTATTTCAAAGGGACACAACTCTGTACAGCATTTTCGTTAAAAAAAAAAATTATCAAAATATATTTCTTGTTTCGTTGTATTTTTGTACACACTATCATCCGAATTCGAACTCTTTTCTCTACTTTTGAATTATGTATACCAATTTGTCGAAAAATCCGTGTTTATAAAATACAAATTTACCCACCACCACCACCGTTTGAAAAAAATTTGCAAATATCAGGGAATTATCAGATTTAATTAAATTTTCAGCGTTGATTAAGCAATGAATGAATTTTGTAATGCATCAGTTATTTTATTCCAAAACTTTTATTTCTTTTTAGGTCACTTAAATTTGACCCCATCCCCTTATTTCTGGGGCGCAAAATATCAGTGGGGTTTTGTCATTGATACTGCATAAATAAATAAATAAAAAAAAACGAAGGTGTTAATAGAAAAACATAGCTCAGTCGGTAGAGCGTTCGGCGAGAAACCACAAGGTTCTAGTTCGATACCGGCCCTCGCCAACTCAGCGTTATAAGTAGCACAGGGATCTGCGCGGTAAAGTAAGGAGCCGATGGTAGGTGTGGCTCTCCACCTCAGATGCAAAAACAATCTCCTTGGTCTAGCGCTATTGAAAAGGGGATATACTCCTCGGTGATTGGCTGATACCGACATTACCGACGACTTTACTTACTTACTTTACTCTGGTAGTAAAATAAGTACCGAAAATCGGAAAATAAAATGAATATAAAACTAAAAAAATAATTTTTTGAGTTTTTTTTTTTTTTTTACTCATTTCGATAATTATTTAATTGGTTATTATCTTATAAAAGAAAAATATATATATATCAATATTTGTTCTGTTTAAAAGGGGGGCGCTAAATTTCCAATAAAGTTTTCGACAAAATATTATTAGTGATTGACACTAAAGTAAAATAGTTATTTAAAAAGAGTTTTTAGAATCTAATATGACATTTTAACTTCTGCTGCACATATTTTAAATGAATTTTATTAATTCATCTTAGCAGAAATGCATAATTAAATCAGAAAGTTTTGAAATAAGATAACTTATGCACTATAAAATTCATTCATTAATGCTTTTACAGTTTTAATTCCCATAATAAATCAATACTGGAAATTACATTAAAATCGGATAATTTCCTGATTTTTCGTAATTTTTTTCAATCAAGTGTTAAATCTATTTTGTAAACACGGATTTTACGGCAACTTACAGCAGCCATCTTAAAATATATTTCGATCAAATTTGACCGAAAAAATCGTTTGAAATGTATTAAAATAAATTACATGTGTAATATTATTTTGCCCCCCCCCTTTTTTTTTTCTTTTTAATACTGATGCTCATTATGTTACTACTTTTCGACTTAGACAAAGATTTGACCTTGAATAATCGATTTCATTTATTTTAATTCGTTTTTAAAATGAAAAGCAGACGAAAAATTGGGTATCCCTATGATATTCAATTAGAAAGTATTTGAAATATTGGAAAACAAGAGAAATTCTCAACCCAAAAATTTTAATAATAATAATAATAATAATCCTTAACAATTACATCACAACAACCGAAATGTTCTGCTCTAATATTTCGCAATAAATATGAAGACAGCAGTCAAAATAATACAAATCGTATTTTAGTATTATTTGGATTATTCGGACTATTGTCCTGACCTTAATAGTTATCTGTATGTTTCGGCCGATGTACCCTCCGGCCTTCTTCATGTATTTCTTTTCTGACTCGGGAACCTTCTTGTCGTAATCGAGAGCCATAACGGAACTTTGAACCCAACCATTTCTTCAATCCATGGGGGAATCCTGTTCTCATTCCACTAACCATAGCTGGGGTACAGGTCTTCAGCTGTGTTAATTATTATTCTGTTACTGTTGCCCTTGACCATGATTGAACCTGAAGCCGAGAAATGACTGTCACTTAGAACTGTCTTAACCCAACGCCTATATCCCTATGCTATGTGTCTAATTGGACGTTGTACAATTAACAATAAAGATGAGGACAATAGTTCGAATAATCCAAATACCGTATTTGCCGGCATATAAGATGCACGGGCATATAAGACGCATCCACATTTCAGCAGGTCAGATTCAGGAAAAAAAGTTTTTAGTGTATTTAAGCATATATTGTTGAAAACAGTCTAGCTGTGCATAAAACAAGCAGAAACATAGCTGTATAAAAGCAATTTGGCAGTACAGGCAAGCAATAAGCACACACAAGACATCTCAATAGCAGGAAATGATAATAATAATAATAATTTCACCTACGTTGTGTAAGACGCAGAGCAATTTTTTAGCCAAAATTTTTGGGAAAAGTGCGTCCTATATGCTGTTAATTACGGTAATACTAATTATCAAGCCTTATCCAAGAAATCGTATTTTGTTCCACAATTAGGTACGAATATGTTCTTTTTCTGAATTACGCGTGAGTGTGTTACTTAAGATATCGCGGCTCGTTTCACTCTCGTGACAAAAGCATTGGAATTTGTATTTTACTTTGGAACATGACGTAAAGATATAATCAACGCTAATTTTTTTAAAAACAGTTTGATTTAAAAACGTTCTTAAATTTGAGGAACATCTATAACAATATCCTGCAGGAATTGTTTGGGAATTAACAAATGAAATGGAGCAAGCCGTAAAGGTAAAAAAAAAAATGAACTTAAATTTGCTTTTCGACATGTTGTTTTCAATATTGGTACAAATGCAGAATAGCGTGCAAGAGATAATATCATTAGAATCGCATTTTACGTATATTATATTAGATTACGGAAACTCCCTAAGTAACCTAACCCTAACACTGACCCTAGCCCTAACGCTAATGGCTAAAAGGTAATGAAATGTAATACTTTTTATACGCAATCAAATGATATTATCTCATGCGCACTATTCTGCATTAGTAACTTAATATTTTCAATCGTATCTCGCTGGTTCTCAACCCGAGTCTGTATGTACCACTGGAGACCATATAACATTTCTTTTGGATCCAGACACTCAAAAGATATTTCATTATAAAAAATCAATGAAAATTTTGGTACTTTAGCGCGCAATATCATTAGAATCACATTTTACGTATAAAAAGGATTAGATGCTGGAAACTCCCGATTAGCTTCACTCTAACACTAACCCTAGCCTTTCATAGGTTTCGGGAATTTCCGTGACATGAAAGGAAATGTAATGCTTTTTATACGTAATGTAAGTAAAGTCGTCGGGGTGGACTAAAGCCAGACAGCGAGGGATTCTATCCTCTTTTCACTAGCGCTAGACCAAGGAGATTGTTTTTGCATCTGAGGTGGAGCCCCACACCTACTATCAGCTCCTAACTTTTACGCACAGATCTGTGCTACTCATACGCTGTTGGTGAGGACCGGTATCGAACCCGGAACCCTGTGGTTACTAAGCGGTTACTGAGCTAAACCATCCCTAATGATATTATCTCTTGCGCGCTAAAGTTCATTAGTACCGGATTTTTAAACATCAAATGTCTGTGGGGTTCCACCAGAGTAAAATTGGAATGGTTGAAAATCACTGACAACAGGTCAGGGTATTACATGTAGGGTTATGCCCATTAAGTCCCAAGAGTCACGATTAGAAGTGCATTATCATAATCCAGATGTGAGCATTCTTATAGCAAAAAGATGTACAGTGGTGTCTTGATTTACGAGTTTAATTCATTCTGCTCGTAACTCAATTTCCTCGCATATCAAATCAATTATCCTCATTGAAATAAACTGACATGCCATTAATACGTTTCAGTCCCAACCCCAAAATACTATAATCTTATTAAAATAGCACTGTATTGTATAATAAAATAGAATTTAATTAATTATTTTCTGTAATGTTTTAAAGAAAATATTTTACAGAAAATATTCTGTAATATCTTTTAATGTTTTGTTTTTCTAACAAGTTCTCTGATTTAAAAAGATTATTTTTTGATGGGGCTTGATAATTTGGATTATTGTCCTCATCTTTATTTTGTCGTAATCAGGAAACTTTACGAAAATTATTGAATCAACGGGTGTAAACTGTTCTCATTCCGCTAACCATAACTGGGTATAAGAGTTAAGCTATGTTAATTATTATTTCTATGTTACTGTGGCCCTAGACCAGCAACATTCAAAGTGGAGAAGTTCCAACATGTAGTTTATGTGGAAGAGCATGTCTCTCCAGGGCTGGCCTGGTGAGTCATCAGAGAAAACACATGGTTAGAGTATCAAATGCTACTGGAACCCAACAATGATGATTAAAAAAAACAGGAAATGGTCTTACTCGAACACGAGTTGACAGCCATTATTAGACCAGGATAGCCTAGAGATAAGTCTCACGTAGAACTGTATTAATCCAACGCCTTTATCCACTACGCTATGTGTCCAATTTATTGTTTTATGAATATTTTTGTTTGGCATGAGTTATTTATTATTGGAATTTCGTCCCGGTCTCCTGCCTGAAAAAACAAACAAAAAAAACAAAACACTAGGCGGTGATAGCGGAAAAACCAACAACACATTCTACGAATGAAGTGCCTGCTGAAAAAACAACCAGCGCTTAAGGCGTTTTTCCCGATAAGTTAATACGATATTTTACCCCCTCCAGTTTTTTTTTTTTGACAAGTAAATGTAAATATTTTACCCCCCCCCCCATTTGAATATTTTAGGGGGTGGGGCTAAATATTTACATTTACTTGTCGATAAAAATATAGCTTACTTTTAACACCTTGAAACCACTAAAAAAAAAATTGTCGATAAAAACGCCTTCAATCCGATAAAAAAAAAATCTGAATATTTAGATATTCTTTTATAATCTAATAAAAAAAATGTCAGGTAATTTTTTATTAGAAAAAAATCTTTTATTTTATGGTATCGCAATTGTACAATAGGTACCGCTTCAGCTAGGGACTTAATTTTTAGAGCGGGTTGTTTTTTCAGCTATCACCGCCTAGCGTTTTTTTAAAGGCAGGAGGCCGGGACACAATTCTGCGGAGAACACCAATGTTTTGTGGTGAACTTGGCAAAATAAAACACGTTACTCAAATTTGTAAAAAAAAAAAAAATCGATTAAGTGACCGCTCGTAACTTGAAAAACTTGTAACTTGGGTCACTCGTAAGTCAAGGTCCCCCCCCCCCTGTATTTCAT
The DNA here is from genome assembly GCA_023376005.1 of Doryteuthis pealeii. Taxonomy (NCBI): domain Eukaryota; kingdom Metazoa; phylum Mollusca; class Cephalopoda; order Myopsida; family Loliginidae; genus Doryteuthis; species Doryteuthis pealeii. Next base: position 34,509,401 of record CM042166.1, on the reverse strand, counting down.
TGATTTGTTTTTAATATTCAGTTGCAATTTTTTGGAGGGATTCGTGAAATTCAGTGCATCTCAAACTTTTGGAAGTTGCAGACCGGTTGATATTTTTTTTATATCCATGCACAGACCGGTGTATGAAATTAAAGAATTTGTTAAACTTCGAATAAAAAGTATGGTTATTTCCTATAAGTCTAGCATAAACAACGGGGAACCACTCTTGACTGATACATTATTTATTTATTTTCCCATTAAACTAACCCCTAACCCTAACCCAGTCTTCTTTTTTCCAGTAGATCAATAAATAAATAAATAATTTATCAGTCAAGAGTGGTTCCCCTTTGTTTATGTTAGATTCATAGGAAATGACCAAAAGTATTTATGTAAGCATTTTAAAATTAACTTCACTAGTACAAAATAAAAAACACCCTCCGGGCGATGTAAAAATAGATTTTTGAAAAATATTGCCTGAGGGGTGGGAGTTAAAAATTCAATGTCAGCGAGTTTGTACCCTAAGTAATTAAAATCATCAAATTCATTAAAGGATTAAAAAATAAAACAATTTGAAATGTAAACTTTTAAAATGTATTAAAATAAAACAAACTATATATAGATATATAATACCAGTCATGTATTTATTAAAACTTGTTTTAAAAAACAATGAGGACTGTCTAATATTGCATGTTCAAATTTTGAGTGTATTTATTCTATGTTATGACGATTTTGGGTAATGTGACGCAAGCAGTCGTAAGCTTCTTATTTGTCAAATTGTCAAGTCTTGGCTCAAAAAGAAGAGAGAGACATGTATGTTAGGTTGTTTTAGCGAGTATTATTATTATTATTATTATTAACCGGACCCGCGTATATACCACAATAGGATAATTTAAGTATTACTGTTGGAATATGAGGTGTGCTACAATTCCCCACCTAAATTTATAGACTGGGTGAGGTCACGTGGTTTATTCCTCCAGCCAATCAACAGCCATAATGCGTGGCTGATTTACTACTTAAACACGGATACTTTCATGGTCCACTTGCAAACCATTGACGAAGGAACTGAGGATTCTTTACCAGAGGATTACCAAGGATTTCCGCTGAACAAGCGCTAGTGCTTAAAGATTAAAGGATGGTCCATAAGATTGTAACAATTACACCGTTTGATATGATTAAGAGCTATTGCAAAATACTTCAATATGTAAAAAATATAATAATTTTGATTTAACTCTCTTGCACTATTCTTTCTTTCTTTCTTTTAATCTTTTCCTTATGTTCGATTGAAATAAATTAGCGTTATCACTTCCGCATGCTCATCCCTTCTCTCTCTTTTTCATATTTTTCTATGTAGAATGTCAAGATTTTCCCTTTCTTTATAGTAAAAACGGAATGGTCGATTATTTAGCTGAGGTGACGAAACTCATAAGAATTCAGAGGAGAAGCAACACTAGACAGTCAGAATTTACATTTTTGCATTTCATCTTGGACGATTTGGACGGTCTGATTTTTAACCAGAGGGTGTTGCAAGGTGATAACGGTCGTACAATTAAGGAACACGAGTATTAATATATAGATTATTCATATTCATTTTCGCGTTTTTCCCACCAGTAGCAACTGGTTACTGAATTCCCAAATGATAGAAAGTTTTCTTAACTCTCCAGGACTCTGCTAAGTATTCTATCCATTCTACACGGTAAAGTTGTGTGGACTGTCTCTATTCGTCCTCGAGTTTCCTCTTCTCTACGTCTCTTTTCCAGGTTCTACTGGATTACTTCAAGTGCTCAGACTGGGATTGGTATCACTGTCACCTTCATGTTCCACAATTCTTTACGCTCTCAAGCATGGTCGAGGTATTTACCTGTTTTTCGCCACCTCAGTTGAATAATGGAGCATTCCGTTTTGATTGTGACGAAAGAAAGGGAAGAAAATAAATATGCTACACAGTAGAAAAAAGAAAGACAAAATACAGGGGAGTAGCGAAAGTACTGAAAGGATAACGCTAATTGGTCGTATCGTCTGCTTCGATATATATTAGTTAAATCTAGATTATTATACTATTTTACAAAGTAATGCAATAGCTCTTAAGTATACATATCAAACGTTGTAATAGTCAAATTACTACACCGTGGTATATCCAACACTGTCGTCTGTGGCATCAGAGTACACCGACTGCACCTCTGCAGAGGGTTAAGATTCTCACAATAGGGCCATCTGTTGGCCATGGGTGGCGACCCGTGATGCTTAAGGGGAGTAACCCTGTTGGTTGAGCAACCCATGACATGCAACGTCCCATTTAGGCTAGACGGGCAATCTAGTCACCTCAAGCCCTAGCATCATAATTATCTCAACCCTTAGGGCAAGACCTAACGCTTTTTATCATATATGTGCTAGACGATGGTGGCTGAGGGTCTTAATGTCCAGGGTATGACGTTAAACTCTATATGATGGTAGAGTTCCAATTCTAGACGTCTGGGGAATGTTGATTACTCCTTTATTGCCATTACTCCCAAGTCCACTCTGGCCCGGAGCGGTAGTACATGTCAGGATTCCATTTATGGGTTAAATAGTAAAATTGAGTAAAAAGAAAAATAACTGTTTTTAAAAAATTGAGTTTAAAACAAATTGATTATCCATCAAAAATGAATAAAACAACACGTCTAATAACCCAGCAGGAGTTGACGTGCCGTAAAATCCAACCAACCAACCGTGCTAAACCCACTGGCCCTATTAGTATACTGTATTCTACCTAAACATGCGCATAGAGGGGTAGTAAAATTTATAGTATTACAAATGGGCTCATTACATAAGATTTTGTTAGTAAAATTGGTACTCATGCAGAAGAGCGCGCAAGAGATACTATCATTAGATTACGTATAAAAAGCATTACATTTCACGGGAATACCCGAATCCTTTGAGACTCTAGTTTTAATGTCAGGGTTAGTAATAGGTTTAGCGTACTTCGGGAGATTCCATTATCTGATGCTATTTATACGTAAAATGCAATTCTAATGATATTGTCTCTTGCGCGCTATTCTTCATTTGTACACATAATACTTTGTTAGTGAAATTTACCTGGACCGGCCGGGGGTCCAGTGAGCCTCGGCCGCTGGACTGATGAAGTAATTAATATCGTTGATCCTAGGGGGCATCACACAAGGTAACACCTGCCCCTCTTGATTTGAAGGGACAGAGCTGGGTTTATTGCCCGGTGCCTGAGGGGAATGCCGACGGGATTTTTTGTACACGCCACATCATGAGCTTCAGTTCGTGGGTGGTCCCACATTAATAGGGCTTTGTGTCTAACCCGTACACGTGGGGTACGTGGTAAATAAATTTATAATTTCTTTATCTTCATTTGTACACGTAATACTTTGTTAGTGAAATTTATAATTTCGTTTCATTTGTTTTTTTTCAGAAAACAGTTGCTGGCAAAAGATTAAAAAGAAAACCATCGGAAAGCGAAGTTATATACGACCTCATCGACAAGCGACAATTTAAAAAGATCCAGAATTTTCTGAAGCCTTTTAATCTTCTTCAACGTCAAGCGATCATCTCCAGATCTGTCAAGAAGGAACCACTTCTCTACCACGCATGCGCAATTGGATGTAACAATATAGTAAAGTACCTACTCGTCGAATGCGGCGCCGACATTGAACAGAAGGGACGACTTGGCCGAATCACACGCAGCCCACTCTTCATCGCCGTATGGAACAAGCACAGCACAGTGGTGAAGACGCTGGTCAAACTGGGTGCGAACGTCAACACCAAGGATTCCTCCGGTACGAACATTGTCAGCATGGCCTGGGACAATAAACAGCCGTCAACGGCGAAGTTCCTCATCGAACACGGCGCCACGATAAATAGCGCGGACAACATGCGCAGGTCGATCCGAAATACGGATTACATCCGTTTCCTGTTGTCGGTCGGTATCGACGTCAATTTGACAGATGAGCTCGGTAGACACACCCTGATCCACGCCGCTGAAGTGGGTCAAGTTCCAGTTGTCAAGCTGCTCCTGTCGCACGGGGCAGATATCCACAAGAGAGACAATTCTGGTGATACAGCGCTCAGTGTGGCTATATACAACAACCAGAATGAGATCCGCGATCTTTTGATGGCGAGCGGGTACTCCGAAAATGACTTATCGTTGACGCTTGAATTTCTTGGATGCAAACATGTGATATTCATCCCGCGATTGCGACTGGCTATAAAGTACTGGCTTATGGCTCTAAAGATACGCAACGAGTTTTCAAACGATAACATGACGCTACCTCAGGAAATCGTACCCGAAGGGACAATCGTATCCCTCGGCGCCGAATGTCATACGAGTTCACAATTGATACAGATGCGTCTAGATCTGAAGACGATGCAGTTTCAGGCGTTAAAAAAACTGATCCGGATCTTCGGGGCAAGGCACCAGATTACGACTAAAGCCTTCGTTGGGGTTTCGATCTCTCTCGTCTTCAGGAATGACTTTGACACATCGTTTCGATTGATCGAACAGGTTCTCTTGTACAACAAGGAAAACCAGGAACCGGTCCTGGTCTTGGATTTCTTCAGAACGGTCCTCGACCGTTTCAAGTCTTCTCCCGAAAGCGATTTCGATCAGACTTTACGCGCGCTGAATCTTCTCCTGGGTTTTATTGGAGACCAGGAACTCGTTCAGCAATCGCAGTTGAACCCTTTTCGCTGCACGCGCAGCGCCGACAAATATTACGACGCCATCCTGCTCTTTCTGGAACTGGTCAATTTGATTCTCGAACGCCACTCGGACGCGGCCAAAGAGCAACGCCTACAGAAGAAGGTCGCCGGTGCGGTTTACCTGAACAAACAAGCCAGCCTCAAGACAACCCTGTTACACGCTGCCGTCTTTAACCGTTTTCCTGCCCGGCTAGTCTCGCTTCTTGTCCGGTGTGGGGCCAACGTCAACGCCGCCGACGAGAGTGGCAACACGCCGTTGCACTACGTATCAGAGGCGTGCGACGACGAATCAAAACGAATCGCTCGTTTCTTACTGGACAGGGGCAGCCACGCCGACACAGTCAACCGCTACGGACACTGTCCACTCTCGTCGCTGCTGGAGAAAAGGGTCATAAGGGACCCACTGGCTTATTTGACCCTTCAGTGCTTGGCAGCGAGGGTCATCTGTGAAAAGTCTATTCCTTACAATGGACATTGTCCGAAACATCTTAATCCATTTGTTTCGAGGCATGGCATACGCAGTCATTGCAAAATTAGAAAAGGTCACATGACCCCGGTTTTTGGTTAAAATTGTAACAGGAAGGAGAGAATTAAATTAAATATATATTTTTTAATTTTTTTGAAAATGTTCGTTACTAATACTAATGCAGAATAGCGTGTAAGTGATTTAGTTCAGTCGGTGGAGCGCCTGTCACAGAATCACAAGTTTTCTGGTTCGATACCTGTCCTCGCCAACTCAGTGCATTAGCAGCACAGAGATCTGTGCGGTAAATTGAGGAACTGAATGTAGGTGCGGCACACCACCCCAGACGCAAAAACAATCTCATTGGTTTAGCGTTAGGGAAAAGGGGAAACACTGCCTCGCTATTTGGCTGATCCCGACTTTAGACCACCCGAACGACTTTACTTTTTTTTCTTACTTACGTATAAAAAGCATTACATTTCACGGAAGCTACTTTGAGAGTTTCCGCAATTTAATGCTATTTATACGTAATACTTTATTCTATTGATACTTATCTGTTGCGTGCTATTCTGCATTTGTACCCTCTTTTAATTTGAAAATATGTTGTTTTTTTTTTAATTTTAAGATCTTCATTTGAATTTCTATGCAGAATAGTACGCAAGTAATATCATTAGATACGTATAAAAAGCATTACCTTTCACGGAAATACCCGAAACTTTCGAGACGCTAAGGTAAGGGTTAGACTACTTCGGGAGTTTCCGTAATCTAATGCTAGGTTAAGTGTTAAGGTTAGGACTGCCTACTTCCGGTGTTTCTGTAATCTATTGCTATTTATACGTAAAATGCGATTCTAATGATATTATCTTTTGCGCGCTATTCTGCACTTGTACCTATTTTTATATTCATATCACCAAACCTTAACCTCTTCCTTGATTATACCGAGTATTCATCGGATAGGGATTCTGAACATTTTTTATAATCCCGGCTATTTGCGTTCTATTACTTAAATTAAATTTACTAACCCGAGATTCTTCGGTCACCGATAATTTCCCGTTTTCTACGAATCTCAAGTACTCTGTGAGTGTTTTGATTTAGATTTCTTTCGATAGATGGCGCTTGTTATAAAACTAATGCTGTGAGAAATGTAAATGAAACAGTTATTGGCATAATTACAAATAAACCTAGATTTTTATTTTATTTTTTACTTCAATTCTGTACACACACACACACACACACACACACACACACACACACACACACACGTGTGTGTTTGTTTGTGATGCCAAAACCGAGAATACTCGGGATAATGATAAGAGGATTAATTTCATACTCATATAACTTCAAAAAATATTTATAATTTTATAAGAAATATGGTTATTTCTTATAACTCCTACTTAAAAAAGAGAAACCACGCTGAATGAATTTTATAAATTATTTATTTATTTAATGATCTACTAGGAAAAAAGAAGACGGGCTTGGGTTTAGGGTTAGGGTTTAGGGTTAGTTTAATGGGAAAATAATGGGTAGATTAATCAACAGATAAAATTCATTCAGAGTGGTTCCCCTTTTTAGGTTGGAGGAAATAACCAGAAATATTCATAAATTCCCTTAATCAAATATAAAATGGGATAATTAAGCAAATAAAAAAAACTCTTGTTTTGGAAGGGTAATTTAAAGAAAATGAAAGGGAAGAAGTTAATGTTTTTTTGGGGGGTTTTTTCGCCACAAAATGTACATGTTCGTCTTCTGGCATGTTGTACAATGCACATGTACGTCCACTCCATGCTCCTTTTTTCTTTAAGAAAATCTAAATGTCTATGGCAAGGTACCGTATATTTACCCATATTTTTTCCTTGTGATATAATATAGTTTTTTTGGCAGTGCATGATTATGTTTATGTATTCATCTTTTATTTCTATGTATTCCCTTGCTAGCTTAAGGGCATTACTCATCAATTCTTTGCTAATCGTTAACGGATATGGTCTCTGACTATGCCTGTGAAGTCCCGGTTTCGATTCCTGTCGGAGGGGAGTCGTTAGTATACATCGCTGAAGAGACTTAATAAAGTCGAAACAGTCTGTACGGTGTTCTGCATAGCGAGCCATCCTTTGCGGGATTCTCTTGTCAAGATTATTTTCTATAATTATCGAATTTTATGCGATACATGCATTTATAATTGCCTTCAAGCAAAATATAAATAATATATATATATATATATATATATATATATATATATATGTGTGTGTGTGTGTGTGTGTGTGTGTCTAACCTTATATATAACTATATATTTTGGCTTGATTTTGCAATAAGAATCGTTGATAAACTTTGACGTTAGCTGTCTCCTGAGTGTAGCGCAAGTTGGGTTCAAGGCTACACATTTTGGCGCACAAAGGGAAGATAATACTAAATAAGTGGCTAATACTAAATAATAGTATTAACCACTTATACCTACTAATATATATAAATAAGTAAATTTCTTTAAAAAATCAACTATAGAAAAATTCCTTTTCTTCTAAACCAAAGATACAAGGTTTTTATTATTCCTACCAAAATATAATAAATTAAAACGGATATCATTAGTTACTATTTATTACCAAACTTTACAGCATTGAAACTATGTATGCAAAGATAAAATCTATTAATGATAGGGATCCGGTCTTTATTTGTCTGTAACCGAAACTACACCACTGCTTACGCCACAGTCATTTCGGAAATTAAGTAAGTTTATCAATGAGTATTTAATTTATAGTTTGTATCATTACTACATAAAAAATATTGAAATTCTATAAAAAATCAATTGTCCAATTTTCACGATAATTTCGATACTTATTTACCTTTAGAGGAATTTATGTTTAAAATAGTCTCTTTCCGAAAATTTATTAGGGGAAATATTTTTTTTTTTTTTTTTTGCTAGGCCTTATTTAATTTTATAAAATCCGAACAAAATATATTTTACTCGTATGGTTTTATAATTGATATTGATAATGTAAAACACTTTTATTGATAATTGAGGTTTAAATAAAAATAAAATCATGGAGATTATGACGTAAATTACTAAGGGAATTGTGACTTGAGTAGTAATATAGTTTCGGTTACAGACAGAAAAACACACTATCTCCATTATAATAAGATAAGATGTAAAATCTGATTCGTTTGGAATTGGTTTATAGAAAAAACTATTTTAATCTTAAAAAATAGTTGATTTGGGGCTATTTAGAATAGCAGCGAATCAAACAGGATGTTTCAAGCTTGAATAGAGGTCGGTCATTAAATCTCTGTTGGCTAAGAAGTGTAAACCATGGGAAATTTATTGAAAAATGTGTTGTATAGTATAGACAAACAAGTTAAATATTTATTTACCACTCTTTAACATCAATTTTGTACAAAACCAAGGGAAATAACTCATGTAATTAATCAAAAGTTGTCTCCCTTGAAGTAGATTTTTTTAAAGGTTGGATGATATTTACGAAGATGTTTTAATTTGATACTTTTATTTATTGATCTCGGGCGTTTTCGGGCGGTCCGACATTTTGATTGTTGGGCGGTTTGGGGCGCTCTGGTAGATAATGGGTTAAGTTTATAAGTTGCTTACAAATTTTCCGAACATAAGTTTGCCACTACGTATCGAAAATACAGTCCATGGAGTGAAACACACAAACACTCTGCAGCGGTCGGCTGGGACATTGCAATTTACCGACTGCACCTCTGCAGAAGGGTAAGACTCCGCCAATGCAGCTACCTGTTAGACGTGGGTGGTGATCCCTGATGCTTAAGGATGGAACCCAAGTGGCTGAGCAGTTCATAATATGCAACACTCAACTTTGGCTCTTACTTGGGCTAGACGGGCGGTCGGAGAGGCCCCCTTTGATCAATCGGCTGGTCATATCAAGCTCTAGCACCTATATGATTGCCTAGAAACTATTGCTGTCATGGCAAGTCCCAGCCCTTTTTATAATATATGTGCTAGAAGGCAGTAGCTGAGGATCTCAACATTCTCGGCATGATGTTAATCTCTATCTGATGAAGTTCTAATTCTGAAGCTCTGGGGAATGTGAAGTACCCCTTTATCTTCATTACTCCAGGTCAACCCTGATTCAGAGTGGAAGTACCTGTTAGGGTACCATGTATGGGCTAAATAGAAAAAAAACATGAGTTTTAAAAATGTGTTTAAAATCAATGAGCTTTTTAAAAATTGAGTACCCATCAAGAATGAATAAAACAAAAATATCCTTTGCATAAAATAAGCTCACAAAGGTTGACATGCCGTAAAAACCAACCAACGAACCAACCAACCAACTAACCATAACGTTAGCTCTTAAGGAAAGAGCTTGTTTTGCTTTTTTTATGCGATATTTATCAAGATTAGTTTTTGCAATAACATGCATGACAATTTGACTTTTATTTATTCAATAAACTATTTAACGCGGCATCCACTCCCCACTGCCACATACAAACCCCCCCCCCCCGTTTGTACAGAGAAAACAGGAAATGACTGTATCTTACCAATGAATAGTAGCGTTAGTTTTTATTTCTTATGCTTGACTTGATAATCAAGGACATAATGTCAATTGACCTGGTTAGCACTTGTTTGTGTACATCGCAAGACGTGGTTTGAAAATCGTATAGGTGAGAAACTGACAGTTACCAAGCGCAGTTGACTTTATGTCTACGCTACCCTTAGATATATGGGTAGTTATTTACTGAGCACTTCATCTCCAGGGAGTGACGTTAAACTCTTTGTGATGGTGATCTTCCGGTTCTGGAGGTTTGGGGAATTTTGAGCATCTCTTCATCACCCTGGTCCTTTCTGACCCGGAATGGTAGTACGTGTTAGGGTCCCATCTATGGGTTAAATAGAAAAAAAATACGAGTTTATAAAATGTTTATACGACTGGATCTACTATCTAGAGAATACCCACAAGGCAGCGGGGATTGATTAGACTATTACGCGCCTGGATACCAACCCAGGCACCAACTCATGTATTTCTATATTCTAGCGTTAATGTGCTAGAAGCTTTCTCCGCTCTTTCATCATCATAATCATCATCATTAAGTCGTGCTGACAGTACGGATTCCTATGACCCCCCTTTCTCTCTCTCTCTCTCTCTCTCTATTTCTCTCCCTCTCCCCCTCTCTCTCTCTCTCTCTCTCTCTCTCTCTCTCTCCCAATCGTCATTGTGGAGATTCAGTTGTTCTATTCACAGAATCCAGCTGGTTAATCCAAGTCCGTAGGTTTCCTCTGTTATACATAGGTCAAAGGGTTATTTCCTATAAGTCTAACATAAACAAAGGGGAACCACTCTTGACTGATAAATTATTTATTCATCTATTGATCTACTAGGAAAATGCATTAAGGATGAATTTATTTCAAAACTTTGTGGGCATTAAATGACCCGCCGAGGTTGATATGCCGTAAAACAAAACAAATAGACAAACGTTTAACATAGCTTATCACTTGTGCTCGGTCACGTTTAATGAAATGAGGACAATCTATTCCAATGGATTAAATAAAGGGTTCGGTCCGAAGTTCCCTGAAGACGCCGGATTACATGAATTCTCCAGAGTTCAACAAGGAACACCTGAAGAAGACCGGAGGGCACATTGGTCGAAACGTTGCGTATATCTTCTTATTATAATGGAGATTATGTAACTCTCTGTCTGTAACCGAAACTATGTCACTACTGACATTACGCTTGTCCTAAGTTATTTAAGTTGTATTCTCAACGATTATGAAATAGTCATTATTCAATCTTAATTAGCATCTTATTTATTGACGATGTCTCTATCAAAGTCTAATTGACTTAGATTTGCCGCAAAACTGCCCATATTATTAATGCATTTTAAATCCTGAAATATGTATTATATATCTCTAAGAAATAAATATTTACATAGTATATGGTGGGAATAATTTGCATAATGTTTTTAACAAAACTGGGTTTAATAAATAATTATTTTCTGTTACTGATTTATAATGCTATCATGTTATTCTCAAACGTATTAAAACATTCCTATAATCTTCATACAATGACTGCTATTTTCACAGTAGCATTGCAACCAACAAAGCCTTCATCAGATGATGACTCCGGGTTCAGGCATGGTTTCGGGGCCGAAGCATCATTACCACTAATCCAGAGCGCCCCAGCAGTATCTCACGATACCACTAGACTTTGTCGGTTTGATGTCACAATATAGGACTGCCATATCCACGCTGATGCGGTTAGAGCTTTCTCCTGAATCTTTTTTAAGTATTTCCTCTTGTCTGGTAGAGAAAGTCCAAGTTTAGACAAAAATGCCGAGGTTGAGTTGGCAATAAACTCCCGACATCCGACTTCATTGGGAAATACATGCGTTATCCATCCGTTTCTGACGCATTGTTCAAGTAGGTCTTCATATTTTTCCAACTTCCGCTGATGGGCCCAATCCAGATTTTCTTCAAATGGAACTGTCAACTCAACGATAAAAACTTTCTTTTGATTACCAGACCAAATGACAATATCAGGACGCTGATATATAGAAATCAATTAAAATAACTGTAATATTTTTATTTGCGTCCTTATATAATTTCGTTAGTCTTTATAATTTAATATATTTCATTACATTAAAACTTAAATACTTACGACCGGGGCGCATATTCTTTCTTGTAACAATAAAGAAAAATACAAATTCTAGTGAGTCATTTTGTTGTTGTTGTTAAATAATTCAGGGCGGTGTAAAAATAGTCGCGACCGGAAATTCTTGGTCAAAACATCCACGGTTGAAATCTCCGGTTACTCATCAAACCAAAACAGTACAATTATACTAGATATGACATTAGCTCGTTTATCTACGTCTAAAAAATGGTGCACTCAAAAATCCGTGAACCATATAGTCTGTCTGGCGACCCGATTTATTTATACCTGTAATTACCTCAGTCGAGTGTTTTGTAGGTGTGTTGGGGGAGGGGTCATGTTTATGTCCGCTTTTTTCGTTTCTCAGTGCCCCCAGAGTCGGTGAGATGGTGAAGAGGATAGGGTTCAAATACTACCAGTTTGTAACGAAATAAAATCTATTGTCGATAAAAAAAAATGTGCCATAATTATATTTGGAGGCACGTGGTGTAATGGTTAGAGTCGTAGGAAATGGACTCGTCGACCCGAGTTCAAATCCCGGACGAGACTGTTTGCATTTCACATAGCGCTAATTTATTGGCATTTCAGTCTCGGAAAACTTTAATACATTTTTTGTGCCCCTGAAGTTACAGCGCTTCCTGTGACTGTGAAGTCCAATGTTTGAAAAACATTCTCGACTACAGATGTCGCATTTGAAGGCTGTCCCTTAAGATGTTGATGTGCCAGTACTTTGTTGCCGCTGCTTTCTTCTGGACATCTTAGCTTCATGGTGTTGTGTCAGGGTGACTTCAGACATGAATAGTCCTCTACGGAGAGCCTGCCGCCACCGAGGGCGGTTCCAAATTTTCCCAGTTGGAAGGGGCAATGCCAAAAGCACCTGATATCATTCTTGCAGACATCCTTGAAACGCAGCTGGGGGCGACCAATCTGTCTCTTACCAACGAAAGCTCTGCAGAGAAATGTCCTTCGGGATTCGTCCATCATCCATCCGGCGGACATGACCCAGCCATCGGAGAGTACGTTGTCTCAGTAGAGAACACAAGCTGGGGAGTTGAGCTCTCTCTAGAACCGCTGTGTTAGTGATCATGTCCCTCCAGGTGATGCCCAGTATACGTCTAAGGCAACGAAGGTAGAAGCTATTTAGCTCTTGGTGAGTGTACAGGGTCAATACCGTAGCGCTAATACCATTGGCTATATAATAAATGACTCACTTTTCGGATGAAAATTTATTTAAATAAAGTTTCTACTGATGATTGTGTATTTTCTATCATAAAGAAGACATGAAATTAATAATGACAAAGGTAAGATCTTAATTTATTTTATTTACAAGATACAATTAGAGATACAAAGAATAAATTTAGATAGATAGATAGATATATGGGGATTAAATAAAACTAAAATAAAATAGAAAAAAAAAACAACAAACTCCCATGGGCCTTCACCGGAAGAGACCTCCGCGTATGTCCGAAAAAAAAGGACTGTCCCTCGACCCCCAAAAGAATCTCTCGGCCATTTTGAGCTTAGGCATTAACTGGATCTGGTCGCTCCTACTAGCCAGGGGCATATCCCCTTGCCACAGGTGACTGTGGCCGGTCAATAAAGGCTAAGTCATAAACCACCTTCTGTCTTTGTCTCTTTCTTTTCGTTCCTTAAATTCCTCCTTTTCAAATGAGATGGGGCACAAAGCAAAAACCCTATTAATACGCAACTAGAATATCCAGCTATATTTAAATCTTAAAAACACCCCAAACCTCATGCTATCCCTTATATATATATATATATATATATATATATATATATATATATATATATATATATATATATGCATAAAAAATACAAGGGACAAAGTATTAAAAAAATTGCATCAGAAAAGGAAGTGTGTGTATATATATATATATTTAGAGAATTATATATACATTCATATATACATATTGTTACATTGTTACCCATTATGAGTAACAACAGCATTCAAATTGGCTAGTATTTACTGACCAGTTAACTGTGGCCCACTTGTGCGAGATGCACTTTCAAAAATTACTAAGTTTCTCTTTGATCGATTTTCAAAGAGTTTTCTTTGAATAAATACAGAGTATTGCAACAATGGAAATAAATGAATGAGTGAATAAATAAATAAATAAATATATATATATATATATATATAATATTATATATATATATTATATATAGATCGAGATAGATAGATTCATAAATATAAAGAGTTCGAGATTGATAGATTGTTAGATAGATAGCCATTTTTGATTTTGGCAGGCAAAGAGTCAATTAAAGCAATTAATTAAATACAATAATAATAATAATTATTAAAATTAATTATTATGAATTAATATCGTTACTTCATACCTATGAGTTTTATAGATCTTCTATATAATAAAAGACAATTGTCGGAGGAAACTTTATTTAAATAAATGTCTTTTCTATCATGAATAAGATATGAAATTGTCGACAAAGGTCAAATTTTAATTCATTTTATTTACAAGATACAGTTAGAGATACAGATAAGCTAAAGTAGAAAGAGATTGAGATAGATAGGTAGATGGAAAGACATGGAGATAGTTCGATATAAGAGATCGAGATAGATAGATACATAGATATAGAGATCGCGATAGATTACTAGCTATGAAAAGGTCGCAATTGATAGATCGCCAGATATAAAGAGATAGATAGATATAAAGAAATAAAGATAAATAGATAGATAGGTAGATATAAAGGGATCGAGATAGATAGATAGATAGATAGATAGATATAAAGAGATCGAGATAGATAGATATAAAGAGATCGAGATAGATAAATATAAAGAGAACGAGATAGATAGATAGATAGATAGATAGATAGATATAAAGAGATCGAGATAGATAGATAGACAGATAGATAGATATAAGGGGAGCAAGATAGATCGATAGATACAAAAAGATAGCGATATAGATAGGTAGGTAGATAGGTAGATATAAAAAGATATACATAGATATAAAGAGATCTAGATTGATAGATATATTCTCCAATAGGTAAGTACATAAGGACATGATATAAAGAGATAGAAATATTCATAGGTAGATATAAAAAGATAGAGATATAGGATATATATATATATATATATATATATATATATATATATATATATATATATATATATATATATGTGTGTGTGTGTGTGGTGTGTGTGTGTGTGTGTGTAGAAAGTTTTGTAGACCGCCCTGTCGGCTGAGGCGTTAGAATGCACGACTGCACCTCTGCAGAGGGGTAAGACCCCCAATGGGGCCACCTGTTGGCCGTGGGTGGCGACCCGTGATGCTTAAGGATAGAGCCCAGGTGGATGAGTAGCTAATGACATGCAATACTCCACTTTGACCCTATCTTGGGCTAGACGGGCGGTCCGGAGAGGCCCCCTCCGATCAATCATCAAGCCCTAGCACCTAATGATTTTCCCCAACCTATTGCCCTTTGGCAAGCCCCAACCCCTTTATCATATATGTGCTAGAAGGTGTGGCTCGGGTCTACATCTCCTGGGAATGACGTTAAACTCTATCTGATGGTGAGGTTTCCAGTTTTGGAGGTTTGGGGAATGTGGAGCACCCCTTCATCACCATTGCTCCCTGGTTCACTCTGACCGGAGTGGTAAACCTATTAGGGTCCCATCTATGAGTTAAATAGAAAAATGTATTATATAAAAATTGTATATCCATTAAGAATTGATTCATTTCAAAACTTTATCGGCATTAAATGACCCACTGAGGTTGATATGCCGTAAAACAAAACAAACCAAACCAAACCAAAGAAAAAACAACAAGATGTTAAAAGTTTTGCTGGCAGAAATCTGTTTCAACATTATAAGCGGAAAAATGAAATAAATATATCATTAATTACGAGGCACAGAACGCTCTCGATCAGTACCGGAATTTTTAAAAAAATTTAAAAATACGTACTTAATGTTAAAAATAAAATAAATTTTATTTTCAAAAGTATAAGCATTTTTATCATAAAAAAGCTCAAAAGAGTTTGCAGTAAAAGTGTATATGAATATCAAAAAGTTCAGGAAAATGTTCCGGTTACAAATGAAAGTTTAAAAAATATAACAAGTCCAACAACAGGAATCTGCAATGATGACAAACTCAGTGTCGGGATCCTTATTACATCCGAAATTATTATTATTATTATTAATATTATATATATATATATATATATATATATTATATTATATATATATATTTATTTATTTTACAATGTTTTCATAGATCAATGTTCATTATCAACGACCGCGGTTTTCATGCCGAAGCAATCATCAGGTTGAGAAGTAAGATCCAATGGTGTTTGTTGTGGTTCTTTACTCAAAGATCTTACTGTGGATCTTACTCCTCAACCTGATGATTGCTTCGGCATGAAACCGCGGTCGTTGATAATGAACATTGATCTATGAAAACATTGTAAAATAAATAAATATTAGCTCTTACAAACTGTGATTGAGCACTGTATTTTCTTTGTTTCATCGCAAAAGAAATGTTGTTTTTACATATACCTATATATATATATATATATATATATATAGTAATTTCTAAAGGGGCGCGGCTGATTGCTAGCTTGTATACTCACTTATTGGAGAATATATCTATCTATCTATCTATATATATATATATATATATATATATATATATATATATATATATATATATATATATCATCATCATGTCGCGCTTGCAGCACGGATAGGTAAGTATATAAGCTAGCAATCAGCCGCACCCCTTTAGAAATTACTAAGCGTTACTTTATCTAACAAACAGACCGACTTCAGACTAATTACAATACATGCAGTGTCTTATCACTAACCCATTTAAGTCCTCGACAGGCGCATCGATCATTTAGTGAGATAACTGATCTTTTTCATCGTGTTTCGACCGTAAAGTCAACTAGTTACCCTTTTAGTAGATGATTGATGCAATGAAAATCATATTAGGGATTTCTTTGAGAATACTAATATGGAGAAATTTAAATAAATAAAAGTATATCGAAATTTTTGAATCAGTTATAAAATACATCCACGAAATATATATATTTACCAACTCCTCCGCACGAGCAGGATACGACACAAGGTCAATTTCTTAAGCGGAGTTCAGCAGGTTTGAATTCAGAGTTTTCCTTCTCCTAGACTGGTTACCTAGTCATGGTTAAAGAATCCAGTCTGCCCTGCTATTTGCCCATAGCTGGAGGGAGAGTAGGATTCATACCTTTCCTAAGGGTATTTGCGCTAAGTGAAATGCAATTACCACGTCCAGGATTTGAACTCGGGGCGACGAGTCCATTTCCCATGACTTTAACCATTACACCACGCGCTTCATTACATCCACGAAATATATCTACTAAAAATTACACCAGTAAAGGAAACTTGAGTCCCAACTTTTATCTCAAACTCTGTAAGGTTCAAAGTCATAATTGAACATACAACTCCGACACATTTCTGAGACAAAACATTTTATATAATACAGCAGATGAATAGACAAGATACATAAACAATAGAAGATAGAATAGAATAGTGTACATAAACATACATACATAAAAGGACTGGAGCGTCCGTACATAGAAATCACTTACTAGGAGGGGGGCCGCAGCCCCACCGAGAAAGGGGTAGACAGTAGTCTAACCCATGAGCTCGTACCGGAGATTTAGGAAGAGAAGTTCAAATAAGGCGCTTAAATACCAGAGGTCCCCTAGTGGGAACAAACAGCAACACCGCGGGAAGATAACTCTTCCTGGCAAAGGGAAGATAATCCCCACAACTCTAACAGTTGGTTATTTCCTATAAATCCAACATAAACAAAGGGGAACTACTCTTGACTGATGAATTATTTATTTATTTTCCCATTAAACTAATCCTAAACTCTAACCGTAACCCTAACCCCTAATCCTAACCCTAATCCTAAACCCTAACCCTAAACCTAACCCCGTTTTCTATTTTCCTAGTAGATCAATAAATAAATAAATAATTTATCAGTCAAGAGTGGTTCCCCTTTGTTTATGTTGGAGTTATAGGAAATAACCCTAACAGTTTTTTGCATTAAATTAACTACTAATTATACCATTAAACAAACTAAATCGAACCAAACCAAATGAAGTTGATGAAAATTACTTATACTTACTTAATTAAGATTATTACTTAATTAATTAGTTAAATTACTTATTATAATAAATTTTGATTTAAAGATATTAAGAAATTGAAACATAGAAACTTTTATCGAAATGACTTGTTTCGGCATTAAATGACACGAAAAGAGTTGATATGCCGTAAAATAAACAAAGCAACCTACTTTCTTTCTTTTTTCCATCCTTTCTTTCATTCCTTCTATCTTTCTTTCATTCCTTCCTTCTTTTTTCAATTCCTTCTTTCTTTCTTTCATTTCTTTCTTTCTTTCTTTCATCCCTTCCTTCTTTCGTTCATTCCTTCTTTCGTTCATTCCTTCTTTCATTCCTTCTTTTTCCCTTTCATTCCTTGTTTTTTTTTCAATCCTTCCTTCCTTTCTTCTTTCTTTCTTTCATTCCATCCTTTCTTTCTTTCTTTCTTGCTTTCATTCCTTCCTTCTTTCTTTCTTTCTTTCATTCCTTTCTTTCTTTCTTTCATTCTTTCTTTCTTTCCTTCCTTCCTTCCTTCCTTTTTTTCCTCCCTTCTTTCTTTCTTTCCTTCTTTCTTTCATTCATTCTTCCTTTCTTTCTTTCTTTCTTTCATTTCTTCCTTCCTTTCTTTTCTTCCTTCTTTATTTCTTTCCTTCTTTCTTTCTTTCCTTCTTTGTTTTTTTCTTTCTTTCATTTCTTCTTTTCTTTCTTTCATTTCTTCCTTTCTTTCTCTCCTTCTTTCTTCCTTTCATTTCTTCCTTTCTTTCTTTCATTTCTTTCTTTCGTTTCTTCCTTCTTTCTTTCCTTCTTTCTTCCTTTCATTCCTCCCTTCCTTCTTTCTTTCTTTCATTCCTTTTTTCTTTCCTTATTACTTTCTTCTTTCTTTCTTTCTTTCTTTCCTTCTTCCTTTCATTCCTTCCTTCTTTCATTCATTCCTTTTTTCTTCATTTCATTTTTTTCCTTTCTTTCTTTCATTTCTTCCTTTCTTTCCTTCCTTCCTTCCTTCCTTCCTTCTTTCTTTCTTTATATCTTTCAATCCTTCCTAATTTATTTCCTTCTTTCTTCCTTTCATTCCTTCCTTCTTCCTTTCATTCATTCATTCCTTCTTCCTTTCCTTCCTTCCTTCCTTCTTTTTTTAATTTTCTTTCTATCTATCTATTTCTCAATTCCCCTTCATCTGATCTCGGCTCGTACTTATCTAAACCTGTTGACATCCGAGACCATAAGTGTCACGCCTGATAGATATAAATCAAGACATTAAGGGTCAAACAAAGGTACGTGTTGATCCAGACTTTGAGCAAACTGGCACAGGTAAATGACCGGATTTCAGACTTTTCATTCTTTTTTCTGCAGTGTTTGTTTTCTTGATCAGACCTTTTAGTAATGTTCTCGAAATTAAACCAGAATCAGCAGGTTTTCGACTTAGTGTCCCCCGTTTCTTTTTGTGTCAGGTTTAGACTTAGACTTATCATAAGGAAAAAAATAAGAGATAAATTATATTAGATATGTTCTTTATTATTACTAGTACAACATAAAAAACGACCTCCGGGCGATGTAAAAATAGATTTTTGAAACATATTGCCTGGGAGTAAAAAATTCAATGTCAGTGAGTTTGTACCCTAAGTAAGTAAAATCATCAAATTCATTATAGGATTAAAAAATAAAACAATTTGAAATGTAAACTTTAAATATGTATTAAAATAAAACAAACTATATATAGATATATAATACCAGTCATGTATTTATTAAAACTTGTTTTAAAAAACAATGAGGACTGTCTAATGTTGCATGTTCAAATTTTGAGCGTATTTATTCTATGTTATGACGATTTTGGGTAATGTGACGTAAGCAGTGACGTAATTTTTGTTACAGACAAAAACCAGAAGCGAATCTCCATTATTAATAGATTAATAATAATAATGATATTAAGATATATAATAATATTTATTATTAAGAATAATAAATAAAGTAAAGTCGTCGGGGTGGCCTAAAGTCGGTATCAGCTAAACAGTGAGGGAGTTTATCCCTTTTTCACTTGTGCTAGACAAAGCAGATTGTTTTCTTTCGTCAGAGGTGGAGCGCCACACCTACCATCAGCTCCTTACTTTACCGCACAGACCCCTGCGCTATTTATACGCTGAGATGGCGAGGGCCGGTATCGAACTAGAAACCTTGTGGTTTCTAGCCGAACGCTCTACCGACTGAGCTAATAATAAGAAGAATTGATAATAATTAAGACATGTTCTTTACTATTAAGAATAAATTATATTAGTCATATAGAAAATTCGGCATCTGACACTTGTTTAATCAAAGAGTGATCACTTACGTGTTTTTGAATAAAATCTCACCTGTGTCCTCAGTTAGTTGGTTGTGTGGTTGGCTTTTACAGTACGTCAAACCTTGTTGGGTTATTTTTAGGCCGAAGACATTTTGTTTTATTCTTTCTTGATGGGAATTCAATTCTTTCATAGGAATCCGTGTTTTCATAGGAATTCTTTCATAGGAATCCGTGCTGTCAGCACGACTTAATGATGATTATGATGATGAAAGAGCGGAGGAAGCTTCTCGCTCAACGGCTATCTAGCACATTAACGCAAGAACATAGAAATACCTGGGTTGGTATCCATGCGCGTAATAGTCTAATTAATACCCGCTGCCTTGTGGGAATCCTCTGGATAGGAAAAGGCTAAGGGAGAAAACACTGACAGAAATAACGGCTTGGACTCCGTTAGGCAGTTCAGTGTGTAAAACACTATCTGGCAACTCCTGCAGCTAAACTGACGCCGAATGTATTGGTTCACCATTCCTTCGGATCACGCCAGCGAGACAGAGAGGGGAGGCTGTCACTCGGGCAACCAGGGCCTCCACACATCTTGCCCAGGCTATTTTTTCTTTCTTTTTTTGTCCTGGGTGATGATATTTATAAATAAAGAGTGTTCAATATTAGTAATGGATATGTAATGGTTAGGAAGATTGTTTCGCAGTTCCATTACTACTGGATTAGCGATTTCGATCCTCGCTCGATGCCTCAAACTTTCAACCTTGTATTACATCCTATCTGTGATGAACGGCTTGGGTAAATACCTGTATATCTAAGCTCGTTTTTCGAAACCTGTGTCCAGTGGCTTCGGCTTTTGGATCAGTAAGATATTAATATCAGCATGATCCTAGATGGTTATCCCCAGGCTGTTGCCTGGAGGATGCCCCCATGATTTAAAGGGACAGGGCTGGGTTTATTCTCCAGTGCCTGAGCTGCCTCAAAATAAGGAATACCGAAGTGATACACGCAATCTTAGCACTGGCCACACATGAGCTTCGGTTTGTGCGTGGCTCCCAACGTTAATCGATCCTTGTGTTCAACTGATATGGTTAGGATGTCAGTAAATAACCAATATGACAGGTGTATCCCGTCAACTTCGAAAGGGATACACCTGTCATATTGGAGAGAACACGGAGGGTTGTAAATGTCAGATCTGCTTTCTAAGGTTGGATATGTCAATCATAGGAAATCTCACCAGGGACAATTCATGCACAATCTAGGAACAATATGTCTTGTGTAATCCGTAACAAAGTTTTAAGCCAGCTTCTGGTCTTAAGAGACATATTGTGGTGCATAAGCATCAAATTTTATCATCTGATCCATCGGATACAATGGGAAGGACATCCTTCTTATGTCATATTTGTATCAAACTTTGTGGAACTGCAGCGGGTTTGACGAGTCATGTGAGGGCTCATGAAAGAAAAGGTTCTGGTGGTGGGGTTATAGGATTGTGAGGGACGGCAGTGATCTGTAAAGATTATGCTTATTGCTATATATCTAAGGGTAGCGTAGACATAAACTCAATGGCGCTTGGTAACTCTCAGTTTTTCACCTATGCGATTTTCAAACCACGTCTTTTGAATTACACAAACAAGTGCTAACCAGGTCGATTGACATTATATCCTTGATTATCAAGTCAGGCATAAAAATAAAACTATTTTTTTATAAAAAATGTACTTTCTATTTAACCCAAAGATGGGACCCTAACAGGTACTACCACTCCGAGTCAGAAAGGACCAGGGAGCAATGGTGATGAAGAGATGCTCAAAATTCCCCAAACCTCCAGAACTGGAAGATCACCATCACATAGAATTTAACGTCATACCCTGGAGATGAAGGGCTCAGTAAACAACTATCTATATATCTAAGGTAGCGTAGACATAAAGTCAACGGCGCTTGGTAACTGTCAGTTTCTCACCTATACGATTTTCAAACACGTCTTTTGAAATACACAAACAAGTGCTAACCAGGTCGATTGACATTATGTCCTTGATTTTCAAGTCAAGCATAAAAAAATAAAACTAACGCTACTATTCATTGGTAAGATACAGTCATTTCCTGTTTTCTCTGTACAAAACGAGGTGGGGGTGCTGTATGTGGCAGTGGGGGGGGGTTGCGTTAAATAGTTTATTGAATAAAAAAAAGTCAAATTGTCATGCATGTTACTGCAAAAACTAATCTTCATGAATATCACACAAAAAAGCAAAACAAGCCCTTTCCT
>CM042166.1:34452041-34481795 GCA_023376005.1 Doryteuthis pealeii | reverse complement strand
AGATAAATAGATATAAAGAGATTGTGATAGATTACTAGCTATAAAGAGATCGCAATTGATAGATCGCTAGATATAAAGAGATAGATAGATATAAAGTAATAAAGATAGATAGGTAGATATAAAGAGATCGAGATAGATAGATATAAAGAGATCGAGATAGATAGATAGACAGGTAGATAGATATAAAGATATCAAGATAAATAGATAGATATAAGGAGAGCAAGATAGATAGTAAGAGTATTTACGGTTTTCGAAGGAGCTCTTATTTCTCCGTAGTTGTAGGCAAATTATCGGACAAAGAAGGAACAAACACGTAAGTAAATGCAGACACTTGTATTGACAAAAATTACATAAAATTGTTGCAAATTTTAATGGTATTTGCTACGAGATTTATCTGAGTTAGTAATTTTCTTGGAGTAATGGTGATAACAGGGTATTCTTTTCGTCGGTAGGAAAAGTTGATAAGACGTTTCGTCTCGGTAGTTTCTCGTCCTTCAGTAAGTGTGCTATTGTACCTGCCTTTTAACGTATGCTGATACAATGCCTTAGAAGGGAACTGGTTGTAGAGTTCTGTGATAAGTGGGCCCTGGTTTGGGCTTGGTAATGAGAGCTTGGTGTTTTTACGTCTCTTCTTCAATACTGCTATGCGATAAGTAGGTTTTTGGTTTTTGGCACCAAGTGATGAATGAAGTGTAGGGACCGCTATTTATGCGACTACCCTCAGTGGGTGCTCCGTGATAAGTAGGCCCTGTTTGGGCTAAGTGATGAGAGCGATTGTTTTTACGTCTCTCGTCCAGTAACTGCTTTTCGATAAGTACATTTTTTGTATTGGCGCCAACATACGATGTTGGCGATCGCCCCCTATTGGCAGGGGGAGATAATTAGCTATGGAATTTCCAATAATAGATAGATATAAAAAGATATAGCTAGGTAGGTAGATATAAAAGGATAGAGATACATAGATATAAAGAGATCTAGATTGATAGATATATTCTCCAATAGGTAAGTACATTAGGACATGAAATAAAGAGATAGAGATATACATAGGTAGATATAAAAAGATATATATATATATATATATATATATATATATATATATATATATATATATATATATATGTGTGTGTGTGTGTGTGTGTGTGTGTGTGTAGAAAGTTTTGTAGAAAAAACAACAAGATGTTAAAAGTTTTGCTGACAGAAATCTGTTTCGACATTATGAATATGTTTTTATCAAAGCAACATTGTAAACGGAACAATGAAATAAATATATCATTAATTACGAGGCACAGAACGCTCTCGATGAGTACCGGAATTTTCAAAAAAATTTAAAAAATACCTATTTAATTTTAAAAATAAAATAAATTTTATTTTTAAAAAGTATAAGCATTTTTATCATAAAAAAAAGCTCAAAAGAGTTTGCAGTAAAAGTGTATATGAATATCAAAAAGTTCAGGAAAATGTTCCGGTTACAAATGAAAGTTTAAAAAATATAACAAGTCCAACAACAGGAATCTGCAATGATGATAAACTCGCAGAGTCGGGATCCTTATTACATCCGAAATTATTATTATTATTATTATTATTATTATTATTACTAGCAAATATATGCACCCTCCGGGTGCAAGTATTTAAGTTTTAATGTAATAAAATATCGTATTAAATTAGAAAGGCTAATGAAACTAAATAAGAATGCAGATAAAAAGATTTGAAACAGAGGCGGGTATAATCGAAAAATAGAACTGAAACTTACTCTTCCATCACTCCCGTCTTTCATTGTTATTTTTTCTAATTTAAGTATTTAGTTAAAAGAGGAAGTAAAGAATAAAATGACAGTTATTTTTTCTTGTTAATGGATTTCATTTAAGATTTATTGAAGAGATTTTTGCTCATATTCATTAAATAAAACCAAACAGTTAGAAATCAATAATACTAAGCATATATTTATTAAAATCACATTTTAAATATCAATATGCAAATTAGCCTTCCCGTTCACACTGTAAACCGCTATTTTATTGTATATATAAATATAATTGCATGTTGCTAGTGCGTAGCTATGGTTAACAGTATTAATAATGTAAAACAATTTTATTAATAATTGAGGTTAAAATTAAAATAAATTCATGGTGAATGTGACGTCAATAACTAAGGGAATTGTGACTTGAGTAGGGATTTAGTTTCGGTTACAGACATAAAAACACACAATCTCCATTATAATAAGATTATTATTATTATTATTATTATTATTATTATATATAGTAATTTCTAAAGGGGCGTGGCTGATTTCTAGCTTGTATACTTACTTATTGGAGAATCTATCTATCTATCTATCTATCTATCTCTCTCTCTCTCTCTCTCTATATATATATATATATATATATATATATATATAGATAGATAGATAGATAGATAGATAGATTCTCCAATAGGTAAGTATATAAGTTAGCAATCAGCCGCACCCCTTTAGAAATTACTAAGCGTTACTACGTTTAACAAACAGACCGACCTCAGACTAATTACAATACATGCAGTGTCTTATCACTAACCCATTTAAGTCCTCGACAGGCGCATCGATCATTTAGTGAGATAAGTGATATTTTTCATCGTGTTTTGACCGTAAAGTCAACTGTTTACCCTTTTAGTAGATGATTGATGCAACGAAAATAATATTAGGGATTTCTTTGAGAATACTAATATGGAGAAATTGAAATAAATAAGTATATCGAAATTTTTGAATCAGTTATAAAATACATCCACGAAATATATATATTTACCAACTCCTCTGCACGAGCAGGATACGACACAAGGTCAATTTCTTAAGCGGAGTTCAGCAGGTTTGAATTCAGAGTTTTCCTTCTCCTAGACTGGTTACCTAGCCATGGTTAAAGAATCCAGTCTGCCCTGCTATTTACCTATAGCTGGAGGGATTCATACCTTTCCTAAGGGTATTAGCGATAAGTGAAATGCAATTACCACGTCCAGGATTTGAACTCGGGGCGACGAGTCCATTTCCCATGACTTTAACCATTACACCACGCGCTTCATTACATCCACGAAATATATCTACTAAAACTTACACCAGTAAAGGAAACTTGAGTCCCAACTTTTATCTCAAACTCTGTAAGGTTCAAAGTCATAATTGAACATACAACTCCGACACATTTCTGAGACAAAACATTTTATATAATACAGCACATGAATAAAAAAGGTACATAAACAATAGAAGATAGAATAGGATAGTGTACATAAACATACATACATAAAAGGACTGGAGCGTTCGTACATAGAAATCACTTACTAGGAGGGGGCGAGCCCCACCGAGAAAGGGGTAGACAAACCCATGTGCTCGTACCGGAGATTTAGCTAAAAGAGGAAGAGAAGTTCAAATAAGGCGCTTAAATACCAGAGGTCCCCTAGTGGGAACAAACAGCAACACCGCGGGAAGATAACTCTTCCTGGCAAAGGGAAGATAATCCCCACAACTCTAACAGTTGGTTATTTCCTATAAATCCAACATAAACAAAGGGGAACTACTCTTGACTGATGAATTATTTATTTATTTTCCCATTAAACTAATCCTAAACTCTAACCGTAACCCTAACCCCTAATCCTAACCCTAATCCTAAACCCTAACCCTAAACCTAACCCGTTTTCTATTTTCCTAGTAGATCAATAAATAAATAAATAATTTATCAGTCAAGAGTGGTTCCCCTTTTTTATGTTGGAGTTATAGGAAATAACCCTAACAGTTTTTTGCATTAAATTAACTACTAATTATACCATTAAACAAACTAAATCGAACCAAACAAATGAAGTTGATGAAAATTACTTATACTTACTTAATTAAAATTATTACTTAATTAATTAGTTAAATTACTTATTATAATAAATTTTGATTTAAAGATATTAAGAACTTGAAACATAGAAACTTTTATCGAAATGATTTGTTTCGGCATTGAATGACACGAAAGAGTTGATATGCCGTAAAATAAACAAAGCAACCTTCTTTCTTTCTTTTTTCCATCCTTTCTTTCATTCCTTCTATCTTTCTTTCATTCCTCCTTCTTTTTCCATTCCTTCTTTCTTTCTTCTTTCTTTCTTTCTTTCATCCCTTCCTTCTTTCGTTCATTCCTTCTTTTGTTCATTCCTTCTTTCATTCCTTCTTTTTCCCTTTCATTCCTTGTTTTTTTTCAATCCTTCCTTCCTTTCTTCTTTCTTTCTTCATTCATCCTTCTTTCTTTCATTCCTTCCTTCTTCTTTCTTTCATTCCATCCTTCTTTTCTTTCTTTCTTTCTTTCATTCCTTCCTTCTTTCTTTCTTTCTTGCTTTCATCCTCCTCTTTCTTTCTCATTCCTTCTTCTTCTTTCATTCTTCTTTCTTTCCTTCCTTCCTTCCTTCCTTTTCCTCCCTTCTTTCTTTCTTTCCTTCTTTCTTTCATTCATTCTTCTTTCTTTCTTTCTTCTTTCATTTCTTCCTTCCTTTCTTTCTTCCTTCTTTATTTCTTTCTTTCTTTCTTTCCTTCTTTGTTTTCTTTTCTTTCATTTCTTCTTTTCTTTCTTCATTTCTTCCTTTCTTTCTCTCCTCTTTCTTCCTTTCATTTCTTCCTTTCTTTCTTTCATTTCTTTCTTTCGTTTCTTCCTTCTTTCTTTTCTTCTTCCTTTCATTCCTCCCTTCCTTCTTTCTTTCTTTCATTCCTTTTTTCTTTCCTTATTACTTTCTTCTTTCTTTCTTCTTTCTTTCCTTCTTCCTTTCATTCCTTCCTTCTTTCATTCATTCCTTTTTTCTTCATTTCATTTTTTTTCCTTTCTTCTTTCATTTCTTCCTTTCTTTCCTCCTTCCTTCCTTCCTCCTTCTTTCTTTCTTTCTATCTTTCAATCCTTCCTAATTTATTTCCTTCTTTCTTCCTTTCATTCCTTCCTTCTTCCTTTCATTCATTCATTCCTTCTTCCTTTCCTTCCTTCCTTCCTTCTTTTTTTAATTTTCTTTCTATCTATCTATTTCTCAATTCCCCTTCATCTGATCTCGGCTCGTACTTATCTAAACTTGTTGACATCCGAGACCATAAGTGTCACGCCTGATAGATATAAATCAAGACATTAAGGGTCAAACAAAGGTACGTGTTGATCCAGACTTTGAGCAAACTGACACAGGTAAATGACCGGATTTCAGACTTTTCATTCTTTTTTCTGCAGTGTTTGTTTTCTTGATCAGACCTTTTAGTAATGTTCTCGAAATTAAACCAGAATCAGCAGGTTTTCGACTTAGTGTCCCCCGTTTCTTTTTGTGTCAGGTTTAGACTTAGACTTATCATTAAGGAAAAAATAAGAGATAAATTATATTAGATATGTTCTTTATTATTACTAGTACAACATAAAAAACGACCTCCGGGCGATGTAAAATAGATTTTTGAAACATATTGCCTGGGAGTAAAAAATTCAATGTCAGTGAGTTTGTACCCTAAGTAAGTAAAATCATCAAATTCATTATAGGATTAAAAAAAATAAAACAATTTGAAATGTAAACTTTAAATATGTATTAAAATAAAACAAACTATATATAGATATATAATACCAGTCATGTATTTATTAAAACTTGTTTTTAAAAAACAATGAGGACTGTCTAATGTTGCATGTTCAAATTTTGAGCGTATTTATTCTATGTTATGACGATTTTGGTAATGTGACGTAAGCAGTGACGTAATTTTTGTTACAGACAAAACCAGAAGCGAATCTCCATTATTAATAGATTAATAATAATAATGATATTAAGATATATAATAATATTTATTATTAAGAATAATAAATAAAGTAAAGTCGTCGGGGTGGCCTAAAGTCGGTATCAGCTAAACAGTGAGGGAGTTTATCCCTTTTCACTTGTGCTAGACAAAGCAGATTGTTTTCTTTCGTCAGAGGTGGAGCGCCACACCTACCATCAGCTCCTTACTTTACCGCACAGACCCCTGCGCTATTTATACGCTGAGATGGCGAGGCCGGTATCGAACTAGAAACCTTGTGGTTTCTAGCCGAACGCTCTACCGACTGAGCTAATAATAAGAAGAATTGATAATAATTAAGACATGTTCTTTACTATTAAGAATAAATTATATTAGTCATATAGAAAATTCGGCATCTGACACTTGTTTAATCAAAGAGTGATCACTTACGTGTTTTTGAATAAAATCTCACTGTGTCCTCAGTTAGTTGTTGTGTGGTTGGCTTTTACAGTACGTCAACCTTGTTGGGTTATTTTTAGGCCGAAGACATTTTGTTTTATTCTTTCTTGATGGGAATTCAATTCTTTCATAGGAATCCGTGTTTTCATAGGAATTCTTTCATAGGAATCCGTGCTGTCAGCACGACTTAATGATGATTATGATGATGAAAGAGCGGAGGAAGCTTCTCGCTCAACGGCTATCTAGCACATTAACGCAAGAACATAGAAATACTGGGTTGGTATCCATGCGCGTAATAGTCTAATTAATACCCGCTGCCTTGTGGGAATCCTCTGGATAGGAAAAGGCTAAGGAGAAAACACTGACAGAAATAACGGCTTGGACTCCGTTAGGCAGTTCAGTGTGTAAAACACTATCTGGCAACTCCTGCAGCTAAACTGACGCCGAATGTATTGGTTCACCATTCCTTCGGATCACGCCAGCGAGACAGAGAGGGGAGGCTGTCACTCGGGCAACCAGGGCCTCCACACATCTTGCCCAGGTTCTTTTTTCTTTCTTTTTTTGTCCTGGGTGATGATATTTATAAATAAAGAGTGTTCAATATTAGTAATGGATATGTAATGGTTAGGAAGATTGTTTCGCAGTTCCATTACTACTGGATAGCGATTTCGATCCTCGCTCGATGCCTCAAACTTTCAACCTTGTATTACATCCTATCTGTGATGAACGGCTTGGGTAAATACCTGTATATCTAAGCTCGTTCTTTCGAAACCTGTGTCCAGTGGCTTCGGCTTTTGGATCAGTAAGATATTAATATCAGCATGATCCTAGATGGTTATCCCCCAGGCTGTTGCCTGGAGGATGCCCCCATGATTTAAAGGGACAGGGCTGGGTTTATTCTCCAGTGCCTGAGCTGCCTCAAAATAAGGAATACCGAAGTGATACACGCAATCTTTAGCACTGGCCACACATGAGCTTCGGTTTGTGCGTGGCTCCCAACGTTAATCGATCCTTGTGTTCAACTGATATGGTTAGGATGTCAGTAAATAACCAATATGACAGGTGTATCCCGTCAACTTCGAAAGGGATACACCTGTCATATTGGAGAGAACACGGAGGGTTGTAAATGTCAGATCTGCTTTCTAAGGTTGGATATGTCAATCATAGGAAATCTCACCAGGGACAATTCATGCACAATCTAGGAACAATATGTCTTGTGTAATCCGTAACAAAGTTTTAAGCCAGCTTCTGGTCTTAAGAGACATATTGTGGTGCATAAGCATCAAATTTTATCATCTGATCCATCGGATACAATGGGAAGGACATCCTTCTTATGTCATATTTGTATCAAACTTTGTGGAACTGCAGCGGGTTTGACGAGTCATGTGAGGGCTCATGAAAGAAAAGGTTCTGGTGGTGGGGTTATAGGATTGTGAGGACGGCAGTGATCTGTAAAGATTATGCTTATTGCTATATATCTAAGGGTAGCGTAGACATAAACTCAATGGCGCTTGGTAACTCTCAGTTTTTCACCTATGCGATTTTTCAAACCACGTCTTTTGAATTACACAAACAAGTGCTAACCAGGTCGATTGACATTATATCCTTGATTATCAAGTCAGGCATAAAAATAAAACTATTTTTTTATAAAAAATGTACTTTCTATTTAACCCAAAGATGGGACCCTAACAGGTACTACCACTCCGAGTCAGAAAGGACCAGGGAGCAATGGTGATGAAGAGATGCTCAAAATTCCCCAAACCTCCAGAACTGGAAGATCACCATCACATAGAATTTAACGTCATACCCTGGAGATGAAGGGCTCAGTAAACAACTATCTATATATCTAAGGGTAGCGTAGACATAAAGTCAACGGCGCTTGGTAACTGTCAGTTTCTCACCTATACGATTTTCAAACCACGTCTTTTGAAATACACAAACAAGTGCTAACCAGGTCGATTGACATTATGTCCTTGATTTTCAAGTCAAGCATAAAAAAATAAAACTAACGCTACTATTCATTGGTAAGATACAGTCATTTCCTGTTTTCTCTGTACAAAACGAGGTGGGGGGTGCTGTATGTGGCAGTGGGGGGGGTTGCGTTTAAATAGTTTATTGAATAAAAAAAGTCAAATTGTCATGCATGTTACTGCAAAAACTAATCTTCATGAATATCACACAAAAAAGCAAAACAAGCCCTTTCCTTCAACATTATGGTGGTTGGTTCGTTGGTTGGATTTTACGGCATGTCAACCATTGTTGGCTTATTTTATGCGGAGGATGTTTTTGATTTATTCATTCTTGATGGGTACTCAATTTTTAAAAAAGTGCATTGATTTTAAATACATTTTAAAACTCATGTTTTTTTCTATTTAACCCATAGATGGGACCCTAACAGGTACTTCCATTCCGAATCAGGTTTGACCTGGGAGTAATGAAGATAAAGGGGTACTCCACATTCCCCAGAGCTCCAGAATTACAACTTCACCATCAGATAGAGTTTAACATCACACCGAGGATACTAAGATCCTCAGCCAAAGCCTTCTAGCACATATATTATAAAAAGTGTTGGGACTTGCCATGAGAGCAATAGGTTTTGGGCAATCGTATAGGTGCTAGGGTTTGACCTGACCTACCGATTGATCAAAGGGGGCCTCTCTAACCGCCCGTCTAGCCCAACTAAGAGCCAAAGTGGAGTGTTGCATATCATGAACTGCTCAGCCACCTGGGTTCAATCCATAAGAATCAGGGGTCACCAACCTCGGCTAACACGTGGCAACATTGAGGGAGTCTTACCCCTCTGCAGTCGGCTTGATGTGACCAGCCGATTAAGCGCGGGGGGGGGCTCTCTGACCAACCGTCTAGTCCTAGTAAGAGCCAAAGTGGAGTGTTGCATATTATGAACTGCTCAGCCACTTGGTTCCATCCTTAAGCATCAGAGATCACCATCCTCGTCTAACATGTGGCCGCATTTGCGGAGTCTTACCCCTCTGCAGAGTGCAGTCGGTATATTCCAATGTCCCAGCCGACTGCTGAACTGCTCAGCCACCTGGATTCCACCCATAAGCATCAGAGGTCACCACCCACGGCTAACAGGTGGCCACATTGGGGGTCTCTTTCCCCTCTGCACGTGTAGCCAAATTGGTGTGTTGCTAAACAGGTCGATTGACATGATGTCCTTGATGATCAATTCAAGCGTAAAAAAATAAAAACTAACGCTACTATTCATTGGTAAGAAACAGTCATTTCCTGTCTTCACTTTTTTCTGTACAAATGGGGGTGGGGGTACTCTATGTGGTAGTGGAGTCATGTAGGATGTCGCTTTAAATAGTTTATTGAATAAATAAAAGTCAAATTGTCATGCATTTTATTGCAAAAACTAATCTTTATGAATATCCCACAAAAAAAGCAAAACAAGTCCCTGCCTCCGTTATGTTAGGTTTAATTTCGTTTGGTTTATTTAATGGCATGTCAACTCTTTATGGGTTATTTAATGCCGAAATGTTATTCATTTTAAAGGAATTGAATTTATAATTGATGAGAAGGAGAGAGAGAAATAATGTAGGAGAAACAAGAAACGAAGAATATATATGTTGGCATTTCACATAGTTGTTGGCATTTCACATAGCGCTAATACCCTTGGGATAGGTATGGATCCATATATTCTCCCTCCAGCTATGGTTAAATAGTAGGGCAGACTGGGCCCTTCAGCCTTGGGTAGGTAACCAGTCTAGGAGAGGGATAACTCTGAATTCAAAACCCTCTCCAGCTATGGGTTAAATAGTAGGGCAGACTGGGCCCTTCAGCCTTGGGTAGGTAACCAGTCTAGGAGAGGCATAACTCTGAATTCAAATTCCTGAGGTCAGTCGTTGATTGGGTTTGTGGCAACCCTTGATGCACCAATTATTTCCTATCGATTGTGCCAAAAAGTGTGGATGGTCCAACACAAGCCTTCACCACTATAGACAAATCACTGTGTGGGTGTTCATTGTGTGTGTGAACCCTCATGCGTCAAAAATCGACGAGAGAGTCCATAATATATATATATATATATATATATATATATATATATATATATATCCGGGCTCATGATTCCGCCATCGTTGACCACCTTTGTAGTACAAATAGTTGTAAAACCAACTACAATGATCAGCAATTTTCTGTTCTACACAGGGCTAGGACATGCCACCACCTCAATGTCCTCGAGGCAGTCTCCATTTTTTTTTTACTGCTCGTCCCTGTGTAGACAAATAGATCTGAAACACTCCCTGGTAATTTTTGCCGGGGATGTGATTGCTGAAGTGGGGATTACATGAAGGTATTTACCAATATATATATCATTTTTTTCCTCGCCCCTCCCCATTTGCCTTCATATTGTCTCACCATTTCGAATGGTTTAATCTCCCTCTTTTTCACCATTTAATATACGTTGTGACTTTTAAACGATTTACCGGTCCTTATTTTTGACAAAGCACCGGTCGAAAGGGCCCTTAAGTTTTTCCTTTTCTCTTTCGCTCTATCAAAAATTTGCTGATCAATAAAAGTAAGTCATTATTTTAAAAATCCTATATAAATTCAGCTGTACCAAAAATGTGTTTATATATTTTAGGGGTAGGTACAACCCCCAATTCATACGTTCCCTCAATAACATCCTACATCTGAGGGGCAAATTGATCTCCCTGAAATGTCGGTCGAGTTTCCTTAAATCTTTCATTCCTTCTTTCTTTCTTTCTTTTTTCTTTCTCTCTTTCTTCCTTTATCCTATTACTTATTTCTCTAATTCCTTCTTTCTTTCTTCCATTCTGTCTTTCTCAGTATAACTTTCTATTTATAACGTTTTATTACTTCATGCTATAATTTTCTTTCTCTCTGTGTTTCTCTCTCCCTCCCTTCCCCCTCTCTCTCTCTCTCTCTCTCTCTCTCTATCTATCTATCTATCTATCTATCTATTTATTTATCTCTCTCTCATCATGCTCTACAATTTTTGTAATATCTGCATGACACTAGTACAATGTGGAATGTTATCAGCTAGCCACTAGTGTTTTTTCCACTTCTAAGCAAACCTGTTTCGATGAGGTAGGTGCAGTTCAATGATTAGAAACCCCAGAAACAAGCTCACCCATTTAGATTAGACGGCTGAAAGAGATGAACATGTGCTACGTTTTAATCCCAACTCGAAAGCAGGAAAAGAAAGTTACCCCTCTCGAGCTTTAGTCTAATGCTCCACCGTATTAGTAATATCTACATGACACTGATACACAATGCATAATGTTATCAGCTAGCCCCCTGCCCTTTTTTTCCTTCTCGTCAAGCGTCTCTCTTTTGAGCCATGCGGGAGATACTACCCCAGACTTAGAAACCCATGGACCAAACGCCTCTTTTTTATTATATCAACATCCTATCCGAATATCCGATCTGAGAGAGATGAACAGGGAGAAAAAACAGTTACTCTCTCTCTCTCTCTCTCTCTCTCTCTCTCTCTTTCTCATTCTCTCTCTCTCCCTCTCTCTCTCTGTCTCTCTCATGATCTACCATTTTAGTAATATTTGTATAACACTGATACAATACAGAATGCTATCGCATAGCACCCGGCCTTTATTCTTCTAGTCAAGCCTCTCTCTTTGGAGATATGGGGGAGGTATAACAACACACCCACAAAACACATATTTCACAGCACTAAAACACAACTCGCACACACCACGAAGACCAGCGCTCTGGTCACATCTGAAAATACAGACAAAGAAACGAAAAACAATACAAACCTACTTACATGCAAAAAAACTCTTAACCTAGCAACATTTAACGTTCGAACGCTAAGAACGATAAGCCAACTACCCGAGCTAATTGCGTCAGCAGCCGAAAAAAATATAGACATCATATGCGTACAAGAACACAGATTTGAGCATAGTGATCTAGAAGTAAAATACCATGAATCTAGTAATGGATGGACATTTGTCTCGGCGTCAGCATGGAAAAACTCTGTTAATGCCACCATAGGGGGTGTAGGAATACTTCTCAGCCCTCGAGCACTAAAATCTGTGAACAGCATAGAAAAAATCCAACCGAGAATTATGAGTGCTACGTTTAATGGCAATCCTAGCCTGATTGTAGTGTCATGTTACAGCCCCACAAACATAAGCACTGAAAATGACATAGAAACATTTTACAATGAGCTATCATCCCTGTGTAGACACACTCCCAGACATAACGTACTTATCATAGGAGGAGACATGAATGCACAGATAGGCAGAAACGAAAACAATAAATTCTGCTTACACGACACCCCAAACAGAAATGGAGAACTCCTAGCTGAGTTCTCTCTTGAGAACCGGCTTGTATGTCTAAACACAAAATTCCAAAGGCGAAAAGGCAAATTATGGACATATACATACCCAAATAGCACAAAAGCGCAACTAGACTACATCCTAATGAATAGAAAATGGTCAAACAGTGCTATGAACTGCGAGGCATACTCCTCTTTTGAAGGAATATCCTCCGACCACAGAATAGTGACAGCCAAAATACGCCTAAGTCTACGCAAAAACAAAAGGCAAACCAGTAAATCGATACGATACGACTGGTCCTCACTTGCCAACAGCGACATATGCAATCGCTACTCGGTAACAGTTAGAAATAAATTTGACATTCTCCAGGAGACCTCAGAAACACACACTCCAAACGAGGAATATAAAAATTTTGTCAATGCCCACCTAGAAGCTGCAGCAGAATGCATACCAACCAAACAAAAAAACAAACATACTGCCCCCTGGGAGACCGAAGCAATTAGATTAAAAAGGAAAGATATTAAAAAAGCATCCCAACACATGAAAAATCCAACTAACACCAACAAAGAAAATCTTAAGAAAGAACAGGTAGAACTAACAGAAATATACAAAAAGGAACAGATAGAATACATACAAGAACAAATAAATAAAATCAGACAGACAGTAGAAGATAGACAGTCGCGTTTAGCATGGCAAACTATAAACGAAATTAGTGGCAAGAAAAGTAGCACTAGATCAAAGCTAAAGGCAAACAGCCAAAAAGATAGACTACAAAAATGGAAAGACCAATTCCAGAAATTGCTGGGAACCCCACCTAAACCCATAGAAAATGACATACAAAAAATAACAAATAACGAACTAGACATTAAACTAGGGGACTTCACGATGGAAGAACTCAATGAAGCACCAAGTAAGCTTAAAAATAGGAAGGCCGCGGGCCTCGATGAAATACCGCCTGAGGTCTGGAAAATAAGGAAATTTGATGATATACTACTTAGACTATGCAATGCAGTATACAGACAAAACTCGATAGAGAAATGGACGAAGGAATGCATTCTCCCATTCCCCAAAAAAGGCGATATAGGAATCGCCAAGAATTACAGAGGCATTACCCTTACTGCCATAGCTGCCAAGATATATAATGCCCTTCTCCTTAACCGCATCCGACCCGAAATAGAGAAAATCCTTAGAAAAAATCAAAACGGATTCCGCAGAAATCGATCTACAACCACACAGATCCTGACCATTCGCCGAATCATAGAAGGGGTCCGTGCAAAGAATCTCGAGGCAACCCTACTATTTGTAGACTTCTCCAAAGCATTTGACTCCATACACAGAGGGAAAATGGAGCAAATACTGCTAGCATATGGCATACCCAAGGAAACAGTTAACGCCATAATAATGCTCTAGCAAAATACAAAAGCAATGGTACGATCACCAGATGGCGACACAGACTTCTTTGACATTATCGCCGGAGTCCTACAAGGGGATACACTAGCGCCATATATATTCATCATATGCCTAGACTACGTACTCAGAACATCACTAGATCCCATAAAAGAAAAAGGCCTCATACTAAAAAAAGCAAGAAGCAGGCGATATCCCGCACATACTATTACGGAAGCGGACTATGCTGATGACCTGGAACTACTCGCAAATACACCGGCACAAGCCGAATCCTTACTACACAGCCTAGAAAAGGCAGCACGAAATGTCGGCCTGTACGTGAACTCTGATAAAACTGAGTTCATGTCTTTCAAAAACAAAAAACGACATCTCAACCATCGATGGCAAACTCCTAAACTCTGTAGAACAATTTAGATACTTAGGCAGTAACATCTCCTTCACAGAAAACGACGTTAATGCATGCATAGGAAAGGCATGGGCCGCTATAAATAGATTATCTATCATATGGAGGTCCAATCTCACAGACAAGCTAAAGAGACAGTTCTTCCAGGCCGTTGTCGTGTCGGTGCTGCTGTATGGCTGCACCACCTGGACCGTAACTAAGCGATAGAGAATAAACTAGATGGGAGCTGCACAAGAATGCTGCGGGTGATCATGAACAAGACGTGGAAACAGCACCCTACGAGAAAGCAGCTATACGGCCACCTACCACATATCACCCAAACCATTCGAGTAAGACGGACAAGACACACGGGACACTGCTGGAGAAGCAAGGACGAACTCATAAGCGACGTCCTCCTGTGGAAGCCAGCACATGGACGGGCCAGTGTGGTCCGACCAGCAAAAACGTACGTTGATCAGCTCTGTGCGGATGCAGGATGCTGCATAGAGGACCTCCCGAGAATGATGAGCGATAGGGACGGATGGAGAGAGATTGTCATGGATATCCGCGCTGAAAGCGCGACATGATGATGATGATGATGACTGTCCCAGCTAAGAAACCCCAGCATCAAGCTCGTCCCTTTTTTTTTATTATGTCAACGTCCTATCAGCTAGCCCCCTGCTTTTTTTTCTTCTTCTCTTCAGGCCTCTCTCTTTTGAGCCATTTTGGAGGTACTGCCCCTGGCTTAGAAACCCAAGGACCAAACGCCTCTTTTTTATTATATCAACATCCTATCCGAAGATCAGACCTGAGAGAGATGAACAGGGAGATAAACCAGCCTCTCTCTCTCTCTCTCTCTCTCTCTCTCTCTCTCTCTCTCTCTCTCTTTTCTGCCCCAGCTAAGAAACCCCAGCACCAAGCTCGACCCCTTTTTATTATGTCAACATCCTACCCGAAGATGAACAGGTGCTATGCTTTAAGCCCAATCCGAAAGCAGGGAAAGAAAATTATCCCTCTTGAGCTTTAGTCTAATGCTCTACCTTATTAGCCTACTGCCTTTTGTCTTCTCGTCAAGCCTTTTGATCTAGAGCTAGGGGGAGGTACTGTCCCAGCTAAGAAACCCCAGCATCAAGCTCGTCACTTTTTTTTATTATGTCAACGTCCTATCAGCTAGCACCCGGCCTTTTTTCTTCTAGTCAAGCCTCTCTCCTTGGAGAAATGGGGGAGGTACTGCAAAAGCTAAGAAACCCCAGCACCAAGCTCGTCCCTTTTTTTAAAATTATGTCAACATCCTACCCGAAGATGAACAGGTGCTATGCTTTAATCCCAATCCGAAAGCAGGGAAAGAAAATTACCCCTCTCGAGCTTTAGTCTAATGCTCTACCGTATTAGCCTACTGCTTTTTGTCTTCTCGTCAAGCCTTTTGATCTAGAGCCAGGGTGAGGTAATGTCCAAGCTAAGAAACCCCAGCACCAAGCTCGTCACTTTTTTTTATTATGTCAACGTCCTATCAGCTAGCCCCCTGCTTTTTTTCTTCTTCTCTTCAGGCCTCTATCGTTTGAGCCATGTTGGAGGTACTGCCCCAGACTTAGAAACCCAAGGACCAAACGCCTCTTTTTTTATTATATCAACATCCTATCCGAAGATCCAACCTGAGAGAGATGAACCGGGAGAGAAACCAGCATGTCTTTCTCCCCCCCCTCTCTCTCTCTCTCTCTCTCTCTCTCATGATCTACCATTTTAGTAATATCTGTATAACACTGATACAATACAGAATGCTACCAGCTAGCAACTTGTAATCAAGCCTCTCTCTTTGGAGACATGATGGAGGTACTGCCTCAGCTAAGAAACCCCAGCACCAAGTTCGTCTCTTTTTTTTATGTCAACCTCCTATCCGAAGATGAACAGGTGCTACGCTTTAATCACAACTCGAAAGCAGGGAAAGAAAATTACCCCTCTCGAGCTTTAGTCTAATGCTCTACCGTATTAGTAAATACTGCATGACACTGGTACACAATGCATAAATGTTATCAGCTAGACCCCTGCCTTCCTTTTTCTTCTTCTTCGAGACAAGCCTCACTAATTTGTTGCCCGAAATTAAACAACAAAACTTCGCGGCCTTCAGTTAATAGCTTTCCATCACCCGGGACATTTTAAGGGAGTCAAGTAACTGCTATTATAAACCCCCTCCCTCCCTCCTCCCCTTTTCGACACCCCTTCACTACCACCTTCCACCCTGCAGACCAGCGCCACCTAGGAAGACCTACTTTTTTTTAGGCTTTGTTCTCGACGTGCCCTTTAAGTAGAGCACATGCCTCAGTAATAGGTCCCTCGGTGGAGGAGACCCAACCCACCCTCAAGCGTGTCTTTTTTTTGTTTGTTTTTTTTTTGTTTTTGTTTTTGTTTTTGTTTTAGTGTATCAATACTGCACATAAGTTAGCCAAACATTTGTACGCACACATTCACGGCATAATGGAGGGCGACATTATTTTATTTATTCATTTATTTCTTTATTCAAACATATCAATTTCTTTTGGCTCGGTTTGTATTCTGCCTCCCAAAATGAGAACTTGATTCGAGGAGGGATTTTTTATTTTATTTATATGCGACTGGTTCAAACTCTGCCCTATTCAGGGACACCATCATCATCATCTTATATATATATATATATATATATATATATATATACCAACCCATCCGCACGAGAAGGATGTGACACAAGGTCAATTTTTTAAGCGGAGTTCAACAGGTTTGAATTCAGAGTTTTCCATCTCCCGGGCCGGTTGCCTTACCAAGGTTAAAGAGCCCAGTCTGCCCTACTATTTATTCATAGCTTCTATTCTGTCTCCCAAAATGAGAACTTGATTCGAGGAGGGATTTTTATTTTATTTATATGCGACTGGTTCAAACTCTGCTCTACTCAGGGACATTATCATCATCATCATCATCATCATCAGGGCACGCTAATAACACGGATATCCATACTACCACTCCCGGTCAGAGTGGACCTGAAAGTAATAACGTTGAAAAAAGGTACTCTACATTCTCCAGAGCTCCCGAATTAGAACTTCACCATTAGATGCGGTTTAACGTAATACCCGGGGCGCCAAGACCTTCAGCCACCGCCTTCTAGCACATATATATATTTACCAACCCCTCCGCACGAGTAGGATGTGACACAAGATCAATTTCGTAAGCAGAGTTTAACAGGTTTGAATTCAGAGGTTTCCTTCTCCTAGACTGGTTATCTAGCCATGGTTAAAGAGTCCAGTCTGCCCTGCTATTTACCCATAGCTGGAGGGAGAATTGGATTCATATCTTTCCCAAGAGTATTAGCGCTATGTGAAATTCAAAGTTTCTTGCACATATATGATAAAAAAATGTTGGGGTTTACAACACTCAATTTGGCCCTTACTTAGTCGGGAGGTGTTCGTGGTGTAGTGGTTAGAGTCGTAGGAAATGGAATCGTCGACGTGAGTTCAAATCCTAGACGAGGTTGTTGGCATTTAACATAGCAGTAATACCCTTGGGAATGGTATGCATCCAACTATTCTCCCTTTAGTTATGGGTAAATAGTAGGGTAGACTGGACTTTTTAACCTTGGTAGGCAATCAGTCAAGGAGAAGAAAACCTGTTACACACCGCTAAAAAAATTGACCTTGTGTCACATCCTGCTTGTGCAGAGGGGTCGGAAATAGATAGTTAGTCGGGTGGTTGGAGAATCCCCCTCCGATTAATCAGCTGGTTATATCAAGCCTAGCGCCTATATGACTCTCCCAACCCTATTTCTATTATGGACCCCCCAATCCTTTTTATTATATATATATATATATATATATATAATATATATATATATATATACCAACCCCTCCGCACGAGAAGGATGTGACACTAGGTCAATTTCTTAAGCGGAGTTCAACAGGTTTGAATTCAGAGTTTTCCTTCTCCCGGGCCGGTTGCCTTACCAAGGTTAAAGAGCCCAGTCTGCCCTACTATTTATCCATAGCTGGAGGGAGAGTAGGATACATATTAGCACTAAGTGAAATGCAATTACCACATCCAGGATTTGAACTCAGGGCGAAGAGTCCATTTCCCACGACTTTAACCATTACACCACGCGCTTCCATTTTTCTTTTTATCATATATGTGATAGAAGGTAGTGACTGAGGGTCTTAATGCCCTGGGTATGGCGTTAAGCTCTATCTAATGGTGATGTTCCAATTCTGGAGCTCTAGGAGATGTGAAATACTTCCAGGTCCACCCTGACCCGGAGTGGTAGTACCTGTATTGGTCCCATCTATGGGTTAAATAGAAAAATACGTTTAAAAAATTGAGTACCCATCAATCATGAATAGAACAAAACGTCTTCGGCATAAAATAACCTAGCATGGGTTGACATGCCGTAAAATCCAACCAACCAGCCAACCTTTTTATCTAATTCACTAATTATTCTTTTT
This sequence comes from Doryteuthis pealeii, assembly GCA_023376005.1. Taxonomy (NCBI): domain Eukaryota; kingdom Metazoa; phylum Mollusca; class Cephalopoda; order Myopsida; family Loliginidae; genus Doryteuthis; species Doryteuthis pealeii. Next base: position 34,463,096 of record CM042166.1, on the reverse strand, counting down.
TGTTTTTCTTCTTTTTTTCCTGTCTATAGGTGTGACCGTTCCATTTCATTGAAATCAAATCTGTGGATTAGCTTACAACAATTAGTTGTAATAACAGGGGATTAATCGTTCGGCATCGTGGCCGAGATAGGATCGGCATGGAAGGCTTTGGGTTAAAAGAAGGGACGGTGGTAAGTTACCAGTGAGGAGGGGAAGAGTGAATGCTTTGTTTCAAACTGGCTACGCCTTGAAAAAAAAATAGGGATTTATAAACCCTTTTTACATTTCTGGTCACCATTTTAGGCGTTTAGGTCTCCTATTGGTAAATCCAGTGGTAGAAAAGGGGGTTAAGGGGAACCACTCTTGATTGATAAATTATTCATTTATTTATTGATCTACTAGGAAAAAAGAAGCGTGTTAGGGTTTGGGTTAGGGGGTTTAGGGTTAGGGTTTAGGGTTAGTTTAATGGGAAAATAAATAATTTATCAGTCAAGAGTGGTTCTCCTTTGTTTATGTTAGACTTATAGGAAATAACCCAGAGAATCCATTCGTATTCCTTGAAATTCTAGGTAGAGCAAGAGTTTACTGGTAGCAGATAATCCAGTCATAGTCCTTATGGTATTAAGTCCACTTACCGACTGATTTCAGGTAAGTTTCCAACGACCTTAAATGCATTCTATGTTGTTTTTCATTGGTCAATACCTACAGCTGATTTTTGGTAAAGTCCATCAATATAAGTGGCGATTTCTCGTACATCTTATAGCCATAGATAATCCGGCACCCCTTTTGTTTGAAAATTTATGGTTATCATCAGCGGAAATGAAGTCGGCAATCAGGGTTCAAATACAAGACGAAGCAGTTTATCTTTGGGAAAAAAAACATGAAGCCATCTGTTCTACCCCAACTAATATTGAATAGTAGGACAGACTGGGTTCTATAGCCTTGATAAGGTAACCAGTCTCGGAGAATGAAAACTCTGAATCTAAATCAGCAGTAGTAATCCACTTAAAAACTAATCTTGTGTCATATCCTATATCCTACATTTATTAGAACTCATTTTTCTTTTTAACACGAAGATGGGACCCTAACAGGTACTACCACTCCGAGTCAGGGTGGACCTGGGAGTAATGGCGATGAAGGGGAGCGCCACTCTTCCCAAATCTCCAAATTAGAACTTAACCATTAGATGCAGTTTAACGTCATGCTCAGGACAATAAGACTTTCAGTCACCACCTTCTAGCACATATATGATAAACAAAAAGGTTGGTGTCGGGCATAAGGTCAATAGAATCTGGATTATATAGGTGCTAGGGCTTGATGTGACCAGCCGATTGATCGGAAGGGATCTCTTCAATCGCTCGTTTAGCATAAGTAAGGACCAAAGTTGAGTGCTGCATGTCATGAACTGCTCGTCCACCAGGAATTCGTCATTAAATATCACGAGTCCTCACTCACGGCCGACATGTGGCCCCATTATGGGGGGGGGGGGTTAATCCTCTGCAGAGGTGCAGTCTGTGTATTCTTCTGACCCAGTCGCCAATTCGACCAACACCAAATGTTGATCTTAACAAATAGTTAACAAATGTGGTAGAATAATATATGTTATGCCCTGTCGGCTGGGGCCATATCTCTGCAAAGGAGTAAGACCTCCCCCTAAAGGGGCCAACTGATGGCTGTGTGTAGCGACCGGTGATTCTTAATAACATGATTATGGCCACAGAGCTATCCATGACATGCAACACTCCACTTTGGCGCTTACTTAGACGGGTGATCGGAGACCCCCACCCCGATTTTTTATCATATATATATATATATATATATGTATATATATATACCAACCCCTCTGCACGAGCAGGATGCGACACAAGGTCAATTACTTAAACGGCGTTTAACAGGTTTGAATTCAGTTTTCCTTCTCCTAGAATGGTTACCTAGGCATGGTTAAAGAGACCAGTCTGTCCTGCTATTTGTCCATAGCTGGAGGGGGAATTGGATTCATACCTTTCCCAAGGGTATTAGCGCTATGTGAAATGTAAACAGTTTCGTCCAGGAATTGAATTCGGGTCGGCGAGTCAATTTCCTACGACTCTAACCATTACATCACGCGCCTTTTTTAATCATATATGTGCTAGAAGACGGTAGCTGAGAGTCTTAGAGTCCTGGGTATTATGTTACTGCACCTAGGGGGTGAGGTTCCGATTCTGGAGCTCTAGGGGGTGTGGAGTACCCCTTCATCAACATTACTTCCTGGTCCACTCTGACCCGGAATGGTAGTACCTGTTAGGGTCCCATGGGCTAAAGAGAAAAAATGGGTTTAAAAAATTGAGTACCCATGAAGAATGAATAAAACAAAATGTCTTCGGCATAAAATGACCCAACATGGGTTGACATGCCATAAAACCCAAACAACCATTTTTTAAAATCTTATATGTGTCAGAAGGCAGTGGCTGAGGGTCTCAGTGTCCTGGGTATTATGTTAAACTGCATCTAATAGTGATGTTCAATATCCGTAGCTCTGAGGAATGTGGAGTACCTCTTGATCAGCATTACTGCGCTATTCGCAGAATTGCGTCCCTGCCTTAAAAAAAAAACACTAGGCCGTGGTAGCCGAAAAAGCAAACCAACCTACGAATGCAGTCTCTAGCTGAATCTGTGCCTGATAAAAAAAAAAAAAAACAGCGCTTAAGGCGTTTTTACTTGTCGATGAAAATATGGCTTACTTTTAACGTCTTCAAATCACACTAAAAAAAATAATTTGTCGATAAAACGCCTTCAATCCGCTAAAAAATATCTTTTTTTTTTTGTATTTTAGAATTATTCTTTTATTTTTTTTCGACAATCAATTACAAATAAAAAAACAAAACATCTTTTTCGGTATTTTTATTTTATTTTAATTTTATTTATTTCCAACAATCAATTACAAATAAAAAATAAAAATATTTAGATATTCTTCATTCGTAGGGTGGGTTGTTTTGTTTTTTTCCAGCTATCACCACCTAGCATTTTTTAAAGACAGGAGCCAGGACGCAATTCTGCGAATAGCACCAGCATTACTCCCAGGTCCACTCTGACCTGAAGTGGTTGTACCTGTAGTGGGTTCCATCTATGGGTTAAATAGAAAAATGAGTTAAAAATTGAGTTTTAAAAATATTTTGAACCCATGAAAAATTAATAAAAAAATGTCTTTAGCATAAAATAGCCCCACAACGGTTGACATGCCGTAAAATCCAACCAACCGAACATGTAAGTGTGAGTGGAGACAAAAAAATTATCTCGGCTAAACTTTTTTTTAAAATTAAAGCGGAAAGTTTTTTGGTGGTCCCCCATGACAATTTAACTACAGTCTATGAAAATTTCTTTTTGCGAATTGGGCTACGGTTTAGGGCTTTGGAGATTAAGGTTGTTTTTTTTTTATTACGTATTGCTTAAAAAAACAACAAAAAAACACAAATTAAAATACATTTAATTAACCATTGAAATTAATTATTGAATCCAACGGTAGACACATTAGTCTCAGTTGTTTATTGTATTGTATTGTAATGTATAATTTTAATTAAACTTGGTTTAAAAAAATATTTTTCAACATTAAATGTATAGTAATTTTTTTTTTTTTTTTTTAAGCAATACGTAATTAAAAACAACCTTAATCCCCTAAACCCCTAAACCGTAACTCAATTCACAAAAAGTTCATTCATAGACTGTAGTTAAATTGTCATGGGGGACCACCAAAAAACTTTCCGTTTTAATTTTCCGAATAATTTGCAAGTTGAGCCATTATCTCGTTTCTTCAGCTATACAATAGAAATCAAAACATTTACTTTTAGTGAAGAAGGTGAAATATTATACACCCAAATTGACATTTAGAGAGAGAGAGAGAGAGAGAGAGAGAGAGAGAGAGAGAGAGAGAGAGAGAGAGAGAGAGAGAGTGGAAGGAGGAAGAAAGAAAGAAAGAAAGAAAGAAAGGCCAACAAAAATCTATGTACGTATATGAGGCGGATAATAAGAAAAATATAAAGTAGACTAATAAAAATATCAGCGTATGTCCCCAGTATTTTCCTGCAATATATGTGTATTTTTTTATTTTCATTTTTATTATTTGCCCTTTTAAGCAAAGGGAATTTCTTGAGTAACCAACGTTTTCACCCTCAACCTCAGCCTCAACCCCCAAGCCTACCCCCACCCCCACCCCCGAGTGTATTTTCTCGCTGTTAGACTTTTCTGAAAACCCGCAGACGCTGTTGGCCGATCAGGGGGAAAAGATGTACACAAACCTCATCTGCCGTTTATACTAAACAAACACGAGGGACTTAAAGAGACCAATACTGATAACAATTTTTAAAAAAAGGTAAGAATTTTATATTTTAGGGTAGACAGTGAATTCAGGGTCGTAAATTCAGCGTTATTATTTTATGGGTAATTGAGATTATAAACTGATCAAGTCCTATATTGAAATAAACTGAAAATTACTAAATATTTCGCTGGTAATTTTGCCGAGTATTTAACGATATTTCTATTTCAGGAATAATAATTTTAAAAAATCTAAACAGTCCACTTTTGCAGTGGTGAAGTCAAAAAATGTTTAGAACTGAATCATTACGCAACAACTTTAAATCTATATAATAACAATTAATGCTGTCCTTTTAATTTTTTTAATACTTGTAAAGGAATTTGCGTATTAGTTACTAACATGTACCCATTTTTTTGTTTACATTATGAAATAGTAATATTACATATATAATTAATTCTTAATACATTTTAAGGTAGACTGTAAATTCAGGGGCGTAAATTTTTACCATAGTCTACCGGACAGATTTTAGTGTAATATGAAATGAAGTCCAATGTATATATTTTTAATTTCTCAACTGAGATTAATACTTTTAATAAAAATGAAACTCTAAGGAAAACATAACTTAATTCATTTATAAATTTAAAAAAGAATTAAACGACAGCATATTGATGGTGTATATATTTAAAGTTGTTGCATAGTGATTCAGTTATACACATTTTTTACTTCAGATCTGCAAAAGTAGACTGTTTTGATTTTTTTAATTTCTTTTTTTTACTCTGAAATAGAAATTAAATACTCGGCAAAATTACCAGCGTATAGTAATTTTCAGTTTATTTCAGTATAGGACTTGATAAGCTCATAATCTCTATTCCTTTAAAATAACAAGGCTGAATTTACGACCCTTAATTCACAGTCTACCCATTTTTTTGTTTATATATTATTATGCAATAGTAATTATCCGATATAGGCACTAACAAAATGCGCGCCGGTTTTTTCTTAAAAAACGAATTCGAATTAATTAAATCGATTGTTTAAGGTCAAATTTTTTTGTTTTAGTCGAAAAGTAGTAACATAAGGAGCATCAGTATATAAAAAAAATTAAAAATAATATTACATATGTAACTCATTTTTTATACATTTTAAACATTAACTTAGCCCGAAATTTTACGAAAAATGACGAAGTTAACAAAACAGGTTATTGAAAGTTTAAAAATAAACAACTTTAACAGTTTCTTCTTAGAAATCAATAACAAACACACATACACACACACACACACACACACATACACACAAACACACAAAGAGTTGGCCTATAGTCGCTATCAGCCGGACAGCAAGGGAGTCTATCCCCTTTTTGCTAGCGCTAAACCAGGGATTTTTTTGTTTTTTTGCTGTAGTGGGGCGCCTTACCTACCGTCAGTTCCCCCACTTTACCGCACAGAGCGGATTTTCCCAATCTGTGCTACTCATACACTGAGTTGGTGTGGACCGGTATCGAACCAGGAACCTTGCGATTCCTATGCGTGTGCTCTACCGACTGAGCTAAACAAAAACACAGAAGGAGATATTTATTATTATTCTCTTTTTTGGGGTGGGGGGGTAGAAGGGCGTTATCGATTTTAGCCTAAGTCGGGTGCTCTTAAAAATGTAGTCCTGTGCCGTACTTTTCGTTGGCCTACTTCAATGGAAACAAAACCCAACACAAATATTTTTTTCATTTTGCAGTACTTAAAATACCGCGAAATATTTTAATTTTAGATTTATTGAAATAAATGGAATAACTTCATATCAGATTCGGACCTTTGAGACAAATTAAATAAAGCTTCGTAAATTGCTACTACGTATCAGCCTGGGAACTTATTGATCCAATCTCGTGTATATATATATATATGTGTGCGTGAATATGTATGTGTGTGAATATATATATATAAATATAAATATATATATATATTGTGTATTATATATATGTGTATATATGTATATATATGTGTGTGGTATATATATGTGTATATATGTGTGTGTATATATATGTATATATATGTGTGTGCATATATGTGTGTGTATATATGTATATATGTGTGTGCATATATATGTGTGTGTATATATGTGTGTATATATGTGTGTTGTATATATGTGTATATATGTGTGTTGTGTATATATGTATATATGTGTGTGTATATATATATATGTATATATGTGTGTGTGTGTGTATATGTATGTGTGTGTGTGTATATATGTATATATATGTGTGTATATATGTATATGTGTGTATATGTATATATATATATATGTATATGTATGTGTATATATATGTATATATTTGTGTTGAAATATATATATATATGTGTGTATATTTATATATGTGTGTGTATATATGTATATGTGTGTATATGTGGGAATATATATATATATGTATATATGTGTGTGTGTATATATGTATATGTGTGTATATGTGGGAATATATATATATATGTATATATGTGTGTGTGTATACATATGTGTGTATATGTGGGAATATATATATATGTATAGATGTGTGTGTATGTGTGTATACATATGTGTGTGTATATGTGGAATATATATATATATGTGTGTATATATGTGTGTATATGTGTATATATATATATATGTGTGTGTATATGTGTATATATATGTGTGTGTGTATGTGGGAATATATGTATTATATATATGTGTGTGTATATGGGAATATATGTATATATATATGTGTGTGTGTATATGGAATATATGTATATATATGTATGTATATATATATATATGTGTGTATATATGTAATATATATATATGTGTGTGTATGTGTATATGTATATATATGTGTGTATATGTGTATATATATATATATGTATATGTATATTATATTATATATATGTATGTGTGTGTGTTTATATATATTAAATTATATATATATTGGTGTGTTTATATATGTTTATATACATATATGTGTGTATTGTTGTTAAGATTGTTTGGCTCATTTATTTATTTGTTTATTTACGAGGGTAAGTCAAAAAGTAATGCCATTTTTTTTAGGACAGTTATAATTACCAACACAGGAACATGTATCATACATCAAAATGAAGCTGGTCCTCTGTGGATCACATACATACTTCTCCACATAGGTGTGTTAAAAAATAATGCCATTTTTTTCAGGACAGGTATAATTACCAATACAGGAACATTTATCATACATCAAAATGAAGCTGGTCCTCTATGGATCACATCCTTAGTAACCACGTAGGTGAGTCAAAATGTAATGCCATTTTTTTCAGGACAGGTATAATTACCAACACAGGAACATGTATCATACATCAAAATGAAGCTGGTACTCTGAGAATTGCATCCCTACTTTTCCACTTAGTCATCGTTTCTCTCCATAGCAATGTTCCACCTTCAAATGAGAGTATGTATCCTTGCCCCGTAAAATTATGTTGACTGTTCTTTGAGCCACCTCTTCACTTCCTCTTCACTGGAATAATGTTTGCTTCAGACTATCATCTCTTCGGCCCCATGAAAGAGAGTTTGAGGGTAAATATTATTCCAGTGACGAGGAAGCGAAATATGTCGTGAAGAAGTGGCTAAAGGAGCAGTCAACAGAATTTTACGGGGCAGGGATACATGATCTCATTCGAAGTTGGAACATTGCTATCGAGAGAAACGATGACTATGGAGAAGAGTAGGGATGTGACCTACAGAAGATCAGCTTCATTTTGATATATGATGTATTTGTTGAAAAATATCTACATTAATTTGCCGATAAAAAAGTAACAAAAACATGACTCGCAAAATATCCAAGTTGAGCCGGTAACTCACCTGACACTGTATATGTATGTATATATTGTATAAATCTATATTTGGGAGAATATGTGTTTAACTGAAGTCGAACCTAATTTATGAAAGTTAATTACTTAATAATTAATTAATTAGGCGGGATTACCTATTTAAATTTAAGGCTAAACAAATCGAGAAAAATCAATCTCTGTATGTACATTTCGGCCTATTAGGTACATACAGAGATTGATTTTTCTCGATTTGTTTAGCCTTAAATTTAAATAGGTAATCCCGCCTAATTAACTAATTATTAAGTAATTAACTTTCATAAATTAGGTTCGACTTCAGTTAAACACATATTCTCCCAAATATTGTCGGCTGAAAATAGCCATATCACAAACATCGTCTGTTTGTTTACTTTCTCATAAATCTATATGTATTCGGTTTGATGTTCCATGAAGGTTCCCGAGTACGACACGAAGGCTCCCGAATGAGACTAACGTTGTGTATATTACAATAAAAATGAGAACAATACTCCAAATAATACAAATTATCAAATCTAATCTAAAAAATTCAGACAGATCATTTACCTGCAAATTCATTAAGGGGGTCAAATTAACAAAATTATAGAGGCGATCGGGTGGGGCTTTCGTATGCACAGAATGCCTCTGCACTGAGACAAGAATCCTTCAAAGGAGCTAACTGCTGGCTGTGGCGACCCTGTGACTGAGCTGTCTATGACATGAAACACTCCAATTTTAACTAATGTTAAACGGACGGTCGGAGAGGCTGGTCCCGTCGAGCTGTGTCACCTATATGACCTTATTGCTCTTATGGCAACCCCCAACCCTTTTTATCATATATGTGCTAGAAGGCTGTGACTGAAGGTCTTAGTCTCCTGGGTATGACGTGAAACTTCATTTGGTGGAGAGGTTTCAGTTCCGGAGCACTGGGGTTTGTGGAGTACTCCTTGATTGCCATTACTTCTAGGTCCACTTTGAACCGAGTGGTAGTACCTGTTGGTTTAATTAGTTAAAAAAAAATTTTTTAAAATGAGTTTTATTTTTTTTGAAAACCCAACAATAATGAATATAACAAAGATTTATTCGGCATAAAATAACCCAAGGGTAGACAGCATAAATTATAGCAGGAGGCCGGGATGACATGAGATCAAAATTACAAAAATATATTCCTTAATTCACAATTTCAATATTACATATAAAATAAACATGTAACTTTTTTTCAATTCATTTTAATTTTACATTGGGCATTTAAGCGACACAAGATCATTTAGAATATTTCATTTTATGAATTTGGTAAAATAAAATGGGACAAATAAGAAATCAGACTCCAGATAATCTGGATTTACATTTTTGCATTGCATCTTGGACGATTGGAACAAGCGTAGCTCAGTCGGTAGAGCGTTCGGCTAGAAACCACAAGGTTCCTAGTTCGATACCGGTCCTCGCCAACTCAGCGTATGAGTAGCACAGGGATCTGTGCGGTAAAGTAAGGAACTGATGGTAGTTGTGGCGCTCCACCTCAGACGCCAAAACAATCTCCTTGGTCTAGCGCTATTGAAAAGGGGATAGACTCCCTCGCTGACTGGCTGATACCGACTTTATGCCGCCTCGACAACTTTACTTTTTAGTAATACAGAAAAGGCTGCTGAAAAGACTGAGAGCTATTTTTTATGTGTGTCTCAACAATGTAGGTATGAAGAACTGTGGTAGAGACAAGTAAAGTGAGAAGCTGACAGTAGGTGTGACGCTCAAAACAATCTCCCTGGTCTAGTGTTAGCGAAAAGGGGATAGACTCAGCTGATGCCGACAATAGGCCACACAACCAACAACAATAGTATGATTTCCCTTTTTTTTTGTTGTCTCAACAGTGTAGGTATGAAGAAGTAACAAGTAACAAGAAGAGACAAGTAAAGTAGGAATGCGACGGTAGGTCTGGCGCTCCACCTCAGCAAAATAATCTCCCTGGTCTAGCATTATGAAAAAGTGGATAGACTCCCTCGCTGTCCGGCTGAAACTGATAATAGGCCACTCTACCAACAACAAAAGTAGGATTTCCTTTTTGTGTGTGTCTCAACATTGTTTTTGTTTACGTAATTCTATCTCAATAAATCCTTCACGACACGTCCTTTTAATTCATTTTATAAAGAGATTACGTGACGTTTGTGACCCTGAAAGTTAACACAATGTTCTTATCTATAGTTTGATCAAATTCTATTATAATTCTGATTCACGTTCTGTTGGCTGCTAAGAGGCAGTGTTTTCTTTTTAATAAATAGATTTGATACATCTGTAAATAGGTTGAGAAAATACGTACGAAATTAAAAAAAAATAAAATTCATAACAGGTTAATGTTTAGGAGGAGGTACAATAGTTTAAACTTGCAGGACCTGTGGATATACCACTGTATGATAGTTTAATCTATTAATAATTGAGATAAGGTCTCTATTTGTCTGTAAGTGAAACTACGTAAATGCTTACGTTACATTACTCCAAATCGTCATAGCAGGAACAGTAGTGTAAACCAAAGGCGGCTACCCAGCGTCGACTGTCATATTCTTGCAAACAGAAAGACTTTGTCGACATACTTTTTCAGTTGGAAAAGAGTTCTGGCATTTTAAAAGAATCCTCATTTCAGAAAAAAACAACAACCTATGTTACCGTTTACAAAGAAGAAGCAAATTACGTTTAAAGAAAATTCTAGTCAAAATTAGTAATTTTTTTATTTATACTAGCAAATATTGCACCCTCCGGGTGCAAGTATTTAAGTTTTAATATAATAAAATATCATGTTAAATTAGAAAGGCTAATGAAACTGAATAAGAATTCAGATAAAAATATTTGGAACAGAGGGGGTATAATCGGAAAATAGAACAACTTTGAAACTAATTGTTCCATCATTTTCCCTTACTCCCGTCTTTCAGTGGTAAATTTCCCTAATTTAACTATTTAGTTAAAATAGGAAGAAAAGAATAAAATTACAGT
>CM042166.1:34412041-34444541 GCA_023376005.1 Doryteuthis pealeii | reverse complement strand
TACCTTTCTCAAGGGTATTAGCATTATGTGAAATGCAAACAGCCTCATCCAGGACTTGCGCACTGGTCGACGAGTCCATTTCCTACGACGGTAACCATTACTCCATTCGACCCCATAAAGATGGAAAATATAAAGCTATCTGGACTCCTCACGTGTTAACAAGCTAGATAAGCATACTATTCTTCGTGGGAGTGACACTATCCGGGTACCCCATACTTTTGCCCCTGTGCAAAATCTCATCTTAGCTTCATTGTCATCATCAAGTCTTGTTGACAGCACGGATTCCGGTACCTTTTTCTCGCCACCCTCGATAATCAATAGGCACTATTGATAATCGCCCCCAGCAAAAAACTGAAAAAAAAAAAGAAAAAAAAAGACAAAGTATAGAACCTGAAGTATTTCTCTGAATTTTTTAGATGAGCTTGATAATTAGTATTATTTGTATTATTCGGACTATTGTCCTCATCTTCATTGTTATTTGTACAACGTTTCTGTCGATGTGCCCTCCGGCCTTCTTCAGGTATTTCTTATCGGACTCCGGAACCTTCTTGTCGTAATCGGGAATAGAACAGGATGCCCCCGTGAACTGAATAAAGTGTTAGGTTCAAAGTTCTGTGATGGCTCCCGATTACGACAAGGGGGTTCCCAAGTCCGAGAAGGTTCCCGAGTCCGATAAGACATACCTGAAGAAGGCCGGATGGCACATCGGCCGAAACGTTGTACAAATAACAATGAAGATGAGGACAATAGTCCGAATAATACAATACAAATACTACTAATGAAAGTAATGGTCGCAGCAATCGTAGTTGGTGCTCTTGGAATGGTCTCAAAGAGTTTGGAAAAGAGTCTGGATGAATTGGAAATCTGTGAATGGGTTGGATAAATACCTACCACTAAGCATAACAAATAGCTACTACGACTTGGACTGATTTGGTCAGCCATGTCGGCTGGCCCGTTAGAATGCACCTCTGCAAAGGTGTAAGATTCCCTCCAATGGGGCCATCCTTTGACCGTGGGTAGCGACCCGTGATGCTTATGGATGGAACCCAGGTGGCTGAGCAGTCTATAATATACCACACTCCTCTTTGGTTCTTACTTAGGTTAGACAGACGGTCGGTGAGGGCCCCCTTCGATAAATCGGCTGGTTACGTCAAGGCATAGCATCCATATCATTGCCCCAACCCTATTGTCCTCATGGCAAGAACCAACCCTTTTTATCATATATGTACTAGAAAAGACAGTTGCTGAGGGTTTTCATGTCCTGGGTATAATGTTTGGAGAGGCCCCCTCCGATCAATCGGCTGGTCATGTCAAGCCCTAGCACCTATATGATTGTCCCAACCCTATTGCCCTTATAGCAAGCTCCAACCCTTTTTATCCTATATGTGCTTGAAGGCGGTGTCTGGGGATCTTCATGTCATGGGAATGACGTTAAACTCTATCTGATGGTGAGGTTCCAATTCTGAACCCCTGGGGATTGTGGAGTCTCCTTTCATTACCATTACTCCCAGATCCACCCTGACCTGGAGTGGCAGTACCTGTTAGGGTCAAATCTATGGGTTAAATAGAAAAACATGAGTTTAAAAAAGTGTTTAATAAAAACTGCGTACCCATCAAGAATGAATAAAACAAAAACGTCTTCGGCATAAAATGACACAATGGGTTGACATGCCGTAAAATCCAACCAACAAACCAGCCATTCAGCCAAGACTGTTTTGGTTATATGATATACAAGCTACAAACTGGCACATCCCAAAATATTGCAAAACTTTTGACTCTAGTTATAAGAATAATAAATACGAATCGAGTAAATTTTTTTTGCTTTTATTTTTATTTTTTACTTTCATTTATTTCTTTTTTTTTCTTTCTTTTTTTTTTAGAAGAAAAAACATAAATATCTTTTAAAAAGCAGGTCATAAAAAAGTGAGTTTTGCAAAAATGTTACTAGCAGAAACTTTAAAAAATTGTTTTACTAAGAACCGAATATATCAAGTTTAATACATTGTCAACATTTTTTGTTTTTGAAATTTGTTTTACTGAAAGACATGTGACACTTAAGCACTTTTCCCAGACATATTTTTTCGTGCGTGTGGTGAAAAATAAAATAAAATAAAATAAAATAAAACAAAAACAAAAACAAGAGAAAACAAACAAACCCAAAGCCCGAAAGAAAACAAAGAAAAAAAAGTTATCACACTCTAATTGGTTCAAATTTCGCACTAACAGAAAAATGGAGACTTTTGATAGTAAGTACATCTGTTAACCGGACAGCCGATTTTTTTCTCTCTTTAATCTTTTAACATTGTCGCTTGTGATTTTTATGTAAATTTTGCAACTTGTTAACAAGCGGATTCTTGGAGAAGGGCGTAGTTCACAATCCGGCTACACGTGCCGGAAATTTGAAATTGGAGATTTCAATCGGATTTTCCAGACGAGCTTTTTGTCCATGCTATAATATATATACACATAGGTGTGTGTGTGTATGTGTGTGTGTGTGTGTGTGTGTTTGGGCAGCATTTTTTCATTTATGCATGTTGAATTAAACAAAAGACACATCTCCTGATTAACAATTTTATTTGTGATTTTTTCAAGTTTTCTGGTCAACTTTTTAATATTTGGATGGAATTCGTGGATTAGTCCACCAAAGTTCATGTCGCGACTACTTTCGGCACTTCGATCATCATCGGGGTGATATGTTCCAGTTTTTCAAATTATATTAATATATTTATATTAAATATAAATTAAATTATATTATAAATAAATTATATTAACTGGAACACATCACCCCTGATGATACCCCTGACATACTATTTATCCATAGCTGGAGGGAGAATAGGATTCATACCTTTCATAAGGGTATTAGCGCTAAGTGAAATGCAATTACCACGTCCAGGATTTGAACTCAGGGTGACGAGTCCATTTCCTATTATTTTAACCATTACACCACACGCTTTCTTTGCTTAATAGCTATCTAGCACATTATTTATAAAGTCCAACCCCTCCTCATTGCAGCAGAACTGTGCAAACTTGATAGTTTCAGAAAATGTCGCGGTTAACTTAAGTTCCTGGTAGGGTCACCCAATGTCATCATACGCATCGAAATCTATCAGAAAAGCCAATAAAATCGATACCTCAAATTTTCACGAAATTGGTCATTTTCAGGCACTATAAGGGAGTGGGGTTAAGGGCTCATATCTCCGCTAATTCTTGGAATATAGCTCTTTCTTTGTGTATCAATAAATTCTGCGCATCGAAATCCATCACAAAAGCCAATAAAATCGATACCTAACATTTTCACGAAATTGGTCCTTTTCAGGCACTAAAAGGAGGGGGTTAATGGCTCATATCTCCGCTAATTCTTGGAATATAGCTCTTTCTTTGTGCGTCAATGTATTCTACGCATCAAAATCTATCAGAGAAGCCAATAAAATCGATACCTAAAATTTTCACGAAATTGGCCATTTTCAGGCACTACAAGGGTTGTGGGTTAAGGGCTCATATCTCCGCTAATTCTTGGAATATATCTCTTTCTTTGTGCATCAATGAATTCTACGCATCGAAATCTATCAGAAAAGCCAATAAAATCGACACCATAAATTTTCACGAACATGGGTTGACTAATAATGCCATAATAATGGCACTTTTAGGGGATCTTTGAAGCCTCATATCTCCGTCAATTTTCAACAGAATGCAATTTCTTTGGTACCATTTTAATGAATCGTTAGAGTAACATCTTGCAAGATGATACAACTCGTGCAGTAGCTGATTATCTATTATCTGACTTTTTATGTCATTAAATGTTATATTGGCAAGATTTATGTTTTTTTGTGCGGTAGTATAAGTTTCTTGATGTGTATTCTGATCGCAGATAAGAAATATATTACCCATAGTGCGTACTATATACGAGGTTAAAAATAAAAAATATTTTCTAAGCAATGTCCGAGTCTCTATTTGCTGTCCGGCAATGTTTATTCAGACGCATCTGAGGCGCCCCCCTTGAGGGGGAATGCCGACGGGATCGACGCATTTTTTCACCTGCCACCCATGAGCTTCGGTTCGTGGGTGTTCCCACGTTAATAGGGCCTTGTGCCTAACCCGTACAAGTGGGGTACGGGTAAATACAATGTTTATTCAGACGCATTTTGTGATGTCGGGCGCGAAAATATCTTAAACTAAGCCTGAAAGCAATGATGTCATAAAAGAATCATCCATAACTTGCAGTAAGCAACATTTATTAAAATAAAAGTATTCAGAACACAGAATAACATTTTTAACAAAAACAATTTCAGGACGAAGTTGTATGGAAAGATGAAATAAATGAAAGTGAATCTTCTGATGTTGACTGTAGATTTGCCGATGACGGAGATTTACACTACAATGATGCTGACATGTTTACGGAGGAACAAATGGAACAGTTATTTGATGCTGAAAGTGACGTTGAATTTGAAGGATTTGAATAAATGTTTTTGTTTTTGCCTTTGTAACTGATGGTGATAAATATATAAAGGAAATTTACTTAATCTTTATTTTTCATTGACGTTATTACTGTTATTTCTTTATTTTCTGCAAACGAAATGCACAAAAAAGCTACACGTTTGCATTATGTTATATATACAATAATAATAAAGGACGTTACCGGATACATTTTTACAAACCAAGGACGTTATATAGACCTCTTTGACTCAAGTCAGAGAAGTGGTGCGTATTATTTACAAGGTTTAGGTTTTTGAGAGTTACAGCTCCCTAAAATCCCCTGCGTATTATACTCGAGGATTTACGGTATTCAGCCAGAACGGCGAAATTCGAATCTTAACAAATCTGGAAAAAAAAGGGGTTGACATAAAAAGAAAACAATTTCACGTTCACGGAGATTAACAATGCTTTGATATTTAAGTAGACCTGCTTTCGATAGGCAGTAGATTTGGTTGGTTGGTTGGATTTTACGGCAAGCCAACCCTTGGGTTATTTTATACCGAAGACATTTTGTTAAGTATTCAATTTTTTTTCAAACTCAATTTAAAAAAAATAAATTCTTTTTATAACTCATTTTAAAATCTATTTAACCCATTAATGAGTCCCTAACAGGTACTACCCATATAGTTCAGGGTGGACCTGGGAGTAATGGCAATGAAGAGGTACTCCACATTCTTCAAAGCACCAAAATTATAACTCCACCATTAGATGCAGTTTAACGTCATACCTAGGACACGACCGACAGTTGAGCTGATTACACGTCGATAGGGTGGAGGATTGGGTCAGGGTACAAATCCTGATTTTTTTTCTATAGATAAAATTAAGACGGCAACTGAACGGATACACACCAAAAAATTAGCATTCAAATTGCCAGTGCCACCCTACAAAATAAATTGAATAAAAAAAATCTGATTTCTGGCCTCATTTTATTTACTTCTTTATTTAATTCTCCATTTTTCCATTCGTATTTCTTTGGGGAGTTGATTGAAACGATTTGGTCAAAGGTGGGCGTAACCCTCTTTGCTCGTTTGCTGAGAAAGAAACATTGAAATGAGACCGACTTTAATTCTATGGTTTACTTCCTGAAGTGATATCTAAAAGAATGTTTGGCTGTCCGTTCAGATATGAATGTATCCTGTAACATATTCGACCATCCCAAGTAGTCCTTCATGGATTAAGCCCTGTCGGCTGGGGCTATAGAATACACCGACTACACTTCTGCCAAGAAGTAAGACCTCCCTCAATGGGGTCCATTGTTGGTCGTGAGTGGTGACCACTGATGCTTAAGAGCAGAAAGTGATACCAATTGTAGTTGGTGCACTTGGAACGGCCCCAATGAACTTGGAAAAAAGACTGGAGGATCTAGAAATCATAGGATAGACTTGGTGATTTAACCATGGACTGGCAGCCAGTCTAGGAGTAGGAAAACTTTGAATTCAAATCTGTTAAGCTTAATTGACCTTGTGTCACATCTTACTCGTGTGGAGTGGTTGGTAAATATGTGGAACTGCAGCCTCACCATCAGATGCGGTTTAGTATCATTTTTAATGAAACTTTGAATTTTAACGGACTCTCTTCTCGTTAGTTAAACTACTAAGAGAGCTCCACAAAAAACAAAAAACGATTTTGTTTAATTTTTTGTCTTTATTTTCACAAACCCATAAACACACACAGGGATGACATCCAGTCTAGGAGAAGGACAACTCTGAATTCAAACCTATTAAACTCCGCTTAAGAAATTGACCTTGTGTCATATTTATTCGTGCGGAGGAGTTGGCAAACATGTAGAAGTGTAGCCTCACCATCAGATGTAGTTTAGTGTCATTATTTGGGACACTTTTTTGTGGGTTGATCTGATTTCCCTGCTAAGGGCACAGTAGGCAGTTTTCAGAAAGACGTAATGAAATAATGGAAGTAAACCATGAATATATTGTTGATGTCGAGATGAAAAAAAAGGAAAAAAAAAAAAAAGAAAAGAAAAAGAAAAAAAAAGAAGATAAAAAAAAGAAAAAAGAAAAAAGAAAAAGAAAAAGTGAATTTACGCAATAAGCCGGACGAACATTTTTATGTTACCCAATAATTTTTCGTGACTTGTTCTATGAACCACTCGGCCATGAATTCTCATGGCTTTTTCTTTTTCTTTTTTTTTCTTTTAATTTAAAATTTCTTTTCTTGACTGGTTTTCACAACACGTAAATAGAATCGTCTAGTAAATTTTGTGTTTTTTTATCCTTCTAATCAGGCGTGTTGATAGATAAATAACATTGGAGACATAAAAGCATTTCCACTTCACGTCATTCACAATGTTACACTCTTGCTCATGACCTAAATAAGGACAATGGACCACTTCACATTATTATTATTATTATTATTATTATTATTATTATATTATTATTATTAGCTCAGTCGGTAGAGCGTTTGACGAGGGGCCACAAGGTTCCTGGTTCGATACCGACCCTCACCAACTCAGCGTATGAGTAGCACATTGGGTCTGTGCGGGAAAGTGAGGAGCTGATGGTAGGTGTGACGCTCCATCTCAGACGCCAAAACAATCCCCTTGGTCTAGAGCTATTGAAAAGGAAATAGATTCTCTCATTGTCTGGCTGACACTGACTTTAGGCCGCCCCGTCGACTTTACTTATTATTATTGTGGTGGTTGTTGCTATTGCTGCTGTTATTATTATGATTGTTGTTGTGGGCACCTTTCCGTCCCCTAAAGACGATGACGTAGTGTCCAAAAATAAATAAATAATAAATTATCCACATCTGCCCAAGTGACTGTGTAGGCCAATTCCTGAGTGACAGTCTTTGGTGTTCGGACTCCTCACAAATTGTGATGTTTTCGGGGGCTGCTGTCTTTTCTCCGTTTTTCTGGCTCTCTTTGCTGTCGAGGCTACTGTCCTCTTCGCCTCATCCTCTCCTTGCCTTACTCGGTTATTATTATCATTATTATTATTATTATTAACAGCATGTCTGCCCATGTCACCGGGATCCTTCTGATTATTATAGTAGCCAGTGGTTCACTGGAGGCTGAGTAACAGCAAGTCTACCCAGGTCTCCAGGACTCTTCTGAGTATTCCAGCCGATCTCAACAATGCTGTAGTCTGGATGGTCTCGATTCTTCCTCTGATTTCCAATTCATCCAGACTCTTTTTCAGAACCCTGGGGATCGTTCCCCAATATTATTATTATTATTATTATTATTATTATTATTATTATTATTTACTCCTTTTGAGTTTTCACATCAGCATTAGCTGATGGTCTTTCACTAGAGTCTGAGTGACAGCAAGTCTCCTCAGGTCTCCAGGACTCTTCAGAGTATTCTGGCAGATTGCAGCAGTGCAGTGTTCTGAATGGTTTCAATCCTTCCTCTGATTTCCAAACTTTCCAAACCCTTTTCCAATCCTTTTGGGACTGTTCCAGGTGCACCAACTACAATTAGTATAACTTTCACTTTCATATTCCATAACATGTTCAGTTCTCTAGCAAGGTCCAGATATTTGTCCATTTTTTCATTTTCCTTTAGCTTTACCCTGTGATCTGCTGGAACTGCAAAATTATTATTATTATTATTATTATTATTATTATTATTATTATTATTATTTATTCTATTTATTTATTTACATACTGTCATTCGCGACCAAGTATGGTTATTTAGCATTCGTTTTACACGTGACGCCAAATTAGCCACGGGTTTGAAATTAATTTCACCCAACCTGTTTTCATTATAGAGTCATATCCTATTTATATTATATAATCAGGTAGAAAAATAAAAAGGAAAAAAAAGAGAAGAAAATTAAAGAAAGTTATAGTCTGAAATGATAAAACGTTATATATATACACACACACACATATATATATATATATATATATATATATATATATAAGAGAGAGAGAGAGAGAGAGAGAGAGAGAGGGAGAGAGAGCGGGTGGGGGGACAGAAAGACAGAGAGAATGAAAATTATAGTATGAAGTAATAGAACATAAATAGAAAGTTATACCGAGGAAGAAAGAAGGAATGAGAGAAAGAAGGAGTAAGGGAAAGAAAGATAGAAGGAATCAGAGAAGGGAAAAATGACAGAAGGAATAAGAAAGAAGGAAGAAAGAAAGACAGAAGGAATAAGAGAAAGAAAGAATAAGAGAAAGAAAGACAGGCAGAAGGAATGAGAAAAAGAAAGAAAGAAAGACAGAAGGAATAAGAGAAAGGAAGAATGAGAAAAAGAAAGAGAGAACGATAGAGAGAAAGGAAGAATAACAGAAGGAAAGAGAGAGAGAGAGAGAGAGAGAGAGAGAGAGAGAGAGAGAGAGAGAGAGCAAAAAAATAAGGAATAAGAGAAAGAAAAAGAAAAGGGCATAGAAGAAAGAAAGAAAGAGAAAATGCTATAGTGAGAAGAGAAAAAGAAAGGTAGGCATTTATCCAATCCATTCACCACGGGTAGGATGGTGCACAATATCCCAAGTATGGAGCATCCAGCGAGGATTGAACTCGCACTTCAGTAGTAATGGAACTGCGAGACTAGCTTGCTAACCAGTACACGATGGTACCTCATGGGGAAAAGAAATGTGTAGAAATAAATAAAGAAGAACGTTTACATGTGAAGCCAATCCTATGGCATTGATAAGCCTTTCAGTCTTGAAATGTAAATTGCCAAGAAATAAATGTCTGCTGCTAATTCCCGAAGTCTGAAACCGACAGAGACAAACATACGTTTTTCATATCAAGGTTAATATATATATATATATATATATATATATATATATATATATAATATATATGTGTGTGTGCATGTGTGTATAAAAGGCATGATTTACCGGTAAAACATTTTGGGTTGGTCTCAATATTTGGTTGGTATAAATGTTACTAGGATAAGGCAACGTTATAATTAATACAAAGTGCCCAATACGTAAGTAGAGCGGATTTATTATTATATTGTGTACAGAAATAACCTACCCGAGTTTCCCCATAAAGATCTTCAGGGTTAAATTCACTGAATTAATCAAGATATTGATTAATTACAGCTAATGAACACCCGCAGTTAGCAGTCAATATCTTGATTAATTCAGTGGATTTAACCCTGAAGATCCTTATAGTGAAACTCGAGTAGGTTATTCTCTACACACTATAATATAGATCAAGCTACTTTTGAGGGCACAGCACTCGATCGTAAAACGTGGAGGACTTTGTGTTACAATGTATCAAGAATTTTGCAGCATTGGAGGTCACCAAGCTGCTCAAGCTAGAGAAAGGACTAGAGCATTGGCAGTGTCCCAGCAATACATTCTAATAATCCACACTCTAGTTCCATATGTGGACTTCTTTGCAAATCATTGGCAGGGCTAAATATCACCTGCGATTAACACACACAAGGTTAAATGAAAGAGGTTGTCGGAACCTCATAATTCAAATCGACGGGAGAGTCCATCATATATATATATATCAAACTTGATTAGTAGACCATTGTTAATGAGTTTGATTCTCACTGAGTGCCCAGTAGCGTAAATAATTAAGGGAATTGTAACATTGGTGGTGACGTAGGTTCAGTTACAGATAGACAAACAGACACATAATCTCCATTATAATAAGATATATCACCAATTTATATATCACAAAACCACCTTTCCCAACCCTATTGCCCTTATGGCAAGCCCCAATCCCTTTTTATTATATGGGTACTAGAAGGCGGTGGCTGCGAGTCTACATGTCCTGGGAATGACGTTAAACTCTATCTGATGGTGAGGTTCCAGTTTTGGAGGTTTGGGGAATGTGGAGCACCTCTTAATCACCATTGCTCCCTGGTCCACTCTGACCCGAAGTGGTAGTACCTGATAGGGTACCATCTATGGTTTAAATATAAAAATGTATTTATAAAAAAATTGTATTATCCATTAAGAATTGATTTATTTCAAAACTTTATCGGCATTAAATGACCCACTGAGGTTGATATGCCACAAAACAAAACAAACCAAACCAAACAAAACCACCGTGCCAGGCGACGGAGAAATTGGGAGAATATATGTTTATTTAAGCTTACTAACCCTGATTTTATTTCTCCTCCCCACTGATATCTTTTTTTAAATTTATATATTTTTTTTTTCACTTTCAGATTTTGTCACTATATTCCTAGTGTGTCTATTGGAGCCAGACGTCCCCAATGAAGCCAACAACAGTGATTAAGACACAGAAACCACCACCACCAACAACAACAACAACAGTCCTATAAAGGAAATAGGACCAGCAGTGAGCAATAGGTTCTCTATTCTATTGAGATAACAATCTACATTTTAAACACAGTAAAAAAAAAAAAAAATTTAGAAAAATTAAAGAAAGAAAAAAGAAAGGAAAGTTGGAGTTGATTTTGCAGACTGGCACAACAACGAGACGATAGCAACACTGTTATTTTTTGGAGCCTCCTCACTGGGCTTTTTTTAACAAAAAAAGAAAATAAATAAATATATAAGTACTTAAATTGCAGCCCCGTTGAGTTGCCTCAAAAGGCAAAAATTTGCAAAAGTCGAGCATTCGACCAACGAATATTAAACTCAACTAGAAAAGATCTTACCCTCAACGTTTTATGCCACACTCTCCGA
This sequence comes from Doryteuthis pealeii, assembly GCA_023376005.1. NCBI lineage: Eukaryota > Metazoa > Mollusca > Cephalopoda > Myopsida > Loliginidae > Doryteuthis > Doryteuthis pealeii. The sequence continues at coordinate 34,433,480 of CM042166.1, read as the reverse complement.
TAAACATTCACAATGAAAACCATGGAGATCGGACAATTAAGTATCTTCATCATCGCCTTGGTTTATATATCTTCAGGTAAGTCTTTCCCTTTCTTCCATTTTTAAATACATCTCGATATATATATATATATATATATATATATATATATATATATATAATTATGCACAACAGAAAAATTCCGTATTCTTCAAGGAATAAACTCCGAAGAAAATTTCCTAAACAACAAAACAGTTATTTTTCGAGCATGCCCACACAGGAAAAAATCCTTAATATGGAATTGGACTAACCAAAACATCAGACCGCCATAATTAAGAATTCATGTATAAATAAACACACATAAACTAAAAATAAATATAAAAACAGAAAAATTTTAAAATCACAATAAGAACAACGACGACAAATAGTGATGCCGTTGAATGATGAAAGCGAAATGCAGGAGCTATTAACGGATCGCGTGGACACGTGCCGGGAGTTTAAAACTGTCCAATTTTTTTCAAAAGTCAAACGCCTCTGAAGACGAATAACACCGAAAAAGTGTTATTCAGAAACCAATGGTAGGACAGACTTTATAATTATAAATAAATAAATAAATATATATATATTATATATATATATATATATATATCGCCAACTAGAGCATAAATGCAACACTCTCATATAAAAGTGATGGATCACTCTATGACGGCCCTTACTTAGATACAGATGTGTGTATTAAAACAGTTAAAATCCCCTTCGCATTCTGTGGGTGATGATGGCCGAGCAGTTAAGCTGTCCAACTGCTGCTGAACATATCGGAATTTTTATACCGGCTGTTGGTAGTTCACAGAATGTCTAGCCACACTGAAGAGACTTTAGTTGAAACACGTGTCTGTGGATGACTATATATATATATATATATATATATATATATATATATATATATATATTTACCTACCCCTGTGCCCATCACTTGCAATACTCCACTTTGCCCGTTTCTTGGGCTAGACGGGCGGTCGGAGAGGCCCCCTCCGACCAATCGGCTGGTCACGTCAAGCTCTAGCACCTATATGATTGCCCCAACCCTATTGCACTTATGGCAAGCCCCAACCCCTTTTTATCATATGGGTGCTAGAAGGCCGTGGCTGTGTGTCTGCATGTCCTGGGAATGACGTTAAACTCTATCTGATGGTGAGGTTCCAGTTTTGGAGGTTTGGGGAATGTAGAGCACCCCTTCATCACCATTGCTCCCTGGTCCACTCTGACCCGGAGTGGTAGTACCTGTTAGGGTCCCATCTATGGGTTAAATAGAAAAATGTATTTATAAAAAAATTGAGTATCCATTAAAATGGCTTTATTTCAAAACTCTATCGGTATTAAATGACACACTGAGGTTGATATGCCGTAAAACAAACCAAGCCAAACCAACCCTTCCGCTCGAGCAGGATGTGACACTTGGTCAATAACTTAACCAAAAAATTAGTATTTTTTTTTCGAAATGGGGGAAGGGGTTGGAACGGATTAATGGAATTTCAGTTTAATTCAATAGATAAATTCGATTTGATATACGAGGAAATTGACTTAGATGCAGAACGAATTTAAACTCGTAATTCAAGTTACCACTGTCCTATCAAACTTGTCATTTTCAGTTTATATGTTATGCAGACATGACGCGTGGGGCGTCATGCTGGCGAGATTTTTCTCTAGACTAAATAGATTGTCAATCTGTAGTAAATCTCAATTACCAGCCTAAAAAAACAACAACAAAAAAAGACCCCCCCCCCCAAAAAAAAAAAAACCCAACAAAACAACATTTGAATGTCTTGATTTATTGCAAGGGATTCAACAATCTAAAGTCATTTTTTTAACAACTAAAAATGTAATGAATACGCGTGTTGTTTACAAATGCTTGCTTTACATATATATTTACCAGCCTACAACGCCACCCCACGCGAGCAGTGTGTGACACAAGGTCAATTTCTTAAGCAGAGTTTGACAGGTTTAAATTCAGAGTTTTACTTCTCCTACACTGGTTACATTGCCCAAGGCCAGAAAGCCCAGTCTGCGCTACTATTTATCCATAACTAGAAGAAGAGTAATTAGATACATACCATTCACAACGGTACTTGCGCTATGTGAAATGCAAACAATCTCATTCGGGTTTTGAACTCGGTTCGACGAGTCCATTTCCCACGACTCTAACCATTACACCACGCGCGTTTAACCGGTCGATTCGCCCTGTCTGTATACCCTACAGGATAATAAATCAAAACCCCATCCTACCCATTAACTAATTCAGCTAATTCGATAAAAGACCATAATAATCCAATGTAAAACAGTTCTCTTACGGTAAGCAACACATTTAACAAAAATTGATGATTTAACCACAATTAAAAATACTACTCTGAAAAAAAAAAAAAGGTCGCCACCACTTGTCCCATCAATGGGTTAAATCAGTGGTTCCCAACCGTTTTAGTACCATGCCCCACTTTTTTTATTCCAAATTTCTTCATGTCCCCCACCCGTTAATTGTTTAGTATGATATAACAATATCACCTTTGAAGAAGTATAACATAAAAAATCGTATCTTTCAAATAAAACTAAAGGATTTAACTTTAAAATTTAATCCAATAAAATCCATTTTATAATGTGTATAATTGCGGGCAGGGCAATAGATGAAGAACTGCAAAGTTAAACGAGTCAGAAACCACACATATAGCTGGTGCCAGATGCACGATAACATTAGTGGGTGAACACTTGACTAGATTGCACAAGCTGTTGTGCTCAGATAGGTTGTAACTACAATGTTACCCTATAAATTTATAATTTTTACCCATATAGGGTAAAATAAAAAAAAAATGTTGATATTACTATATTTTTCATATTGTCCCCTTATTATTATTGAATTGCCCTCCAGTGAGGCGTAGGCCCTACGCTGGGAATCACTGGGTTAAATAGAAAAAAAGAGTTAAAAAGATTGAGTGCCCATAAAGAATGAATAAAACAAAACATCTTCGGAATAAAATAACCCAACAAGGGTTGACACGCCGTAAAATCCAACCAGCCAGCCAACCAGACTTTACTTTACTACAGTATATAATTCTTTGCATGCTATTTCTCTTATTTAAAATAACTTAACAAAAAAATTTGTGTTTTTTTCCGAGTGGGGCAAGGGACTGGAACGGATTAATGGAATTTCAGTTTAATTCAATGGATAAATTCGATTTGATATACGAGGAAATTAACGAATTTAAACTCGTAATTCAAGTTACCACTGTCCTATTAAACTTGTCATTTTCAATTTATATGTTACGCAGACATGACGCGTGGGGCGTCATGCTGGCGAGATTTTTCTCTAGACTAAATAGATTGTCATTTAGTAAGTTTCATATCCCAGACTGAACCCCCCCCCCAAAAAAAAAAAAAACATTTCAGTGTCTTGATTTATTGCAAGAGATTCAACAATCTAAAGTCATTTTTTTAACAACTAAACATGTAATGAATACGCGTGTTGTTTACAAATGCTTGCATTATATATATATTTACCAGCCTACAACGCCACGCCACACGAACAGGGTGTGACACAAGGTCAATTTCTTAAGCAGAGTTTAACAGGTTTGATTTCAGAAAATATAGAAATCGAGACGCTTGCCTAAAGTGAGGGTTCCTATTAAATAATAATAATCATTAGTTTTCTCACAGTTATATGGTTTCAATTATCAATACTATCAAATACTAATCATTTTCAAACAAATCTAGTTCACATATTCATTTCACTAGAAGCCACTACCCGGCATTGTCTGGGTAGAGAGGGGATAATAAAAAGTTAGTCTCGCCGATCTCTTGATTTAAAGCCAGTTTATTTGCTAGCGTTGACAAGATGGGTGATGCACTAGGGTTTGATCGTCTCTAGTGGGTCTAACTGGCTAGGGGATATTATGCTGAAAGACCCCCCCCCCCAATGAATCAGTAATAACAGAACTGACGACGCCCCCCACCCCACCGCGCTGTTTAATTGTACAGACGTATTTCAAACCTTTTTTCTTTTAATCACAAACGCCGCCAATGACTTTCCCTTCTCTAACTATTCAAATCCTAATTTTTAAATATCTTCCCAAATATAAATAAAATCTTCATTATTTTTTTCACAGAAAAAGCTCTGGTAATAGCGAATGTGTGTATGAATTTACTTTGTCATAAATTGTTTTATTTTCATAGTTTCCTCCGGACATACATACATACATACATACATACAACTTTTATATATGTATAGGTACCATAGGGGCAGCTGGTGTATTCATCGCAGGAAATGGACTCGGCGACACGAGTTCGAATCCTGGACGTGATTGTTTGTATTTCACATCGAGCTAATAACCTTGAGAAAAGTATTCTCCCTTCAGCTATGGGTAAATAAATAGTAGGACAGACTGGGCTCTTTAATTGTAGCTCCACTTAAGTATTTGACCTGTGGTTGAAAACCCTCCGTGTGGAGGGTTTCGGTTTGGTTTCTTAGTTTTATTAATGGCATATCAACCTATGTGGGTTATTTAATGCTGAAGCCTATAGAATAAACAGTAAGTAAAAAGTTGAGTCGAGAGTGGCCTACCGACGGTATCAACCAGATATACATGAGCGCCAGAACACAGGAGGTTGTCCTGTGTTTGGAGGAAGCACCATACCTACCATCAGCAACCTACTTTACCGTTCAGATCCAAGTAGTGCTTCTCGTGCACTAAGTTGGCGAGGGCCAGTATTGAACCGGGAACCTTGTGGTTCCTAGGTGGATGCTCTAACGACTGAGCTAATAATACTAAATAGGATACTCTGTATACAAGGAAAAACTCTTGGTTGAAACACGTCAGCATTTCAATAAATAACTTTTTATTCATACAATTTGTCCGAGAGTAAACGTTATGGCCAGACTAGAGTTCGAACTCGCTTTCTACGATGTTGCAGGTCAGCATGTTAGAAATACACCATGGCCCCCACAACACCCTGGGGCCACCCACCCTTGCAGAGGGTTTGCTAAATGTTACATAATTATTAGATACCTAATATTTATGTGCAATAGTGTAGAAACAAGATGGCGTTTTAAGTGCAGCTGACGACCTTGAAGATTAAGTGACAAGCTTGACCTCAGTCCTAACCCTATCTTCCGGGTATAGCCGTGAGAACCGGTAGAGAGGACCCTCTCTTCCGATGTAAGTCGATCTGCGCAGATGTCTGGGTTGGGGATTTACCAAATTTACCAAGAAGTAAGTAAAGAAGTAAAGAAGAGGGTATACAACATAAATATATTGATGAGACCCTAACAGGTACTATCACTGTAGTTGAAAGCCTCACCACGAGGGACAGTTCAGTTTCATACTCAGGCCCACTTTTGATGAAAGTTACTCCCCTTTAGAGAGAGCAATCGGTAGGTGTTGATAAAGTTGATTTGTAATTAAGATGCTATTCCCTTTCTTTTAGCAGTTCGTCGCAGACGATGATGACGTCACTCCATGTCGTTCATCGGTTGTGGGCCCTCTGGTGGCTAATTAGTAAAATTCTGGACTTGCAGATGCAGTCACACACATTGCAAGGGAAATTTCCATCTGGATTCTGTGGTGCATGACAACGAAGACGTCGCCACTCTTCCACCCTATTAATCTCGATATTGAGCCGCTCAGCTTCTGTGCGGCACGTGTCTCGCCGACCCTGTCACTTGGCGGCTAGATCTTCCAGGCTTGAAGGTGTAATGGCGTACTTTTTACAGAGTTGTCTTCATGTAGTTTTTGGACCGCTTTTGGCAGCCTCCTACCCCCCGAGCGCCTTCTGAGTGAGTTCACTATAAAGTACTTTACGGGGAGTTTATTTACCTCGTACCCCACTTGTACGGGTTAGGCACAAGGCCCTATTAACGTGGACCCACCCACAAACCGAAGCTCATGGGTGGGAAAGAACAAAAATTGCGTCAATCCCTTCGGCATTCCCCTTCAAGGGGGTGCCTCAGGCGCTGGGCAATAGACCCAGCCCTGCCCCTTTAAATCGAGCCCCCTGGGATCGACGCTATTAATTTAACACCTCACAGGTCCAGAGACCGAAGCTCACTGGACCCCGCCCTGAAGGACGGTTTGGGAGTGCCTGAAGTACTTTACGGGGGAGTCTGTCTGCAGGCATGGTGTGTGACCCAACCATTGCAGTTAGGGTGACGATAGGATGGTCTGAATTGGGCCAATACTTACTAAGATGATATTAACATTTTTTGACTCAATCAGTCTTAATATACTAAATATACCGAATTATGATAAATGTCAGATCATTAAGCTGAATGTTTTCTCTGTCAGACTAAATGCAGCTTAATAGATAATACGAGGTTGAGTCAAATGTTTTGCAATATTTTACTAACATAAGGTACGATTCGATAGCTGTTTTGTGCCGAGATCGTGAAGGGAACCTACCACACTGGACCACCCCGACCCTGTTAGGGTCCCATCTATGGGTTAAATAGAAGAAAATGAGTTACCAAAAAATGAGTTTTAAAAAATGATTAAAAAATTGTTATAGGTGATACACTCTATAAGACTAATGGAATGCGCCGACAGGTTACTATAAGTAACTGGGATAATTTTGGCTTGGGAGTAAGCCAATGCGAGTAAGTCAATAACTCTATTTGTCGGACGTAATTTCCACTTATCTGTATTGTATTTGTCTACTTTCTGTTAATACATTTTCCTACATTTGTTACCTGTCGTTTTGTTCTTATTTGACCCCTTAAAACCTCACAACAAAAATGAATTTCAATACCAATCAATGCTGAATAGAAAAAAACGTCTTAGGAACAAAATAACCCAACAAGGATTAACATGCCGTTAAATCCCCCACTCCACCACAAAAAAAAAAAAGAAAGCGGACAGAAAGTGATGGCTTTTTATTCACCCTAGTAAAGTCGTCGGGGTGGCCTGAAGTCGATATCAGTCAATCAGCGGGAGAATCTATCACCTTTTCACTAGCGCTAGACCAAGGAGATTATTTTTTGCGTCTGGGTTTGATGGCCACATCTACCATCAGCTCCTTACTTTACCGCACAGATCCCTGTGCTACTCATATGCTGAGTTGGCGAGGGCCTGTATCGAACTAGGAACCTTGTGGTTTCTAGCCGAACGTTAACTACCGACTGAGCTAATCCGAAATCTCTCTCTCGTTACTTAATACTCCGAACTTTAAGCTCATAACAATTGTCAATTTATTTAAAAGTGTGTGCTACAACTGTCGCGAATATCAACGATGTTAAGCAGTGACTGAGTAAATAATGATAATATTGTTGGCATCCTTCCATCTAAAGAAATTTTTAATCTGCAACTGCATGAGTGGCTGAACAGACCAATTTTTGAATGGCAATCTCTGGTGCAGTGAATGCAAACAAAAAAACAATTAAGAGTCAAATTTTCACAAAAATTGTGATACTTATTCAGCTTTAGATGAATTCATGTTTAAAATAGTTATTTTCCCCTAAAATATATTAGAGGAAATACTTTTTTACAAGGTCGACCCCGCCCTTATTTAATTTCATGAAATCCGAACAAGATATATTTTACTGGCCTTTCTATAAGATTCTATAAGATAAGAGTCTGAATAATCAAATAAGAATATCTTATAAACGTTTTGGAGTTCCCTAATGTCGTAAAACAAAACAAATATCTCAGTGACGTTGAGTGAATATGATGCTTTTTAAGTAAGTAGTTAATTAAAAAAAAATTAGATGTTTTATTTTATCTAATTAATTTTCCCACACCCTCAGAGAATATCTTTCGAAAAAGTTATTTTACACCGCCCAGAGGGTTTTTTTGGCTAGTTATAATAATAATAATAATAATAATAATAATAATAATAATAAACTGGAGGAACTAGAAATCAGAGGTAGAATTGAGACCATCCAGACAACAGCATTGCTGAAATCAGCTAGAATATTACCTGAGGAGACTTTTTATCACTCAGACTCCAGTGAACTGGTGTGAAAAACTCAAAAGGCATAGGGTGAAGCTGAAAGAAATTGAAAAGATAGATAAAAAACCTGGACCTTGCCAGAGAGAATTGATTAAGCTGTGGGATTGTTACATAATTATTGGATCCCTAATACTTTTTTAAGGTAGTGTAGAAACATAATGGCGATTAGTGCAGCCCACGGCCTTGAAGAATGAGTGACAACGCTTGACCTCACTCTCACCTTGCCTTCGGGGATAAATCGTGAGAACCGGAAGGCATAGAAGACCCTGTTCCGGTTTAAGGATACTAAGTAACTCAGTCAGTTAGAAGGTAGCAGCGAGCTCGAAGGGGTAAGTCGTGTTATACACGCGGTCCCTCATCTGCGCAGATTGTCTGGTTGGGGATTTACCGAATAAAGTAACATTAAAAGAAAATCGAAGTCTTGTGTTTATTACCTAAAAACTAACAACGACACAGGGCTTCTGATAACGAGAAATCCCCAACAGAAACCAGACCCGAAGTCCCCAAGAATGTCCAGACTTTTCAAAGAGACCAGACCAAGATGTTAGAAGATAGAACCAAAGCCGGCCAGAAGAAAAGACGACTAGAAGTAAGTGAAGTGAAGAAGGGTATATAACATTATATCGATTTAGTGCCGGTAAAGAAGGCGCTATGCAACAGGACATGAGAGTGAAACTGTTACCAATTGTAGTTAGTGCACTTGGAAAAAAGACTTGAGGAAGTGGAAATCAGAGGAAGAATTGAGACCATCCAGATTACTGCACTGCTGCAATCGGCTAGAATACTCCGAAAATTCCTGGAGACCTGAGGAGACTTGTCTCTATCTATTACACTCCTCTCTTTATCCCTCTCTCTCTCCTCTCTCTCTCTCTCTCTCTCTCTCTCTCTCTCTCTCTCTCTCTTCTTACTCAATATCTCTTTTTTCCTGTCTCTATATCTATCTACCTCTCTCTCTATTACACCTCCTTCACCCCTCTCTCTCTCTTACTCAATATCTCTTACTCTCTATATATCTTTTTTTCCTGTCTCTATATCTACCTCTCTCTCTATTCCACCTCTCTCTCTCTCTCCCTCTCTCCCTCTCTCTCTCTCTTACTCAATATCTCTTTTTTTCCTGTCTCTATATCTATCTACCTCTCTCTCTATTACACCTCCTTCACCCCTCTCTCTCTCTCTCTTACTCAATATCTCTTACTCTCTATATCTCTTTTCTTCCTGTCTCTTTGAAAAACTCCAAAGGAATAATAATAATAATAATAATAATAATAATAATAATAATAAATTTTTATCATACAACAAAATGGTATATGCATAAACCAGATTCTGTTCTTGAGAACGAAACGCATAAAATTCTCTGGGACTTTGAAATAAAAACGGATCACCTTATCCCAGCAAGAAGACCAAACCTAGTTTTGATTAACAAAAAAGAAAGAACTTGTCAACTGGTGGATTTTGCAGTTCCAGCAGATCACAGGGTGAAGCTAAAGGAAAATGAAAAAATGGATAAATACTTGGACCTTGCCAGAGAACTGAAAAAGTTATGGAATATGAAAGTCAAAGTGATACTAATTGTAGTTGGTGCACTTGGAACGGCCCCAAAAGGATTGGAAAATCTAGACATCAGAGGAAAGATTGATACCATCCAGAACATTGCACTGCTACAATCTACCAGAATACTCAGAAGAGTCATGGAGACCTGAGGAGACTTGCTGTCACTCAGACTCCAGTGAAAGACCATCAGCTAACACTGATGTGAAAACTCAAAAAGAGATGAATATAATAATAATAATAATAACCACAACAAAGTCGTAAAGTGTATTGACTAAGCTCTTTATATAAACGTTTTTATTGACACCGATTTCAATGTACCTTGTTTTTCAAATTATCTTGACGGATGGGAGAGTGTGAACAAGCGTTCTATTTTATCAAGTCTGAGGTAATAACGGGTTGACTTGATCTTGCCGGGCAATTTACGCTAATCAAAGTACAATAAAATTTGGATGGGTGGAAAGTAATGACAGGGACGGTCATTTCAGAAGAGACACCCTCACGTGACGAAAAGCGGAAATTTGGGTTGGGGTGGTGTTAGTGAATCATTTTCCTTGCTCGAATAATAATTTTTTTTATCAGTGATTTCATTTTTATTTGAAAAGGTGCATTAAACCACGCTAATTGCACAGGAAGTATCGTATGTTAACAGATTCCGGTTTTGTAATATTGTCAAAGAAACATTAATTTAGCCTAGTGGTTAAGGTGTTGACGAGCAACATATTGAGAAAATGCGTCGGTTATTTCCTATAAGTCTAACATAAACAAATTTATTCATTTATTGATCTACTAGGAAAAAAAATGGTAGGATTAGGTTAGGGGTTAGGGTCCTGGTTAGGCTTTAGGGTTAGTTTAATGGGAAAATAAATAAATAATTTATCAGTCAAGAGTGGTTTCCCTTTGTTTATGTTAGACTTATAGGAAATAACCAATGGGTCTTAATTGGCTGCACAAGTTTAAAAAAAAAATTTATAATGGAGAATCGGTGTCTATGAGTAACCGAAACTACGTGACATAAACTGCTAACGTCACAGTACCCTAAGGAATTGCGTAGTTTTATCAATGAGTATTTGATTTATAGTCAAAATCATTAATCCATAGAATGAATTACATTTATCAAGGTCTTTATGAAAATTTGGATTAGATTTGCCTTAAAACCGCACATGTTATTAGAGGTATTTGGCTCTCATCTCACTTATGAGGGCGTGATACAAGGACATTTTTATTTGGGCCCAACCACAATCCGAAGCTCATGGGTGGTAGGTGAAATAAATGAGTTGATACCGTCGGTATTCTCCCTGGTTGTTTTATTTTCGAAGTTTCCTCCGGACATACTTATACACACAACTGCCCTTTATATATATATGTATATTTCTTCTTCAAGAAACTGAATAAAGGTTAGGATGCCGTCGTGATAACACCAAGAAAAGTGCCCCCTTTCCTCTAGTTCCAGCGTATGAGTAGCACATAGATAAAGTAAGACTTTAGAGCTTTGACTGCTAACTGGCTTACCGACTTAGATTTATCATATTTTACCATTGTTGCTGTATGACTCTTTTTTTTCTTTTTTTGGAAAAGATTTTTTTATTTATTCATTTATTCCATTCATTTTATTCCATTCATTCATTCATTTTTTACATTATTTTTAACTAAATACTTTAGAAGCATACGCGAAGATACACACACACACACACACACATATATATATATATATATATATATGTAGTCACTTTTTAGTATTGGAAAATAAAAATAAAAAGCTCGATTACGGGTGTAAGAGCTGTTGTTGTGTCAGTGCTGCTGTATGGCTGCACTACTTGACTCTACACCTAGACAGACAATAAGCAAGATTGGTAGCTACACAAGAATGCTTCGTGCCATCCTAAACAAGGTTATTTTACCAATCAGTGTTGCTGTATGGCTCTACCACTTAATTCTAAAAAAACAACACCTAGAGAATAAGGTAGATGGTAGCTGCACAAGAATGCTACGTGTCATCCTAAACAAATCGTGGAAACAACACCCCAAAGATAGCAGCTGTACAGCCACTTGTCCCTATCAAACAAATCATCCGAGTGAGACAAACAAGACATGATGGACACTGCTGGAGAAGCAAGAACGAACTCATATGCGACGTTCTCCTGTGAAACCAGAACATGGGAACGCCACTGCAGACCACCCAGCGAAGTCCCACATAGACCAGCCAGTGCGGATACTGGATGCTGTGCAGAGGACCTGTCGGGGTAATGGATAGTAGGGATAGTTGGTGAGAGATTGCCAGATATCTCTGCTGATTGCATGACATGATGAGGAGGAGGATGAAGGGGAGAACAAATAGGTTCATGCCTTTCCGGTGGGCATTAGCATTAAGTGGAATAAACATAAATTGTTTATTTCAGTACAATGCCACTTTTTACTGACAAAAACCCAGCCTACCCATGGACTCGCCTCTCAGTGGTGTTATTGCATGCATTTTCCTAGAATTCCTAGTATCTGGGCCGTTAAAATACATTTTACCCACAGACTTTTGTTATTTCGATTATAGAAACGACGTTTGAATGTGAGTAAATGAGAGAGAGAGAGAGAGAGAGAGAGAGAGAGAGAGAGAGAGGGTTAATTAATTACAAAATAAACAGGATTACGTTTTATGTATATATCCACGAAATAATTACCTAGCAAGAATTATTGATAAATTAAACAAAATTGGGTGCTTTTCCAATATATGATCGACCGAAAGTTTGTGATCTACTATTGATCTACTACTCATGGCATGTGATCTACTAGGAAAAAAGAAGACAGGATTACGGTTAGGGTTAGTTTACTGGGAAAATAATGGGTAGTTAGAGGGTAGATCACATATTGGGATGTAAACAACTCGGTAGATCACATATTGGATAAGAGACCATTCCGTAGATCACATATTCGAAGAGCACCCAAAATTGAATCTACCATAGACTTCACGTACAAGCTAGAATATAACACCTTACCTTTTTAGATATACTATTGATCAATGATATCTACCAATAAGAATATTAGGTTCACCATGTGTATATATATATATATATATATATATATATATATATTTGAGGTGAATGTTAGTATTTGTATCCGTTTTAGGAGATACTTGTACTAGGTTTGGGCTGAGGAGTGAAGCATTAACGTACTTATTATGCTAATATTGTTAACGTAATATGGTAGTTGAGGAAAAAATATCTGAAGCCTATAGTTTGTTTTGAGTTTCATTTATTTAACCGGGTAAATTTTCGGGACTACTATATCCCTTCGACTGCCCAAGCCTAGTATAAGTATCTCCTAAAACGGATACAAATACTAACATTCACCTCAAATATATATACCCACCAGAAGCATACGGAGACGCAAAATCCACATCATACATATATATATATATATATATATATATATATATATATATATATATATATATATATATATATATATACAAATTTGCTCTGTGACTCTAATAATAAGATCACATATTGAGCTCTGCAAACTGCGACGCGTTTTTAAAAAAATCCTATGTCGTAAGGAAGATTTCTTCTCCGGATTTTTGGATTATATATATATATATATATATATATATATATATATATATATATATTGCTGGAAATGTGTACCTTGTACATCGAAACCGTGATAGAGAGAACAAAATTTTTTCTACAACCTGTAACTGCTCTATATTTTACGAAATATATTGAGCACTTTTGGATTAACTACAAATGCTAGTACAATGGAAACCTAGTTGGAACTTTTTGATGAATATATATATATATATATATATATATATATATATATATATATATATATATATATATTAATAAAATTCGAAGGCAATACAATGCGTAAAAAATAAAGACAAAAAGATGTTTGATATGTCTAATCGATTTCAAAGCAAAGCTTTATCATATAAATGATGAATTTTATTATTTTATAACATACTTAACAATGCTTAACAATATATATATATATATGATTTTTGCCAGATGTAGTAGCTTTTCGACTTACGACTGAATCGAGTTACGACCGGTCGGTCAGAAGCTTCCTCGGTCGTAAATCGAAGGCTATTTGCATTTCTTTGATCTTTTAAATGTTGTTCGTTTTTCTTTGGTTTGTTCTACTCCCCGACTTTCATATCTTTTCTTTTTTTTATGTAGTATCCAGCAACAAATGCCGGTTGCAAGATACTTGTGGTGAATGCATTCAGTTTAATGGAACCTGTGGGTGGTGCCTTTCTCCGGTAAGTATATTTTTTTGTAGGGGGTATAGGACCAGTGCTCACTGTGGGAACACACACATACACACACATACCCCCCACACACATATGTATATATATATATATATATTATATATATATATATATATATATATATATATAATGTGAAGAGAGGAAGTAAATCCGACGGTATGTAATATATCAAGAAATGAAAAAACACAGGTTTAAATGGGTTAAGTGGTGAGTTTATTGGCCGACTCTGCAGTGTTTCGATCTATTAAATAGATCATCTTCAGGGCATAAGATAAGAAATTATATATCACAGAATGATGAGAAAAAGTGAGTGGTAATCCTTGTTATTCAGTCTGTTTTTGAGGATTACCACTCACTTTTTCTCATCATTCTGTGATATATAATTTCTTATCTTATGCCCTGAAGATGATCTATTTAATAGATCGAAACACTGCAGCGTCGGCCAATAAACTCACCACTTAACCCATTTAAACCTGTGTTTTTTCATTTCTTGATATATTACATATATATATATATATATATATATATATATATATATATATATATATACTTTTATAAGAAAAATATACTTAACAAATCGTCATTTGGCTATTATTTGATGGTTAAGTTGTTCTTTCGTATTGAAAGTGTATATAGTCCTGTATATATATAATATTAATTTTTTCTTTTTCTTTTTTTTTTTACTATAAATTTAGCCTCGCTCAGGCATAGTGAAATAAAGTTTTTTTTCCCTCAACTTCTTAAAATAACAGATGATTACACCATCGCTGTGGGATAGGTACTATAAAAAAACACCTAGTACTTTTAATAACTTTAATGATGGAATTTTATTCCGAAAATATTTAGAATTAAAAAAAAAGTTAAATGAATATAATTTTCAACACATATTGCATTGTAAATTGCCTTCAACAATCTTTATATTACACACACGCACAATGCTTCAAACATACTATAAAAATATATATATATATATATATATATATATATATATATATATATATAAAGTAAAGTAAGTAAAATTGTCGGGGTGGCCTTGAGTCGGTATCAGCCAAGGCCCTTTTCACTAGCGCTAGACCAAGGAAATTGTTATGGCGTCTGGTCCTTATTTACCGCACAGATCCCTGTGCTACTCATACACTGAGTTGGCGAGGGCCGGTATCGAACTAGGAACCTTGTAGTTTCTAGCCGAACGCTCTACCGATTATATGTATATATATATATATATATATATATATATATATATATATACTGAAATTCGCACTAGATATACCAGTTCCATTTCTCGCATGAAGACATTACAGTTGAAAATCTTACCCAGTTCGCAGTTTCCGTTTTTCGTACATGTAATCGTTACGCCCGACGCTTCATCCAATTCCAACAAATAGTTATTGCTATTACGAATGTGTCGTTATGAGAGAGAGAGAGAGAGAGAGAGAGAGAGAGAGAGAGAGAGAGTGGGGGAGCTCTTCTTTGGTGTGAGTTTCAGCTGAATGTTTTTATTTTCTTTTTTTTTCAATAAACTTTTTGAGTCAACCACTCCTAAATGTTTATATCATTCATGGTGAGCAAGAAGGTTTGACAATTAAAAAATGACATCATATACTGGCTTTTTACAACTTAAAATTGACTGACTTTTAGACTTTTTCGATGGCATTTTTTTTTTTTATTTCTTGAGTAAAAATGCTTTTACAGTCCAATTTTCAGGCGTAGAGAAACTCTAGAACTCATTTTACAGACAAAAGTACATTACAAAAAGCCGCTATTTTTCGCAAAACCCATCAATTTGGAGAGCTAAAAATCAACATAACTCCGCCAATTTTAGGAATTGGACACCCATATTTTGGAGAATGTATAACTTTAACACAGTCCACACCTGTACAAAATTTCAGAAAAATTGAAGGGGGTGGGTGAGAATTTTCCTTTTTTCTGGATGATTTGACATGGAATTGCCCACGAGCCAACATTTTCTGTTTGAAGTTTCGGTTCCCAAGGTTGCTTGATTGCAGGCCGCGTCAGTGGATTTCTTGCATTTTTCTGCTGCCTGTCTGTGGTCGGTCGACCGCCGGGGAACAAGTTACGATTTATTGCGAGAATTCGCAATATATATTATTATTATTATTATTATTATTATTATTAGTTGAAGGGGTGCTGTGTAATTGTTACCGTCGTAGAAAATGAACACGGCGAGACGAGTTCAAATCCTGGACGCGTCTGTTGGCGTTTCACATATCACTAATACCTTTGGGAATGATACGAATCCAACTATTTTCCCTTGAGATGTGGGTAAATCATAAGGCAGACTGGGCTCTTCAACCTAGGTATGGCAACCGGTCTAGGAGAAGGAAAACACCAAATTTGCACCAAAAAGGCTGTCTACTCGTTAGTCAAAACTATTCTGAGAGTTATCCTCCTAACAAAAAGATTATATCAAGTTGTGCTGACAGCAGGAATTTCAATGACTCTCTCTCTCTCTCTCTCTCTCTCTCTCTCTCTCTCTCTCTTTATATATATATATATATATATATATTATATATATATATATGAGATTAAGTAAATAAACAATGTGTTTATTTGATATGCCTTTTAGCCGACAATTTTTGGAGGATATGTGCTTAATAGAAATCATACCTAATTTTGAAAATTAATTAGTTAATAATTAATGACTTTTAGGCGGGCATATATATTCAAATGTAAGGCTAAACATATCAAGAAAATGTCAATCCCTGAATATACATTTCGACCTATTAGGTCTCATCAGGAAGGTTATAGACATGGGAGACTGCTCCGTGTGTGATTCGAAACCTCAACTGCTAAGCATATATATATCAAGCGCGCTTAAAAATTGACCCTGAGTCACGTCCTGTACTTGCGAAGGGGTTGATTAAAAGCCTATTTTTATTTGAAACAATTGCTTGATAATCAAGATACCCCCTGTCTTCATATATTGAACATTTAGAAACTTAAATGTTCTAATGAACTTATTAACATAAGTGTATCTAAATCTCGCTCGTGCCTCAAATTTTAGCGCTCAATAGAAAGCAAAAAATTGACCGAGGGACAGCTCGTAACTCGGAAAATGTCTAAGTTGTGGCACTCGTAAGTCAAGGCATCACTGTACTGAGAAGTAACAACAGTGTAAACAAGATGCACTTAAATACATTATGTGTTTATTTATCTAACCCGTGGCGAACGGACAATGTCGCAAGTGGGGGAGGGGTACTTGATGCGAGGATCGAACTCACTATTCATTAGTAATCGATTTAGGAGAATAGCTTACAAACCATAGCACAAAGAAGTTACGCCTTAACGTGTTGTTTAGTAAACGAGTAGAGAGCCCTTTTGGTGTGAATTCAGAGTTTTTCGTTCTCCTAGACCGGTTGCCATACCTAGGCTGAAGAGCCCAGTCTGCCCTACTACTTAACTTTTTTTTTCAAAACTCAAATGGCAGGCTCAATCATTATGTTTTTTTATTCAAGGATTACGCTGGCATGGCCCGTTTTTGTGAAGCTTAGTTTCAAAACTCAAATGGCAGGCTCAATCATTATGTTTTTTTATTCAAGTTTTCAAATGGCAGGCTCAATCATTATGTTTTTTTATTCCAAGTATTACGCTGGCATGGCCCGTTGTGAGCTTAGTTTCAAAACTCAAATGGCAGGCTCAATCATTATGTTTTTTTATTCCAAGTATTACGCTGGCATGGCCCGTTGTGAGCTTAGTTTCAAAACTCAAATGGCAGGCTCAATCATTATGTTTTTTTATTCCAAGTATTACGCTGGCATGGCCGTTGTGAGCTTAGTTTCAAAACTCAAATGGCAGGCTCAATCATTATGTTTTTTTTATTCCAAGTATTACGCTGGCATGGCCCGTTGTGAGCTTAGTTTCAAAACTCAAATGGCAGGCTCATCATTATGTTTTTTATTCCAAGGATTACGCTGGCATGGCCCGTTGTGAGCTTAGTTTCAAAACTCAAATGGCAGGCTCGATCATTATGTTTTTTTATTCAAGGATTACGCTGGCATGGCCCGTTGTGAGCTTAGTTTCAAAACTCAAATGGCAGGCTCAATCATTATGTTTTTTTATTCCAAGGATTACGCTGCCATGGCCCGTTGTGAGCTTAGTTCAAAACTCAAATGGCAGGCTCGATCATTATGTTTTTTATTCCAAGGATTACGCTGGCATGGCCCGTTGTGAGCTTAGTTTCAAAACTCAAATGGCAGGCTCGATCATTATGTTTTTTTTATTCCAAGCATGGCCCGTTGTGAGCTTAGTTTCAAACTCAAATGGCAGGCTCAATCATTATGTTTTTTTATTCCAAGTATTACGCTGGCATGGCCCGTTGTGAGCTTAGTTTCAAAACTCAAATGGCAGGCTCAATCATTATGTTTTTTTATTCCAAGTATTACGCTGGCATGGCCCGTTGTGAGCTTAGTTTCAAAACTCAAATGGCAGGCTCAATCATTATGTTTTTTTATTCCAAGTATTACGCTGGCATGGCCCGTTGTGAGCTTAGTTTCAAAACTCAAATGGCAGGCTCAATCATTATGTTTTTTATTCCAAGTATTACGCTGGCATGGCCCGTTGAGCTTAGTTTCAAAACTCAAATGGCAGCTCATCATTATGTTTTTTTATTCCAAGGATTACGCTGGCATGGCCCGTTGTGAGCTTAGTTTCAAAACTCAAATGGCAGGCTCAATCATTATGTTTTTTATTCCAAGTATTACGCTGGCATGGCCCGTTGTGAGCTTAGTTTCAAAACTCAAATGGCAGGCTCAATCATTATGTTTTTTTTATTCCAAGTATTACGCTGGCATGGCCCGTTGTTAGAGGGGCTGGCATGTTGTGAGCTTAGTTTCAAAACTCAAATGGCAGGCTCAATCATTATGTTTTTTATTCCAAGTATTACGCTGGCATGGCCGTTGTGAGCTTAGTTTCAAAACTCAAATGGCAGGCTCAATCATTATGTTTTTTTATTCCAAGACGCTGGCATGGCCGTTGTGAGCTTAGTTTCAAAACTCAAATGGCAGGCTCATCATTATGTTTTTTTATTCCAAGGATTACGCTGGATGGCCCGTTGTGAGCTTAGTTTCAAAACTCACAAGATTTGTAGCTAAAAACTCAAATGCAGGCTCAATCATTATGTTTTTTTATTCCAAGTATTACGCTGGCATGGCCCGTTGTGATCTTTGGGAACTTTTAATCAAGAATGGTTGTCCCGAAGATGAAGTCCTCCAATCAGTCAACAGTGCGCATCTACAAAAGGTAAGATGGAACTTTCTTGTCTAGAATTATTTTCTTCACGTACAATTTGAATTACAAAAGAAAAACTAGCAAAAGTATTGGACCATATGACCTTTAGGCACCCCTTTTGCTGCTGATTCATAAGTACATTTTTTCATTTACACCGTCAACACCCGGTTGTTTGTTTACAGATGGTTTTTAGAGTTTTTAAAAAAATTATAAAACTAACCCCTAACCCTAACCCCTAACAAACAACCGGATGTTGACGGTGTAAATGAAAAAAATGTACTTATGAATCAGCAAAGTAAAAGGGGTGCCTAAAGGTCATATGGTCCCAAGTATTCGCCCTCTGGGAAGACTAACGAAACTAAATAAGAACAAAGATAAAAAATATTACATTTATTTTAATGTTATTTCAATTGATTTCTATATAAAATTATATATAGGATTGCTTTTAATACATTTGAGAATAACACGATAGTATTAGACATCTGTAACAGCAAATAATTATTTATCAAACCCAGTGTTATTAAAATCCTGATGCAAATTACTCCCACCATATACTATGTAAATCTTTATTTCTCAGAGATATATAACATAAATTTCAGGATTTTAAATGCATGGGCCTGTCGGGGCCTGTGTCTGTTAATGAAATTAACGGCGTGACCCCAGGGGGCCTTCCAAAACCCGTGCAACATCTGCCCCTTTGATTTAAAGGGGCAGGGCTGGGTTCATTGACCAGTGTTTGAGGCACCCCTTGAGGAGGAATGCCAACGGGGTTTACGCATTTTTTGCACCTACCACCCATGAGCTTCGGTTCGTGGGTCGTCGTTACATTAAATGACCTTGTGTCATACCAGCATACGTGGGATGCGAGGTAAATACCTTAATATTATGGGCAGTTTTGCGATAAATCTAAGTCAGTTAAACTTTAAAAGAGACATCGTTAATAAATAAGATGCTAATTAAGACTGAAGAATGCCTATTTCATAATCGTTGAGAATATAACTTAAATAGCTAAGGAAATCGTGACGTCAGTGGTGACGTAGTTTTGGTTGCAGACAGTTAAATAATCGGACCAAGTAACCAATAAGCACCCCAAATCATCAACTTAATGAAAGGTTCATATTTTAACTCGACACCGGTAACTTCCGCTTCCAAAATTTAGTAAAAAAAAAATGATTTTAATCAGAAGTTTATGGAGATGTTGAACTCACAAAAAATTAAATAAATAGATGGTTCTTACACGCAATCAAAATAAAATTCAATAGAAAATCTTTTTTAAATAAATACGTTTTAATAAGAAATTTATGAATATTTTTCAACACTTACGATGATTTAAAAAAACAAAACTCGAAAGACGTTTTTATACTAAAATAGTTTTTACTTAATCAGAAAAGAAATGCAATTATGTTTATTTAAATAAAAAAAAATCAGTTTTTATTTACAAAATATTGTTATGCTTATTTATATACAAGGAGGTCGTTCAGAAATAGTATCGTACAATTTGTAAAATTTGTTTTTGTCAGATACAATATAATTGCAAAAATCGCCTTTTCGTTTATTTTCAAATATTTGAAAGCGAAACTTACCGGTGATGAGTTAAGATATGAACCTTTCATTAAGTTGATGATTTGGGGTGCTTATTGGATACTTGGTCCAAATAATCTCCATTATAACAAGATAACTGGAATGAACAAAAACTAATGAATAAAGACGTAGGATAATTGTATGACTGAAGGAATACGAAAGAAAACGTAGAAAAGATATTTGCCCTTCTGATAGGATGTGACACAAGTTCACGAGTATGTGGCATCCAGCGAGGATCGAACTCACTACTAAGTAGTCATGTATCTGAGCGACTAGCTTGATAACCATTATACCATGATAATGTGCTCATATTACCCATCACGTTCGCCACGGGTAGGATGCGACACGAGGTTACAAGTAAAAAAAATAGAATATATGTTTTTTTCTTTTTATTTGTTTATCTCTTTTGCCACCCTGTCGGCTGAGGTGTTAGAATGCACCGACTGCACCTCTGCAGAGGGGTAAGACTCTGCCAATGGGGCTACCTTTTGACCGTGGGTGGTGACCCGTGATGCTTAAGGATAGAATCCAGGTGGTGGAGCAGTCCATGACATGCAATATTCCACTTTGGCCCTTGCTTGGCCTAGACGGGCGGTCGGAGAGGCCCCCTCCGATCAATCGGCTGATCACGTCAAGCCTTAGCACCTATATGATTGCCAAACCCTATGGCAAGCCCCATATGGGTGCTAGAAGGCGGTGACTGAGGGTCTTCATGTCATAGGAATGACGTTAAACTCTACCAGATGGTGAGGTTCCAGTTCTGGAGCTTCTGGGGAATGTGGAGCATCCCTTGATCCCCATTGCTCCTTGGTCCAATCTGACTCGGAGTGGTAGTA
>CM042166.1:34382041-34407041 GCA_023376005.1 Doryteuthis pealeii | reverse complement strand
TCCCGATTACGACAAGAAGATTCCCGAGTTCGAAAAGAAGGTTCCCGAGTTCGAGAAGGCTCACAAGTCCGACAAGAAATATATGAAGAAGGCTGGAGGATACATTGACCGAGACGGTGTGCAGATAACAATAAAGATGAGGACAACAATCCGAATAATTCAAATAAAACAAATTAAGGATGAGTTTAGTCGGATGAAGACTTTTTATAAGGACTCCATATTATATAAGCACTTATGTTGTATCTTGTATGGAGACGCATGGTAAGAGTCGTAGGAAATGCTGCACCGAGCTGTTTGCATTTTACATAGCGCTAATACCCTTGGGAAAGGTATGAATCCACCTACTTTCCTCCAGCTATAAGTAAATAGTAGGGTAGACTGGGCTACAAATATAAAAGTGTAATTTTAAAAAAGATTCAAAATAATATTTTCCAAAGAATTAGATTGTATTATTAAATAACCCATAAGGTGTTGATATGCCGTTAAAGAAATAAGCCAACCCAAAACTCCCTCTTTCTCAGTCCTATACTATAATCACACATGGAGGCGCATGGACTAATGGTTAAAATCATAGGAAATGGACTCATCGACCCGAGTTCAATTCCTGGACGAAGCTGTTTGCATTTTCACATAGCGCCAATCCCCTTGGGAAAGGTATGAATCCAATTCTCCCTCCAGCTATGAGTAAATAGCAGGGTAGATTGAACTCTTTAACCGTGGCTAGGTAGCCAGTCTATGAGAAGAAAACTTTTAATTCAAACCTATAAGACTCTGCTTAAAGAATTGATTTTGTGTCACATCCTGCTTGTGCGGAGGGTTTGCCCATCTAGCCTAAGTAAGCACCAAAATTGAATGTTGTATGTCATGGATTAATCAGACAAAAAGATTCCACCCTTAAGCATCATGGGTAGCCACCTAAGGCCAACAGATGGCTCGATTGGGAGTATTTTACCCTTCTCCAGATGTGCGGTCGGTGTATTCTACTGTCTCAGTCGACAGGGCGGTCTTACCCCTCTGCAGGGCAGCAGCCAGTGTATTCTACTGCCCCAGCCGAGAGTTTGGCCTTACTCCTCTGCAGAGGTGCAGTCGGTATATTCTATACAGCCCCAGCTGACAAGAATTTGAAGAAATAAGGAAGAATAGGACAGCCTCGTCAAGGATTTGACACCTAGGTCATCACGAGTCAACTTTTACATGACTGTCTTGCTTAGGGATTCTTTTTCTATATTTCTATATACTAGTACAAAATAAAAAAAAACGCCCCCGGGCGTTGTAAAAAAAGATTTTTGAAACATGCCTGAGGGATGGGAGTAAAACATTCAATGTCAGCGAGTTTGTACCCTAAGTAAATAAAATCATCAAATTCATTAAAGGATTAAAAAATAAATCAATTTGAAATGTAAACTTTGAATATGTATTAAAATAACACAAACTATATATAGATATATAATACCAGTCATATATTTATTAAAACTTGTTTTAAAAAACAATGAGGACTGTCTAATGCTGCTTGTTCAAATTTAGAGTGTTTATATTCTATGTTATGACGATTTTGTGTAATGTGACGTAAGCAGTGACGTAATGTTTGTTACAGACAAAAACCGGAAGCAAATCTCCATTATTAATTGATATGTTTTTCCTCTTTTGTTTTAGGAAGTGATTTTGTCAGTCAAAGCCCCAAACATGTGAAAGTTATCATGAAGTCAGACTGCAATAACAAGTAAGTTTAATCGGTTAAACTGTCTTAAAAACTCATGCCATTATATATAGTGGTACAATTTGCATTATTTTTATAACGTCACATCTATCTATACATATATAAAGGACAGCTGGTATGTATGTATGTATGAAACTACGAAAATAAAACAATCAACAACAAATAGATATATATATATATATATATACAGGGTGTTCGGGATAAATTTGACATATTTATTTATATTGGGTTATTTTTCTCCGTTTGCTGGAGATATTGACGCACACTACGCATCATTTAAAAGCTAGATAAATAGATAAGTAAATAGGTAGATAATGAACAGAATCAAATTGATAGATACGTAAAAATATACTGAGATATGTAGATAATGAACAGACTGGGATACATAATGGGAATTGAGAGACCCATTCTTTTACCCTTAGTTACCTGCCAACTGACTTTATGATGTACTAAGGTAAGCTTATTAAATAGCCACAATATTTCCAGAAATGTTTTGATAAATTCTTTGAATAATAGAAAAATTCCTTCTTCGTTCATATACGTGATGATAGATAGAATGGATAACTGGAACTCACCTGAATCATGGAAGAGAATAACTTGTATCGACCTGCGACGGCCATCAAAATAAGGAGATTATGGTTGCTGCCCAATGCTCCCTGAACACTGTAAAAACAATCAGGCATGAACTGGAGAATTGTAATGGAGACTACAAGGCTGTTGCTAGAAGAAGCAACATAACAGACGATCTGATTGCTTTCGTACATCCTTTTTCAGAGAGGGTGTCAGGTTGAATTCAGATGCCTACGAGCAGTTGCTAAACACTGCCGTGAAGCCCTGGATAACAAGGGTAGCCAATGATAAGCTATTTGCATGGCAGCAGGATTCGACCGCCTGCCACACCTCTGGGAAGTTAAAAATGGCTGTCGGTGAATTTTTACGACTACACCTGTCCGAATGTTTGGCTTCTGAACTCCTCAGATCTTAACCCCATGGATTATTATGTATGTGGCGCTGTTGAGAAAGAAACCAATCGCCGTGCCAGTACTACAAAAGCCCAGTTAATCGACGGAATTAAAGTAGTTTTGAGACCCCTTCCCAGGGAAACTAACATCAACTTGCCCCAGTATATTTGTCTCATACCCCACTTGTATGGACTGGGCACAAGGCCTCGTTTTAACGTGGGCCCACCCACAAGCCGAAAATTGCGTCGATCCCTTCGGCATTCCCCCACAAGGGGGCACATCAGGCGCTGGGCAATAAACCCAGCCCTGCCCCTTTAAATCAAGGGGGCAGGTGTTGCCTGGGGGGATAGCCCCCTGGGATCGACGCTATTATTTGACTCTCGACAAGTCCAGCGGCCGAAGCTCGCTAGACCCCCGGCGTTAACCGGAAAACCGAGTGTGCAATGAGTTTATAAAAAAAAAGATATATCAACTTGCCCCAGGTTCCGGAGCAGGATTGATCTTGTGATCGACACTAATGGCGTTTATTTTACTGCAACTTGTTGACAGTAGGGTAATTTCCGTGCTTGATGAATTTCTTTACAACCCATTAAATTTTGTAATTACCAATCACTTTTTGTTTTTCCTTGTGAAACTGTCAAATTTATCCCGAACACTCTGTATATATACATTCACTATTAGCAGATCTGACCTTTTTTTTCAAAAATGATTAAGATTTGATTTATATAGGTGAAGATAATTAAACAATAAAATTTAAATGATAACAGCAGGGGATTATTCTTTGCATTTAATATTTTGAATAGGAGACATTATTTTTTTTAGTGTGATTGAGCACTTTTCCTCTGACGCCTTACGAGACCGGATCAACGCAAGCTCTATTTTTACGTATGGATCTTAATGGGCATCCTGCGAGGATCCAACACGTGATTCAGTAATAATGGACATGTGAGACTATTTTTGCCCCCTCCTCTACCCACGCGTCGCCGGGTAGACGCTTCTAGTCTTATTATAATGGAGATTATGTAACTGTCTGTTACAAACTACGTCACCACTGATGTCACGATTTCCTTAGTTATCTAAGTTGTATTCTCAATTATCATGAAATAATCATTACTTAATTACTTAATGTTAATTAGCATCTTAAGTTATTAACGATATCTCTATTAAAGTCTAACTGGGTTAGATTTGCCGCAAAACTGCAAATATTATTAATGTATTTGCCTCTCATCCCACTTATGAGGGTGTGACACAAGGACATTTTTATGTCGGCCCACCCACAAGCCGAAGATCATGGCTGGTAGACCAAAAAAATGCGTTGATCCCGTCGGAATTCCCCCTCAAGGGGTCGCCTTAGGCGCTGGGCAATAAACCCAATGTTGTTAATTTACATTAACCAACACAGGCCCCGAAAAGCCCGTGTTATTAATGCATTTAAAATCCTAAAATATGGATTATATATCCCTTAGAAATAAATATTTACATATTATATGGTGAGAATAATTTGCATAATGATTTTAACAAAACTGGGTTTAATAAATAATTATTTGCTGTTACGGATTTCTAAAATATAAAAGTGCAATTTTAAAACAGATTCCAAATATTTCCCAAAGAATTAGATTGTAGCATTGAATATCCCATAAGGAGTTGATATGCCATTAAACAAATAAGCCAAACCAAGACTCTCCCTTTCTTCTTCTTCTCTCTCTCCTCTACTATAATCACTCATTTACAAATTAATCAAATGTTTGCATTAAATAACCCATAAAGATATGTCGTTAAACCAACGTGTTTTTATTTGTTTTTGTTTACCTAGTCACCCGAAACCTATTGAAACATCATCCTGTCACGGTGTACACAATGGACAAACCGTAAGTAGATATCTTATTAATGTGTTATATATCATTAAGAAATAAATATTTACATGGTATATGGTGTGAATACTTTTTGCATATTGAACTATTTAGCAATAGCTCTTAAGTAAACATATCAAACGTTGTAATAATTAGATCATCATACTGTGGTATATGCACAGGTCCTGCTAGAATCTATAATAATCATCTTAATTTGCATCTTATTTATTAACAATGTCTCTATTAAAGTCATGCTGATATAGATTTGGGTTAAATCCTACTTAATGGACCTAAATTCCACCATCATATGTCACTCCGCCGAAATAAAAAGAAATACTAAAAATCAAGAAATTAACCGAATTTAATGACATTTTTAGTGTTGATAGATGAATGCATAAACAATATAATGCACCAGTTATTTTATTAAAAAAAAATATTTTCAGGTCAGTTAACTTTGAAACACGTATCTTAGAGGCGTAATACAGATTCACAAACATACATGGTTCAAAGTTAATTAACATGAAAAAAATGTTAAAGTTTTTAGATAAAATAACTGGTGCACTATATGTTTATTTATTAATGTATCATCACTGAACATTTCATTAAATTCGGTTAATTCCTCGATTTTTTTTTTGTATTTTCTTTTCTTTCGGTGGGGGGAAATACGATGGTGGAATTTATGTCCGTTAAGTAGGATTTAACTATAAATGTTTACATGGTATATGATGTTAATAATTTGCATACCGGTTTTAACAAAACCGTGTTTAATAAATAATTACTTGATGTTATTGATTTCTATTATTATTGTTTGACTTTCAAACATGTTAAAACCAATTCTATGTATAAATTTTATATTGGAAACAATCAGTAAAAATGAGTGTAAACATTTTTTGCGTTTTTGTCAAATTTTTATTAGTCTTTCTAATACTATATAGTATTTAATTATATTATCACTTAAATAATTATACCCAGAGGGCGCATATTTTTGCTAGTCGCTAATAATAATGGTGATTGTCTGTATTTCTGTCTGTAACAAAAACTACGCCATAGCTCTACGTCACAGCTGTACGTCACAATATTCTTATGCTATATACACCCAAAATTTGAGTAAGCAATTTTAAAAATTGTTTATTACTCTCGTCCTTTTTTTTTTTTTTTTTTACATTAACAAGAAGTTAACTAAAAAGTTTACAAATAAATAAATACCTACGATTTTGTGGAAAATTGATATGGAAAATATTCAAAATAATTGTTTGATTATTACATGCACGCAACATTTTATTTGAGAGGGACGGGGCTCAGTTTTCATTTCAAATTGTTGTTTTTTTTACCCCTTTAATAAATATGAGGATTTTGCTTACTTATGATACAAACCCTCTGACATTGAACTTTTAACTCCCACCTTCTCAGACAATGTCTTTCAAAAATTAATTTTTACGACGCCCGAAGGGTGTTTTCTGTTGCTAGTATATATAATTCTTTCAAACTAATGTAATCATTTTTGTGTTCTTGTTTAATTTCATAAGTCTTTCTAATTCGATATTGCAATGGTAATTTACCACACAGGCATGAATAATATAAATAGCAGCAGGTTCTGCACTTAAGCGAGAGTTAATATTTCAGCAGACAGCCGATAAAACAGCCTCGCGTGTATCTGACTCATTGGTAAATGTTAGGACTACTGCTCTTTGTTGATATATTTGTTTAACTCATTTCCTGTCTCGTGTCTTTATTCTGGCCCCTAACCAGGCCACAACAGATATAATATCTAATTATATTAAAATTTAAATACTTGTGCTCGGAGGGGGTATTTTTTTTTTTTTTTTGCTAGTCTAAAAAATAAAAATGAAATATTCAGTTTTTGTTCTTTCTTTCTTCTTTTTTTTCAGGCCACATTTTCTTTCACGATTCTCACTGAAAGTTGTTTTTCAAAGAAGAAAACGTAAGTCTCTTTTTTAAAAAAATTCTTCACGATTATTGGTTCCCGCCAGAACTGTTTGCGATATTTTTAATGAATTTCAAGTACATTAATTCATTGAATCTTAAAACATGATTATTCCTACTAAGTTACAGGCTGGGTATACGAAGTGAAAAATTTTGATGTTTCGGACTATTGTTCTCATCTTTATTGTGGTATGTTTCGGCCGCTGTATCCTCCGGCCTTTCTCGTGTATCCGAGCATAGCAAATTATTCAACCTGCGAAATCATTTTTAATAGTTTGACTGTGGATTAAATAGGCGATTAAATGAGAAGACTCTTGAAGATCTTATTCCAATAAGAACGTCATGGTTTTTGCAGCCCAGTCGGTGGGGCTTTAGAATATACCGACTGCACCTCTGCAGAGGGGTAAGAAAGAAATCCTGGTGGATTAGCAGTCCATGACATGCAACACTTCACTTAGGCCATTACTTGGGCTAGACGGGCGGTCGGAGAGGCCCCCTCAGATCAATCGGCTGGCTATGTCAAGCCCTATCACCTATATGATTGTCCCAACACTATTGCCCCTATGGCGTAACACAGATTTTCAAAGATACGTGATTCGAAGTTAACTGACTTGAAAAAATGTAAAAGTTTTTAAATAAAATAACTGGTGCATTATATTATTTATTCATTAATATATCAACACTGAAAATTTCATTAAATTCGGTTAATTCCCTGATTTTTTTTTTTTTTCTTTCGGCGGGGTGACATATGGTGGTGGAATTTAGGTCCGTTAAGTTCGATTTAACCAAACTTTCTTTTTTTTTTGTCGTTTCAAATTCAGGATCCACGTTCGAGCAAATAACATGAAAAAACCCCAATTGGTGATCTCCATCAAAGCAAAATGTGGATGTGATTGTGAACGAAAGAAATCAACGGTAAGGAAAGCGTTATGATTTTATATCCGTCAAGGTACACGAATCTTATTATAATGGAGATTGTGGGTTTGTCTGTGTGTAACCGGAACTATATCACTACTTAAGCCACAATTCCCTTGGTTATTTACGTCAGATTCACCATGATTTTACTTTTATTTAAACCTCCATTATTAATAAAAATTATTTTACATTATTAATACTGTTGGCCATATCTACATATTAATTACATGCAATTGTATTTATATATACCACACGAAAGCAGTTTACAGTGTGAACAGGAAATGTAATTTGCATATTGATATTAAATATATATATATTTAACGACCCCTCCGCACGAGCAGGATGTGACACAAGGTCATTTTCTTAAACGGAGTTCAACAGGTTTGAATTCAGAGTTTTCTTTCTCCTAGACCGGTTGCGTAACCAAGGTTAAAGAGCACAGTCTGCCCTACTATTTATCCATAGCTGGAAGGAGAGTAGGATTCATACCTTTCCCAGGCATATTAGCGCTAAGTGAAATGCAAATATCATATCCAGGATTTGAACTCAGGGTGACGAGTCCATTTCGCATGACTTTAACACCACGCGCTTCTATATTTCTATATATAAGGTGTCCTACAATACACCACCTAAATTTATAGACTGGGCGAGGTCAACAGTCATAATGCGTGGCTAGTTGACTACTTAATCACTGTTACTGACCCGACGTTCATTTGCAATCGTTGACGAAGGAACTTGCAACCAAAGGATTCTTTACGAAAGGATTTCCACTGGACAGGCGCTCTTGCTTGAAGCCTAAAGGATGGCCCATAAAAACGTAACAAATATTCTTCAAATAGTGTAGATCAGGACTTCTCAAATTGTCCATATACACCCCTGGTTGGTTGGATATTTTGGCATGTCCAACCTTGTTGGGTTATTTTATGCAGAAGACATTATTGTCTTATTTATTCTTGTTAAGGAACCACCAACTGATTCTTTACCAAGTATTTCTGTTGGACAAGCTTAAAGGATGGCCCATAAAAACGTAACAAATATTCTTCAAATAGTGTAGATCAGGACTTCTCAAATTGTCCATATACACCCCTGGTTGGTTGGATATTATGGCATGTCCAACCTTGTTGGGTTATTTTCTGCAGAAGACATTCTTGTCTTATTTATTCTTGTTAAGGAACCACCAACTGATTCTTTACCAAGTATTTCTGTTGGACAAGCGCTCTTGCTTGAAGCTTAAAGGATGGCCCATAAAAACATTATAAATACTACGAAATATTTTTATTCTATGTTATTCCTCATGTTTTGTTTCTTTTCTTACAGACCAATGATATTCGCCATTGTCATGGAAATGGGAAACTTGTTTGTGGTCGGTGCGAGTGTGACCTCGGTATATTCGGGCGAAACTGTGAGTGCGCCAAAGACAGTAAGGTCGGCGAAAGAAAATGCATGCGACCGTAAGGAAAATTCTTTACTTCTGTATTTAAGGCGTCTAAATGGTACTACTTAACCATATTTGGGAGAGAGAGAGAGAAGAAGATAGAGAGAGAGAGAGAGAGAGAGAGAAGAGAAATGGTACTATTTAAGCCATATTTGGGGAGAGAGAGAGAGAGAGATAGAGATGGTACTATTTAACCCATATTTGGGGAGAAGAGAGAGAGAGAGAGAGAGAGAGAGAGAAAATGGTACTATTTACCCATATTTGGGGAGGAGAGAGAGAGAGATAGAGAATGGTACTATTTAACCATATTTAGAGAGAGAAAGGAGAGAAGAGAGAGAGAGAGAGAGAGAAAATGGTACTGTTTGAACCCCATTTTAAGAGAGAGAGAGAGAGAGAGAGAGAGAAGAGAGAGAGAGAGAGAGAAATGGTACTGTTTAACCACATATTTAGAGAGAGAGAGAGAGAGAAAGAAAGAGAGAGAGAAATGGTACTATTTAACCATATTTGGAGAGAGAGAGAGAGAGAGAGAGAGAGAGAGAAGATGGTACTATTGCAACCCTATTTGGGAAGAGAGAGAAGAGATAGAGAGAGAGAAATGGTACTATTTAACCCCATATTTGGAGAGAGAGAGAGAGAGAGAGAGAGAAATGGTACTATTTAACCATATTTAGAGGGAGAGAAAAGAGAGTGAGAGAAAGAAATGGTACTATTTAACCCATATTTGGGAGAGAGAGAGGAGAGAGAGAGAGAGAGAGAGAAAATGGTACTATTTAAACCATATTTTGGAGAGAGAGAGAGAGAGAGAGAGAGAAGAGAGAAAATGAGAGACGAGAGAATGACTATTTTAACCATCCATTGATGAGCAGAGAGAGGAGAGAGATATGAGATGGTATATTTGATTTGGGGAGAGAGGAGGAGAAAGAGAGAAAAGAAAGAGAGAGAGAGAGAGAGAGAGAGAAGATGGTACTTTTAACCCATATTTGGGGAGAGAGAGAGAGAGAGAGCGAGAGAGAGAGAAATGGTAACTTGTTAACCCATTTTAGAGAGAGAGAGAGAGAGAGAGAGAGAGAGAAGAGAGAGAGAGAGAATTGGTACTGTTTAAACCCATATTTAGAGAGAGAGAGAGAGAGAGAAGAAAGAGAGAGAGAATGGTACTATTTAACCCATATTTGGAAGAAGAGAGAGAGAGAGAGAGAGAGAGATGGTACTATTTCGTCTGCCTATTTGGAGAGAGAGAGAGATAGAGAGAGAGAATGGTACTCATTTAACGACCATATTTTGGAGCGAGAGAGAGAGAGAGAGAGAGAATGGTACTATTTATACCCATATTTTGGAGAGAGAGAGAGATGAGAGAGAGAGAGAGAAAATGGTACTGTTTAAACATAACCACCCATATTTAAGAGCAGAGAGAAGAGAAAGAGAGTGAGAAGAAAGAAATGGTATAATTCACCCATATTTGGAGAGAGAGAGAGAGATAGAGAGAGAAATGGTAAGGCTAATGAAACTGAATAGAAATGCCAGATAAAAATTTGAACAAGGCGGGGTATGATTGAAACACAAAACAACTGAACTTCATCCCGTAAATTGCATTCAGCCTTAATTTCGATCTTAACTAATTTAGTTAAAATAGCGAAGTAAATAATAAGAACATTAAACATTATCTCTTCCAATTGTCCAATGCGTACGATCTTCTTTAAGCATATCATTATCCCAGAAATTTTTATCATATTCATAAGATAAAACGTAAACAATTAGGAAATCA
Source organism: Doryteuthis pealeii (assembly GCA_023376005.1). NCBI lineage: Eukaryota > Metazoa > Mollusca > Cephalopoda > Myopsida > Loliginidae > Doryteuthis > Doryteuthis pealeii. The sequence goes on along the minus strand of CM042166.1, from coordinate 34,396,456 downwards.
TTAATCACTAAGCATATAATCTATCAAAATCACACATTTTATAATGTTTATTATCCTAATATTGCAAAATTAGACCTCCCATTCACCACACGATCTAAATACCATTCATTGTTGTATATATAAATACAATTTGCATTTCATTAGCATGTAATCATGTCAACAGTGGCTTCCGGGTCCTTGGACCATTGATATAATTAACGGCTTCGATCCAGGGGTCCATATCCCCCAGGCAACTTCTGCCCCACTTGATTTTAAAGGGGCAGGGCTGGGTTTACTTGCCCCAGTGCCTGAAGCGCCCCCTGAGGGCAAGCCGACGGGTCGACCCGCAATCTTTTCACCCGCCACCCATGAGTCTTCGGCCTTGTGGGTGGTCCCATAATAGGGCCCTCGCTGCCATGGACCCGTACAAGTGGGGTCACGTGGTAACAATATCAGTAGTAAGGTCAACAGTCGTAACAATGTAACAATTTATTCATTAATTGCGGGTTAAAAGCAATAAAACATGGAGAATAGGACCAAGATACTAAGACGATTTTGAACATGCAGTGTAATATAGTTTCGTTACAGACAGAAAAACACACAATCTCCATTTATCAATAAATAACCGGTGTTTGGGATACATCTCTCGACTAATACGGAGACATGTGTCTAGCTAATAATGTTTGTAGCGTAGCATTCAGCAGATATAACAAGTCGATACGCCAAAAGTCAAATGCTCTTTCGCCCTCCAGCCTGTACAGAGTACACCTCCAGTTGGCGTTTTCCTGTCTTACAAGACAGGAGGCCCGCCCTGTCGGCTGCGCGTGGTAGAATGCAACGGACTGCACCTCCATGCAGGAGGAGTAAGGGGACTCCCCCAAATGGGGCCACGTGTGGGCCGTGGATAGCGATTCCTGAGCTAAGGATTAGAGCCCAGTAGGATCGAGCAGTGCCAATACTCACTTTGGCCTATCTTGTGCTAAGGACGGGCGGTCGGAGAGGCCCCTCCGATTCAATAGGCTGGTACGTCAAGCCCTAGCACCTATATGATTTTTCCAACCCCTATTGCCTTATGGACAAGGCCTCAGCCCCTTCTTATCCATAATGTTGCTGAAGGCGGGACTGCATTGGTACAAATTCGGGAATAACTTACTCTTCTGATGGTGAGGTTCCATTTCTGGAGGTTGGGAATGTGCGAACCCCTCATCACCATTCGGCTCCAGGTCCACTCTCGACTCGGAGCTGCAGTCCCTGTTCAGAGGATCCCATCTATTGGTTGAACTAGAAAACCGTGAGATTTATAAACAAAATTGTATTCTTGCAATTAAAATGAATTATTTCCCAACTTTGTCGGCATTAAAGACCCCACCGGGTTGACTATACCCGTAAACACACAAAACAAAACAAAACACACACAAGAACAGGCAGCTTTTGTTATCACATTGGCACACGGAAAACACCTTCTCTAACATGAAAGGTTATATAACTTCCGTTTACTAGCAGCTCCCAAGACTCTTATCTACTGATAATACTATTAAGAACTTGTTCTTCATGGACAATTATCGTGATCTTGTGAAGTTCCAAAAATTCTAGGGTAATCTGAACATAGCTACTAAATTGAGATAACATTCCCTTGTTCATTCTACTTTGAGCGAGGCCGGTGCTTTTGGTCAAGCCCATTTATTTCACCGTAAATTAACACAGAAAATACCGAATTTGTTCAAATCAATACAAACTGCATGTCTCAAACACGAACAATATCATAAAAATTGTTTCTTAATAAACAACTACAGTTCATCTTCAAAATACGCAAGTACATAAAGACACAAAACGTTGAAACAAACAAGGGTAGATATACTCTCATTTATGTTATCGCTAAACTTCAGCATTACCCCAAATTCTGTGCGGTACCTTGGCGTAATGGTCTACGAGTCGTAGGAATCGGAGTCCATCAAACACCGATTTTCACATCTCTTGAACGAGGCCGTTTGCATTCACATAGCGCTATACCCTTGGGAAAAGGTATGGAATCCAGCTACCCTCCCTCCGCAGCTTGTCGGGAAAGAAGAGGGAATTAGGCTCTTCTAAACATGGCCTAGGTAAGCCAGCCTGAGAAAAAACATTTCTGCAATTCAAACCCTGTCTAATCGACCCGTAATGAGATTGACCTTGTATCACATCCTGCTCGTTTGGATGGGCTTTGGTGATATAGATATATCTACTATATATTATAGATTATACTACCTAATTATATATTCATTGATAACAATGGCGTTGGGTGCCATAAAGGCTATAAAGCCAGGACAATTCATTCAGATGGTAGCGGCTTGACCTGAACAGCCGACTTGATTCAGAGGGACGCTATCCGTCGAAGCCAAGGTAAGGGTCAGAGTGTATGCAATATGTCGCTGCTCAACTACCAGGCATTCGTCCTTACAGCATACGGGTCACAGACCCATGGCCACACATTCTTAAATACGTACCTACATTTTTAACACTGCCAACTGTGGCGCAAGCTTGAATTAGTGCAATGGTAACAGTAGCTTGCATTCTAACTCGGCCGCCCTGTCCGACTGGTAGACTACCTCACCTCTGCACGAGGGGAAAAATCCCACAATTGGACCACCTGTTGGCCATGGTTGTGACCCGTAATGCTTCAAACCGAATCCTCGGTAGTTGAAGCAGCCACATAATTGCCCAACACATCTGACCCTTACCTTGGACTCGACGGCATAGCTCGTCCCTCTGATCAATTCGGCTCGTTTCAAGCGTCAAGCCCTAGCATCTGAATGATTGTCCTGCTTTATAACCTTCATGGCAAACCCCAACCCATATTTATTCATATATATAATATATATATATCATATATATATAATATATATAGTATACATATATTCACCAACACCATCCAAACGAGCCAGGATTGTGATACACAAGGTCCCACAATCCATCAGTAGCGGCCATTAACAGGTTTTGAATTCAGAATTTTTTCTCCTGCGTTACCTACCATGTTTAAAGAGCCTAAATTCCTCTTCTAATTTTACGACAAACCGGAGGGAGGTAGCTGGCATTCATACCTTCCCAAGGGTATTAGCGCTATGTGAATTCAAAACGGCCTTCTGTCAGGATTTGAATACCGCGACCGCACTGTACACCAAATGTGATGAACTCCATTTCCTACGACTCTAACCATTACCCCAAGTACCACCAATTTGGGGTAATCTGAATATTAGCTACATAAATGAGAGTAATTACCCTTGTTTATTTCACTTGTGTTCTTAATTGTACTTGCGCATTATTTGAAATGAACTTCAGTGTTGTATTAAGAACAATCATTTTATACATATTTCGTGTTGAAACATGCAGTTGTATGATTTGACAAATTCGTATTTTCTGTGTAAATACGGTGAAATAAAAAAAAAGTGCTGACCAAAACAACGGCTTCCTCAAAGTACAAATGAACAAGGTGAAGTTACTCTCATTTATGTAGCTAATGTCTCAGTATTACCTAATTTGAACTTCCACAATCACATAATTGTCCCAGAGAAAAAGTTCTAAATTAGTATTCAGTAAATAAGATGTCTTTGAGGGTGCTAGTAAAACGAAGTTATAACACTTTCATGTTAAGAATGTTTTTGTGTGCCATGTAACAAACAAGCCTGCTGTCTTTGATTGTTTTGTTCTTGTTTGTCTTACGGCCTATATCAACCACGGTGGTCATTTAATGCCGACAAAAGGTTGGGAAATAAAATCATTTCTTAATGCAAATACAATTTTTGTTTTATAAAACTCACGTTTCTCATTCAACCAATAGATGGGACCCTAACAGGACTGCCACTCCGAGTCAGAGTGACTGGGAGCAATGGATTGATGATCAGGGTCTCCACATTCCCCCAAACCTCCAGAACTGGAACCTCACCATCAGATAGCATTTAACGTTATTCCCAGAACATGTAGACCATCGTCACACGCCCCTTCATAGCACATAATGATGGATAAAAAAAGGGCTGAGCTTGCCATAAGGCAATAGGGTTGTGCGAAATCATTATACGGTGCTAGGCTTGACTGACCAGCCTATGATCGGAGGGGCTCTCCGACGCCCGTTCTAGCACAAGATAGGGCCAAAGTGGAGTATTACCACTGCTCATCCACCTGGGCTCTATCCTTAAGCATCACGGATCGCTTCCACGGCCAAACCGTGGCCCCATGGGGAGTCTTACTCCTCTGCAGAGGTGCAGTCGTTGCATTCTACCACCCCAGCCGACAGGGCGGCCTCCTGTTCTGTAGACAGGAAACGCAACTGGTAGGTGTTACTCTGTTACAGGCTGGAGGGGCGAAAGAGCATCTTGACTTTGGCGTATCGACTTTTATATTGCTGATTGCTACGCTAACAAACACATCTATTACTAGACACATGTCTTCCTATTAGCTCGAGAGATGTGATCCTTCAACAGTTATCTTATCTTAGTAATGGAGATTGTGTGCTTTTTCTGTCTGTAACTGGAAACTATATACTACTCATGTCAAAAATTCTCTGTAGTTATCTATGTCCTATTCTCCATGATTTTATTGCTATTTAAACCGCAATTATGAATAAAATTGTTTTACATATATACACTGTTGACCTTATCTACATAATTTCCACGTACCCCACTTGTACGGGTCAGGCACGAGGCCCTATTTATGTGGGACCACCCACAAGCCGAGCTCATGTGGCGGTCGGAAAAATTGCGTCGATCCCGTCCGGCAATTCCCCCTCAAGGGGGCGCTTCAGGCACTGGGCAATAAACCCAGCCCTGCCCCTTTAAATCAGGGGCAGAAGTTGACCTGGGGGATGGACCCCTGGGATCGAAGCCGTTAATTATATCAATGGTCCAGAGGCCGAAGCCACTGTGACCATATCTACATGCTAATAACATGCAATGTATTTATATAACAACAAAATAATGGTTTACTGTGTGAATGGGAAGGCTAATTGAATTGATAATAAAAATTTGATTTTGATAGATATATGCTTAGTATTAATGATTTCTAATTGTTTACTTATCTTAATGAATATGATAAAAAATTTCTGGGATAAATCTTAAAAGAAATCCAATAACAAGAAGAGAAATAAATGTAATTTTATTATACTTCCTATTTTAACTAAATAGTTAAATCAAGAAAATTAAGCAATGAACTTACGGGGAGTAAAGTTCCAGTTGTTTTTGTTTTTTCAATCATACCCCCCTCTGTTTCAAATCTTTTTATCTGCATTCTTATTCAGTTTCATTAGCCTTTCTAATTTAAAATAATATTTATTATATTAAAAACTTAGAACTTGCACCCGGAGGGTGCATATATTTGCTAGTAAGAATAAAAAAGAAAGAAAGAAAATATTCTCTGGCTAACTTACCGCGTCTGGAGAGCAGTGACACATTCCACAAATACATTGTCCATTTCCCAACACACGACGTTGTTATCCCTGTTAGAAAATAACATTGAATCCGTTACATCAATAAAACAATGGCCTTGATTAAGATAAAGAAAATACGGTTAAATCCTACTTAACGGACATAAAATTTCACCATTGTATGCTCACCCGGCCTAAATAGAAAAAAATATACTAAAAATCAAAGAGCTTAACCGAATTTAAGAAATTTAGTGTTGAAAAAATAATATTAATGAAGATATAAATGCACCAGTTATCTTATTATAAATGGAGATTGGTGTTTGTTTGTCTGTAACCGAAACTATATACTATTCAATTCACAGTTCCCTTAGTTATTTACATCACATTCTCCATGATTTATTTTTATTTAAACCTCAATGAATAATAAAATGTTTTACGACTGTTGACCATATTACATGATATTTTCCACGTACCCCACTTGTACGGGTCAGGCACAAGGCCCTATTTATGTGGGAACACACCCCACAAGCCGAGACTCATGGGGGTGGCGGGTGAAAAAATTTGCGTCGATCCCGTCGGCATTTCCCCTCAAAGGGGCGCCTCAGGCGTGGGCAATAAACCCAGCCCTGCCCCCTTTAAATCAAGGGGCAGGTGTTGCCTGAGGCCCCCTGGATCGACGCCGTTAATTTATATCAAGTCCAGATGGCCGAAAGCCACAGTTGACCATATCTACATACTAATAATTACGCAATTTGTATTTATATATACAACAAAATAGCGGTTTACAGTGTGAATGGGAAGGCTAATTGCATATTGATATTTAAAAAAATGATTTTAATAAATATATGCTAAAGTATTATGACTTTCTAATTTGTTGTTATCTTATTGAATATGAGCAAAAATCTCTGGGATAAATCTTAAAAGAAATTCATTAAGAAGAAGAAATAATTATAATATTATCCTTACTTCCTATTTTAAGTTAAAGAGTTAAATTAGGAAAATTTACCAATGGAAAGACGGGAGTAAAGGAAAATGATGATGGAAGAGTTAGTTTCAAAGTTTTTCTATTTTTCGATAATACCCCCTCTGTTCCAAATCTTTTGTCTGCTTTCTTTTTTAGTTTAAGCCTTTCTAACTTTACATGATATTTTATATTATATTTAAAACTTAAAAATTGCACCCGGAGGGTGCCATAAATTTTGCTAGTTTTTGTTAAAAAAAACTTACATTTTTCAGGTCAGTTAACTTGGAACCACATATGTTCGTGAATCTGTGTACGCCTCAAAGATAACATGGTTCCAAGTTGCGTGACCTGAAAAAAATGTAAGAGTTTTCAATTAAAATTATGTTGTGCCTCTATATTGCCATATTCCTAAATATATCAACCCTGAAATTTCATTAAATTCGGTTAATTCTTAGATTTTTAGTATTTTTTTTATTTATTTCGGCGCGAGTACATATGATGGTGGAATGTATGACCGTTTAGTAGGATTTATCGAAAATACTAATACTAGCAGAAAAAAAATCGATCGGGTGGCTCCTAATGTCGGTATCAGCCAGACGGCGAGGGAGTCTATCCCCTTTTCACAAGCGCTAGACAAAGGAGATTGTTTTGTGTCTGATGGAGGGTTACAACCTACCATGAAGCTCCTCACTTTTACCGTACAGATCCCTGTACCATTCATACCTGAGTTGCGAGGTCGTATCGAAGCAATACATCTTGTGCTCTACCGACTGTGCTAAACTGGCTCAGCATAGTCATCAGCATCAACACTCCTCCTTCTTTTTCTCTCTCTCTCTCTTCTCAAAATGCTAATTACTTTCTCTCTCCATCTCTCTCTCCTCTCCAAATATGGTCTGTGTTAAATGTNCGATACTACCCACAAAGGTTCCGTTGTTGTTGTTGAGAGAGATGAACTCGTTTGTGGTCGGTGCTTTGGCGAGTTGACCTCGGTTATGATTCGGAGACGAACTGTTGAGTTGCGCAAAACAGTAAGGTCGGCGAAAGAAAATGCAAATGCGACCCGGTAAGGAAATTCCTTTACTCCTGATATTAAGGCGTCTCTAAATAGGTACTACTTTAACCCATATTATTGCGAGAGGATCTTAGAGAGCGAGAGAGAGATATTTGTCATTAGATATAGATACGAGAGAGGAGAAGAGAGGAAGCAAGAGTCACGGAGAGAGGACGGGAGAGAAGAGAGAGAAGTACAATGGTACTATTAACCCATATTGGGGGTGAGAGAAGAATAGGAGACGGAGGTAGAGATGTACTATTTTAACAATTTTGGGGAGAGAGAGAGAGACGATGAGAGAGAAACAAGAGAAGAGAGAGAGAAATGGTCTATTTAAACCCATATTGGGAGGATGAGAGAGAGAGAGAAAGAGATGTACTATTATAACCATATTTAGATGAGAGAGAAGAGAGAGAGAGAGAGAGAGAGCAGAAAATTACTGTTAACCCATATTTAGAGAGAGAGAGAGAGAGAGAGAGAGACGAAGAAAGAGAGAGAGATAAGAAAAATGGTACCTGTTTAACCATATTTAGAGAGAGACGAGAGAGAGGAAAGAAAGAGAAGAAAATGGGTACTATTAACCCCCATATTTGGAGAGAGAGAGAGAGTAGAAGAGAGAGAGAGAGATGGTACTATTAAAACCCTATTTGGAGAAGAGAGAGAGATTTAGAGAGAGAGGAAAATGGTACTATGAACCCAATTTGGAGAGAGAGAGAGAGGAGAGAGAGAGAGAGAAATGGGTACTATTTAACCCATATTAGAGAAGAGAGAGAGAAAGAAGTGAGAGAAAGAAATCGATGTACTATTTTAAACCCATACTTTTGGAGAGAGAGCAGAGAGAGCAGGAATGAGAGAGAAGAAGAAATGGTACTCTATTTAACCCATATTGAAATGAGAGAGAGAGGAGGAGGAGAACGAGAGAGAGTGAGAGAGAGAGAGAGAATGTACTATTTAACCCGATATTTGAGGAGAGGAGAGGGGAGGAGAGAGATTAGAGATGGTACTATTTAACCCCATTATTTGGGGAGAGAGAGAGAGAGATGAGAAGAGAGAGGAGAGAGATGGAGAGAGAGAATGTTACTATTTAAACCCATATTTGGGAGGAGAGAGAGAGAGAGAGAGAGAGACGAGAGAGAAATGGTACTGTTTAAACCATATTAGAGAGAGAGAGAGAGAGAAGACGAGAGAGAGAGAGAGAGGAAGTTTACTGTTTAACCCATATTTAGAGAGAGAGAGAGAGAAAAAAAAGAGAGAGAGAGAAATGGTACTATTTAAACCCATATTGGAGAGAGAGAGAGAGAGAGAGAGAGAGATGGTAGAGGAGGAGAGAGAGAGATGAGAGAGAGAATGGTACTATTTAACCCATATTTGAGAGAGGAGAGAGAGAGAGAGAGAGAGAATGGTACTATTTAGGAGAGAGAGAGAGAGAGAGAGAGAGAGAGAGAGAGAATGGTACTGTTAACCCATATTAGAGAGAGAGAGAAGAAAAGAGTGAGAGAAAGAAATGGTACTATTTAACCCATATTTGGAGGAGAGAGAGAGAGAGAGAGAGAGAGAAGAGAGGAGAGAGAGAGAGAGAGAGAGAGAGAGGAGAGAGAGAGAGAGAGAGAGACTTGTTGATGCTGATGACTATGCTGAGCCAGTTTAGCACAGTCGGTAGAGCACAAGATTATTGCTTCGATACCGACCCTCGCCAACTCAGCGTATGAATGGTACAGGGATCTGTACGGTAAAGTGAGGAGCTCATGGTAGGTGTAGCCCTCCACCTCAGACACAAAAACAATCTCCTTTGTCTAGCGCTTGTGAAAAGGGGATAGACTCCCTCGCCGTCTGGCTGATACCGACATTAGGCCACCCCGATGACTTTTTTTCTGCTAGTATAGTATTTTCGATTAAATCCTACTAAACGGTCATACATTCCACCATCATATGTCACCCCGCCGAAATAAATAAAAAAAATACTAAAAATCAAGGAATTAACCGAATTTAATGAAATTTCAGGGTTGATATATTTAGGAATATGCAATATAAGGCACAACATATTTTAATTGAAAACTCTTACATTTTTTTCAGGTCAGCCAACTTGGAACCATGTATCTTTGAGGCGTAACACAGATTCACGAACATATGTGGTTCCAAGTTAACTGACCTGAAAAATGTAAGTTTTTTTTAACAAAACTAGCAAATTTATGCACCCTCCGGGTGCAAGTTTTTAAGTTTTAATATAATAAAATATCATGTTAAATTAGAAAGGCTAATAAAACTAAAAAAGAAAGCAGACAAAAAGATTTGGAACAGAGGGGGTATTATCGAAAAATAGAAAAACTTTGAAACTAACTCTTCCATCATTTCCATTACTCCCGTCTTTCATTGTAAATTTTCCTAATTTAACTCTTTACTTAAAATAGGAAGTAAAAGGATAATATTATAATTATTTCTTCTTCTTAATGAATTTCTTTTAAGATTTATCCCAGAGATTTTTGCTCATATTCAATAAGATAAAACCAAACAATTAGAAATCAATAATACTTAGCATATATTTATTAAAATCATTTTTTTAAATATCAATATGCAAATTAGCCTTCCCATTCACACTGTAAACCGCTATTTTGTTGTATATATAAATACAATTGCGTATTATTAGTATGTAGATATGGTCAACTGTGGCTTCGGCCTCTGGACCATTGATATAATTAACGGCGTCGATCCCAGGGGGCCACCCCCCCAGGCAACACCTGCCCCCTTGATTTAAAGGGGCAGGGCTGGGTTTATTGCCCAGCGCCTGAGGCGCCCCCTTTGAGGGGGAATGCCGACGGGATCGACGCAATTTTTCACCCGCCACCCCATGAGTCTCGGCTTGTGGGTGGTTCCACATAAATAGGGCCTTGTGCCTGACCCGTACAAGTGGGGTACGTGGAAAATATCATGTAGATATGGTCAACAGTCCGTAAAACAATTTTATTATTCATTGAGGTTTAAATAAAAATAAAATCATGGAGAATGTGATGTAAATAACTAAGGGAACTGTGAATTGAATAGTAATATAGTTTCGGTTACAGACAAACAAACACACAATCTCCATTATAATAAGATAACTGGTGCATTATATCTTTCATTAATTTATTTATCAACACTAAAATTTCATTAAATTCGGTTAACTCTTTGATTTTTAGTATATTTTTTCTATTTAGGCCGGGTGACATACAATGGTGAAATTTATGTCCGTTAAGTAGGATTTAACCGTATTTTCTTTATCCTTAATCAAGGCCATTGTTTTATTGATAACGGATTCAATGTTATTTTCTACAGGGATAACAACGTCGTGTGTTCGGGAAATGGACAATGTATTTGTGGAATGTGTCACTGCTCTCCAGACGCGGTAAGTTAGCCAGAAGATATTTTCTTTCTTTCTTTTTTATTCTTACTAGCAAATATATGCACCCTCCGGGTGCAAGTATCTAAGTTTTTAATATAATAAAATATTATTTTAAATTAGAAAGGCTAATGAAACTGAATAAGAATGCAGATAAAAAGATTTGAAACAGAGGGGGGTATGATTGAAAAACAAAACAACTGAAACTTACTCCCGTAATTCATTGCTTAATTTTCTTGATTTAACTATTTAGTTAAAATAGGAAGTAAATAATAAAATTACATTTATTTCTTCTTGTTAATGGATTTCTTTTAAGATTTATCCCAGAAATTTTTTATCATATTCATTAAGATAAAAGTAAACAATTAGAAATCATTAATACTAAGCATATATCTATCAAAATCAAATTTTTATTATCAATATGCAAATTAGCCTTCCCATTCACACAGTAAACCATTATTTTGTTGTATATATAAATACAATTGCATGTTATTAGCATGTAGATATGGTCAACAGTGGCTTCGGCCTCTGGACCATTGATATAATTAACGGCTTCGATCCCAGGGGTCCATCCCCCCAGGCAACTTCTGCCCCCTTGATTTAAAGGGGCAGGGCTGGGTTTATTGCCCAGTGCCTGAAGCGCCCCCCTTGAGGGGGAATGCCGACGGGATCGACGCAATTTTTCACCCGCCACCCCATGAGTCTCGGCTTGTGGGTGGTCCCACATAAATAGGGCCCTCGTGCCTGACCCGTACAAGTGGGGTACGTGGAAAATATCATGTAGATAAGGTCAACAGTGTTAATAATGTAAAACAATTTTATTCATAATTGCGGTTTAAATAGCAATAAAATCATGGAGAATAGGACATAGATAACTAAGAGAATTTTGACATGAGTAGTAATATAGTTTCAGTTACAGACAGAAAAACACACAATCTCCATTATAATAAGATAACCGGTGTTGGGATCACATCTCTCGACTAATAGGAGACATGTGTCTAGTAATAGATGTTTGTTAGCGTAGCAATCAGCAATATAAAAGTCGATACGCCAAAGTCAAATGCTCTTTCGCCCTCCAGCCTGTACAGAAGTAACACCTACCAGTTGCGTTTCCTGTCTACAGAACAGGAGGCCGCCCTGTCGGCTGGGGTGGTAGAATGCAACGACTGCACCTCTGCAGAGGAGTAAGACTCCCCCAATGGGGCCACGTGTTGGCCGTGGATAGCGATCCGTGATGCTTAAGGATAGAGCCCAGGTGGATGAGCAGTGCAATACTCCACTTTGGCCCTATCTTGTGCTAGACGGGCGGTCGGAGAGGCCCCCTCCGATCAATAGGCTGGTCACGTCAAGCCCTAGCACCTATATGATTTTTCCAACCCTATTGCCCTTATGGCAAGCCTCAGCCCCTTTTTATCATATATGTGCTAGAAGGCGGTGACTGATGGTCTACATGTTCTGGGAATAACGTTAAACTCTATCTGATGGTGAGGTTCCAGTTCTGGAGGTTTGGGGAATGTGGAGAACCCCTTCATCACCATTGCTCCCAGGTCCACTCTGACTCGGAGTGGCAGTCCCTGTTAGGGTCCCATCTATTGGTTGAATAGAAAAACGTGAGTTTATAAACAAAATTGTATTTTGCATTAAGAATGAATTTATTTCCCAACTTTGTCGGCATTAAATGACCCACCGTGGTTGATATACCGTAAAACAAAACAAAACAAAACAAACAAAGAACAGCAGGCTTTTGTTTCACATGGCACACGAAAACATTCTCTAACATGAAAGTGTTTATAACTTCCGTTTTACTAGCAGCCTCAAGACTCTTATCTACTGAAATACTATTAGAACTTTTCTCATGGACAATTATGTGATTGTGAAGTTCCAAAATTAGGTAATCTGAACATTAGCTACATAAATGAGAGTAACCTTCCCTTGTTCATTTTACTTTGAGGAAGCCGTGTGTTTTGGTCAGCCATTTTTATTTCACCGTAAATTTACACAGAAAATACGAATTTGTTCAAATCAATACAACTGCATGTTTCAACACGAAAATATCATAAAATGTGTTCTTAATAACAACTAAGTTCATTTCAAATAATGCGCAAGTACAATTAAGAACACAAAGTGAAATAAACAAGGGTAGATTACTCTCATTTATGTAGCTAATATTCAGATTACCCCAAATTGGTGGGTACTTGGGGTAATGGTTAGAGTCGTAGGAAATGGAGTCATCAACCCGATTTCAAATCCTTGACGAGGCCGTTTGCATTTCACATAGCGCTAATACCCTTGGGAAAGGTATGAATCCAGCTACCCTCCCTCCGGTTGTCGGGAAATAGAAGAGGGAATTAGGCTCTTTAAACATGGCTAGGTAACCAGGAGAAAAAAATTCTGAATTCAAACCTGTTAATGCCGCTAATGAGATTGACCTTGTATCACATCCTGCTCGTTTGGATGGGTTGGTGAATATATATATATATATATATATATATATATATATATATATATGATAAAATGGGTTGGGGTTTGCCATAAAGGCTATAAAGCCAGGACAATCATTCAGATGCTAGGGCTTGACCTGAACAGCCGATTGATCAGAGGGACGGCTATCCGTCGAGCCAAGGTAAGGGTCAGAGTGTTGCAAGTTATGTGCTGCTCAACTACCAGGATTCCGTCCTTAAGCATTACGGGTCACAACCCATGGCCAACAGGTGGTCCAATTGTGGGATTTTCCCCCTCTGCAGAGGTGCAGTAGGTGTAGTCTACTGCCCCAGTCGACAGGGCGGCGAGTTAGATGAAGCTACTGTTACCATTTGCCTAAATTCACTTGCAGCACACAGTTGGCAGTTTAAAATGTAGGACGTATTACTGTTGTAAGGAATGGTTTAAAGTTCAACATGCTTTAAATACAAATAACTCCGACAAAGGTTAATAGACAAACATTTAATAACACAGCACATGGATAACAGTAGAATACACGTTCATAATAAGATAAACAGAGTTACACAAATAAAGATAGACACATGAAAGATACAAAGTATAACATAAAAGAGTACAGACATGAGACTAGCGATAGTCCATGCTGTAAAGAACTCACAGTAATGTAAGGGGGGCGGAGCCCCACGAGAGGGTTTAGATAGAATCTACCCCATGTGGCTCGTAGTTCTGAAAACTATAAAGAGAGAGCTAAGGTTTTGAAACCGGCGCTTTTATACTGGTGCCCTAGCGGGCATCCTGGAACTAAAAGGGGCAGACAACTCCACCAGGCGAATACAAACAAACGCTACACTGTCATACCCTGTGTTGGATTTAAAGTCGTTATAATTAGTTGGAAGGTTTAGTGACCTTCCACGTGGGTACCATAAGTACCAGAAATATTCCGACCAAGACGCTGTCGAGTGTAACAGACTTTAATACAAGAGTACATAGAAATATAATTAACAGGAATGCAAGGTATCTAGAATATTCTTTGCTGCCTTCTCCAAGCTATGTAGCAGTGACTCAACCTGTGCCGGTGTATCTGCAAGAAGTGCAAGGTCATCAGCATAGTCTGCATCTGTCACTGTTTGTGCAGGATATCGCCTGCTTCTTGCTAAGTTAGTTAACAGGAATACATATACAAAATACAAGTTATCTAGAAGAGACACATAATGAAC
>CM042166.1:34372041-34379541 GCA_023376005.1 Doryteuthis pealeii | reverse complement strand
TGTCAGGGAAATCGGACCTCCATATGACTGATAATTTGTTTGTAGCCGACCATGCCTTTGCTATTCGTGTATTAACATCGCTCTCTGTGGAGGAGATATTACCACCTAGGTACGTGAATTGTTCTACTGGCTTAAGAGGCTTGCCGTTGAGTGTGGAGATGTTTCCTTTCTTTTTGAAACTCATGAACTCTGTTTTACCGAAGTTCACATAGAGGCCGATATTCTTTGCCGCCTCCTCCAAGCTATGTAGCAGTGACTCAGCCTGTGCCGGTGTATCTGCAAGAAGTGCAAGGTCATCAGCATAGTCTGCATCTGTCACTGTTTGTGCAGGATATCGCCTGCTTCTTGCTAAGTTAGTTAACAGGAATACATATACAAAATACAAGGTATCAAGAAGAGATACATAATGAACACATATACGAATAGAGGTTACACAAAGGTGTAAAAATCAGATACATAAATGCATTACAAAGAAAGTAGGACGTAGGCCTTCGTCCTCTAGAAGTGATGGAGAGTCCATAAAGAAATGTCACTTACTTATGCCAGGCTGGGTATAGACGCAAAATGTCTAACCCCTGTTTCTTGCTTGCTTGTAGCATACCCCGGAACGATATATGTATCAGAACGAGGTATGTCGCATGGGTCAACCCAAGTTTTAGTAGTAGTCGTCGTTATTAGTAGCCGTTAGGTCAAGAAACAACATACACGCAAGTTGTATAGTCACCAGGGGCTTAGTGTTTATTTCCAGGCTCGTGGGCTCTTTTCAGAGAGAAGGAAAACAGAGAGAAAGAGAGAGGGAGTATCGTCAAATTATCCTATCTTCATTGTATTATGCTTTGTACCACTGTCCCACACACCCACATGAGGGACCAGGAGCACGTCTGACCACTGCTACGACCGAAAGGAAAAAAAAGGACGATTTTCTTCTTCTTCCGTTACTCATCCCTGCGTCATATCCGCTTCCGGTCAACACCCGGAACTTCCGTTTTTATCTTTAACTCTATTTCTGGTGTCATGTTACTGGCACCCCGTTGTGTGTTTGTACCGCTGTCCCACCCCACACGAAGGACCGGGAGCACGTCTGACCACTGCTACAGCCGAAAGGAAAAAAAAAGGACGATTTTCTTCTTCTTCCGTTACTCATCGCTGCGTCACATCCGCTTCCGGTCAACACCCGGAACTTCCGTTTTTATCTTTAACTCTATTTCCGGTGTCATTCTACAGTCACGTTACTGGCACCCCGTTGTGAGTTTACTCTTCCAAATTTTAACTTTTGTTTGTTCTTATTTCTTTTTCCTCTCTTTCTATAGTAATCCGAATACAGTTTTATTTTTAATCTCAAATTCGAGTAGAACTTAAAAATTACGCTACATTGCTGTCCCGGAGAGAAGAAGATTCAAACTTGGCGCTTCCCTGATTAAATAATCAGTACCCCTAGCGGTCAAAACCTGAAAACAACGGAAGATAACTCTTCCAGACCAAAGAGGGACAGACAATCGCTACACCTGTATTATGATGGAGCTACCATTATCACTTGCTTAAGTTCAGTTGTCCCATGCAGGTGACACTTTAAATGTGAGAGTAATTTCTGCCATATCCTGTACATGAATGTGTGTGTTTAGTTGTATAAACAAAATCATGGATTTTTGCCAGTTTCTAATAAAATGAATTTCTCTTGCAGCTCGGAAACTACCGTTATAGTGGCCGATACTGCTCTTGCGATAGTTTGGGTTGCCCAATATTCAATGGATCTTTCTGTGGAGGTAAGGCTTATACTTTGGATCTACAATATCGTATATATATATATATTATATATATATATATATATATATATATATATATATATACGATAAAATGAAAAAAACAAAGGATGTTTACAAACTGCATGGGCTCATCAGGAGAGAGTGTGCAAACCGTTTCGGGGCCTTTCTCTCGACGGTTTAAAAAGCAGCACCGTCCCTTCCTCACTAATATGAGGACCCTCGCAGTGAGGAAAGGCCGGTGTTGCTTTTTAAACCGTTGAGAGAAAGGCCCCGAAACGGTTTGCACACTCTCTCCTGATGAGCCCATGCAGTTGTAAACATCCTTTGTTTTTTCATTTTATCATAGTAACACTGTCGGATTAATTTCCATTTTATTTTCACACACACACACACACACACACACACACAACACACATATATATATATATATATATATATATATATATATATCATGGATCTTTGCTAATCCACGAAGCAAATAAATTTACTTCTGGGTTAATAAAAATCGATTTAAAAAGTGCTCAATAAAAAGAGCTAAATATACGTTTTTTGAAAGCGAATAATATAAAATATTCCAACTGCAGTTTCTTGCCGTAGCAATTCTTCAGGGAATTATTGCTTATTCCAGCCATCTACTTTTATTAATATACGGGTTGTACTCATTCTTAAATACGTGGGTGTGCCACCCTACGTAATGCCAAACCTACCTGGCACAGTTTATGCTTATTCAAATGCCTACACTTGTTTGTTAACTCAGATCGCGAGTTCAATATCTTCCCTGGGTCTCTGCATTCCGCTATTTTTAGTTTCTCTTGTAAGCAGACCCCACAGGGGTTTTCGTTTCCTTTATGTGAAGGTGCACTTTTTATGATTCTCCACTCTACCCCTGGATCTCTACTATTCTTTTCTTTTAGTTCCCACACATATTTTGCAAGTGTGGTTGCTTCTCTGTATTTTCTATCCCTAAATGATAGCTTATGTGATATCCTATGCTGTACGGGTTGCTGGGTAGCCCCTACATATATCTTACTTTCCTTTGTGGTTGGTGATTTTACTACTGCCTCATATACTACATCAGTTAGTAAACATTTTCTTTGTACGGGGCAGATTTGGGACCTGCAATTACAAGTTGGTTCTTTCTTATTTTTATTTTGCTCTTTTTCTAACAATCTTTTATTGTGATTGTTGATCATTCTACTTATATTGCTCGTTCAACTGTAACTTACTTTTTGGTTGTTTTTATTAAATAGCTTTTTCAGCAAGGGAGACCCAGAGAAGTGATTTCCGACCAATTTTATAAACGTTCCTGCTATTTTATTTTTCACTGCCAAGTTGAAGTGGGGTGGGGGGGGGGGGTTTAAACCATATGATATTTCTCTTTCTTTTTCTGCTCTCTCCTTGGTTTTCACCAGCTTCATATTTTAATTCTCCTTTGTGTCCTTGTTCCTTTAATGCTATTTCATATTCTTTTTTGCTTTTTCGAATATCGAGGCATTTGAGGAGTTCACACTCAGGCTGTTCTCAATCGACTTTTTCATATTTTTAAGCACTATAGGTGGATGGTTTGATTTCAGATTTATATAAATGGGTTCCTTTCTCGGCTTTCTATAAGGGTTGTGCACACCACTATTTAAGTCGAATGTAACATCCAAAAAATTTGTTACACTCAAATTAGTTTCCACCTCTATTTCTCGACCTTGCTCTTTGAATATTCGTATTAATTGCTTCCTTGCTTGATCAATTTCCCTCGTTTGATTTTTCTTTATAATCATATTTCCGTCATCCCTAAACAGCCCTATATTTTTTCTGTCGAAAGTCGATGATAATTTGTGTAACAGGAATATCCCGATCATTTCACTTGCTTCCGCTCCATCATATGCCCCAATTCCGACAGAGAAATTTTCGTTCTGGGTTTTATTTACCCATAATTTTTCGTCATGGTATATTATAGACTTCTGGTAGTGCATTATAATTTTTATATACTCCTCTCTAATTTCTATAAATTCCTTTGCTAGCTTCAGGGCCTCACCCATCAATTTTACTTTGGCCCTATCTTGGGCTAGACAGGCGGTCGGAGAGGCCCCCTCCGATCAATCGGCTGGTCACGTCAAGCCCTAGCACTATATGATTTTCCCAACCCTATTGCCCTTATGGCAAGCCCCAACCCCTTTTTATCATATGGGTGCTAGAAGGCGGTAACTGAGGGTCTACATGTCCTGGGAATGACGTTAAACTCTATCTGATGGTGAGGTTCCAGTTTTGGAGGTTTGGGGAATGTGGAGCACCCCTTCATCACCATTGCTCCCTGGTCCACTCTGACCCGGAGTGGTAGTACCTGTTAGGGTCCCATCTATGAGTTAAATAGAAAAATGGATTTATAAAAAAATTGTATTATCCATTAAGAATTGATTTATTTCAAAACTTTATCGGCATTAAATGACCCACTAAGGTTGATATGCCGTAAAATAAAACGAACCAAAGACCCATCAATTTTTTACTAATTGTTGGGTAGAATTTTTCACTGCTGAGGTTGAAACTCACCCGCGCGGCGAATAAGAATGGGCTAAGCAGAAATAAAATCTTGACAATGAAATAAGTCTTGTGGTTCATTTAATTGGTAACAATGACTAGAGTTAATCCTTAGAAGAACCTCTTAGAAGAACCCCTTAGAAGAAGCAGTTAGAAGAACATAGCAACCAGATGTCAAGATGACGACCAAATAAGTAGACGAGGAAACGAGGCGACTAGAAGTTGTAAAGATGGAATGAAGTAACAAGTAAATCTCCGTCTCTGTCTCTGTCTGTCTCTGTCTCTCTATCGCCCGAGTTTCCTCTCGGTTATATACCCGACGATGGGTTATATAACATAATGACCCTTTTGATTGCCTCTGTTTGTGACGCCCAGATATTGTATCTATTTATTTTCTCTTTCAGGCCCGAAACGTGGATTATGTAATTGTGGACAGTGTGGATGCCTGGAGAATTACCAGGGCCGGGCATGTGAGATGGAACATAACTCAGAAAAATGTTTGGGTTCGAATGGGGTAAGTGTATGTATGTCCCCCCACACGCACACACACTTTGCGTCTACATGTGAAATTTACAAAAAAAAAAAGTTTTCTCTCCTTCCGATTAATTACAGACCATACTTTAATTTATTATCTCTCTGAATTTTTTTGATAAACCTTGATAGTTTGACCAGGGACAGCAGTAACATAGAATAATAATTAACACAGCTTAACACCTGTACCCCAGCTATGGTTTGCGGGATGAGAACAGGATACCCCCGTGGACTGAATAAAGGGTTAGGTTCAAAGTTCCGTGATGGCTCCCGATTACGACAAGAAGGTTTCAGAGTTCAAAAAGAATTTCCCATGTCCGACAAGAAATACCTGAAGAAGGCCAGAGGACACATCGTCCGAAACGCTGTACACATAATAATGAAGATGAGGACAATAGTCCGAATAATGCAGATAATACAAATAAATTTACTCTTCAAAATTGGTACAAAGAGGTACGAAGAGATGCAATATCCATTCAAATGTTCAATCTCCTTGTCGGCTGAGACAGATAAATACACCGACTAAACCTCTGCAAAGGGCTAACACCCCCAATGGGACCACCTGTTACCTGTAGGTAGCGACCCGTGATGCTTAAAGACGGAATCCTCGTGGCTGAACAGTCCATGACATGCAGCACTCCATTTTAGACTTTACTTAGGCTGGGCGGTCGGTCGGTCGGTCGGTCGGAGAGGCCTCCTCTGATCAATCGACTGGTCATGTCAAGCCCTAGCACTTATATGATTGTCCTGACCTTATTGGTTTTAGGGCAATAGGGTCGGGACAATGCTATAAGTGTGTGTGTGTGTTTTCTGTAGGCGTGTTTATGAGTCAGTCTGAGAGAGTGCGTGAGCGTCTTTATTCTTTAAATTTGAAAAAGTAAAAAATAAAAACATTAAACCTGTAACATGGTTCAAGGGAAGTAACTCAAAAGTAACTCTTTTGAAGTTATTTCCCTTAGATCATACGTCCTCGACTGCTGAGACGTGACGAAATTCCAGTCTCACATTATTATAGTGTTATGAAAATGCATAGAATCTTTCAGTATTGTTAATCGTTATTCTTTTAACATGCTGGAATACAATATAACAGATAGAAATACCAGGAACTTGATTTGAAATCAAATAACGTGAGGATTATTCAATAAATAAGGTGAATTTTGAAGTTTACGTTGATCGATATGAAAGTGTAAAAAGAATATAAAGATATAACAACATAATGATAGACATTGTGGTTAAATCGAACTTAACGGACCTAAATTCCACCATAATATGTCACCCCACCGAAAGAAAAAAATACCAAAAATCAGGGAATTAACCGGATCTAATTAAATTTTCAGTGTTGATATATTAATGTATAGAATATATAATGCATTAGTTATTTTATTTAAAAGTTTTTACATTTTTTCGGGTCAGTTAACTTTGGACCACGTATCTTTGAGGCGTAAAACAGATTCTCAAAGATACGTGGTTCATAGTTAACTGACTTGAAAAAATGTAAAAGCTTTTAAATAAAATAACTTGTGCATTATATCTTTTATCCATTAATATATCAAACATTGAAAATTTCATTAAATTCGGTTAATTCCCTGATTTTTGGTATTTTTTTTCTTTAGGCGGGGTGACATACGATGGTGTAATTTAGGCCCGTTAAGTTCGATTTAACCGACATTTTTATTTATCTATTTGATAAGGTAAATTTTGGCTAAGATGATCAAGCTGGCCAATATGAAAGAAGAATATGAAGAAGTATATGACACCAATACACAAACTCAAACACAATGGAAGACATTTTAATTTATTTATTTGTTTATATGATCTTTCCAGAAAATCTGCAACGGAAATGGAATTTGCGAGCAAAATGAATGCCATTGTGATCAACCATTCTTCGGGAAAACATGTGAAGAATTTATCGTATGTATCAATATTTTCATTGGTAATTATTATTGTTAATTCATTGATAATGATTCTCACTGCGCTGTTATTCTTATACTGTAAATGTTCAGTAAATATAACTGATTAAAAGACTAATGGTGGCAAGCATCAGTCGATATATATATATATATATATATATATATATATATATATATATATATATATATATGGTATTTGTGGAAAAAAGTGACTTATCGGGGAAAATGGTCACAGTTAGTTGATTCAAGTTTGACGATGATAAGGCAGCGAGTAGGTTATTACCGTGTACCTTTATGATAATATATATATATATATATATATATATATATATATATATATATATATATATATTATTATAATGGAGATTGTGTGTTTTTCTGTCTGTAACCGAAACTAAATCACTACTCAAGTCACAATTCTCTTAGTAATTGACGTCACATTCACCATGAATTTATCCTTATTTTAACCTCAATTATTAATAAAATTATTTTACATTATTTATACTGTTAACCATTTCTGCATGCTAACAACATGCAATTATATTTATATATACAACAAAATACTGGTTTACAGTGTGAACGGGAAGGCTAATTTGCATATTGATATTAAAAATGTAATTTTAATAAATATATGCTTAGTATTATTGATTTCTAATTGTTTGGTTCTATTTTAATGAATATAAGCAAACATCTCTTCAATGAATCTTAAATGAAATCCATTAACAAGAAAAAATAACTGTCATTTTATTCTTTACTTCCTCTTTTAA
>CM042166.1:34337041-34367041 GCA_023376005.1 Doryteuthis pealeii | reverse complement strand
TCTATATTTGTTTCGTGGTGTCCGCTTCTAAAATTCCCAAGTATTTTTAATTCTCCTTCACTCCAAGTGTTCTTATATTGTCCTGATTTGGTAGTTTATTCCGTCTATTGTTTCTCTTTCAACGTTTTCCATCTCTAGAATGGCACATTTTTCAATTCTGAATTCCATTTATATATTTTTATGGTTTCTACAAGTGTTTCCAGTTCTTAATTATTATTATTATTATTATTATTATTATTATTATTATTATTATTATTATTATAACTCCTTTTGAGTTTTTCACATCAGCGTTAGCTGATGGTATTTCACTGGAGTCTGAGTGACAACAAGTCTCCTCGGGTCTCCAGGACTCTTCTGAGTATTCTAGCCGATTGTAGCAGTGCAGTAGTCTGGATGGTCTCATTTCGTCCCCCGATTTCCAGATCCTCCAGTCTTTTTTCCAAGTTTACTGGGACCGTTACAAGTGCACCAACTACAATTGGTATAACTTTCACTCTTATATTCCACAGCTTTTTCAATTCTCTGGCACGGTCCAGGTATTTATCCATTTTTTCATTTTTCCTTCAGCTTCACCCTGTGATCTGCTGGAACCGCAAAGTCCACCAGTTGATACGTTCTCTTTTTTTTTTAATCAACACTAAGTCTGGTCTCCTGTCTGGGATAGTGTGATCCGTCCTTATCTCAAAGTCCCAGAGAATTTTATGCGTTTAATTCTCAAGAATAGATTCTGGTTGATGCCAAAACCATTTTGTTGTGTGGTCAAATTTAATTTTTTGCATAATTCCCAGTGGATCACCTTCCCAACCCAGTCGTGCCTAGCTTTGTATTTCCTTTGTGTTAGTTTGCTACATTCACTTAATTCATGGTTTAGTCTCATCTCTGTCACCGCACAGAATACATTTACTGTTTTGTTGCGTCTTATCAATTTTTGCTTTGATTTAATTTGTTCTCATGGTATTATTTTGTGCAGCAATTATTAGCGATTCACTTTCTCTCTTGAGGTTTCCTCTTTTTAACCATGTCCTAATCTTTTCCTGTGCAACCTCTTCGATTTGTCGTTTGAAGTGTCCATATAATTGTTTTTCTTCCCATCTTTTTTTCTAGTTTTCCTGTCCATATATTACATCTGCTCTTGTTGGCTGCTACAAGTAATCTTTCTTTGCTCTTTTTTGTGTTTTCATCGAGTCCTTGGATTGTGGCCTCTACACAGTCCTCTTTATTATTATTATTATTATTATTATTATTATTATTATTATTATTATTGTCGTTGTTGTTGCTTATTTTCTTTTTTTTCTGATCACAGCTGAAAAACCAAACATTCACGGGGAGGTACTGTGAGTGTGACGACTACCGCTGCGAACGGTACGACGGTGAAGTCTGTGGCGGTAAGTAACAAAAAATATTCTAAAAATCTCATTTGAAGGTTAAAGGTGCTCTATTCATTGTGAAACGTAGTGACCGCCTCCCACCACTACTGAACCTGATGCCTGGCTGTGTGACTGACAACAAATGGTCAATCAGTAGAATTCTCATGGTGGATTCGAGAAATGGCCGCACACGATTTTTTTTCAAACGGTCAGTAAGTTGGTGATCTCCTAGTAGAGCGACAAGTAACGACCTAAATTTCGGGGCTAGAGAAACAAACCCCCCACTCTCATTACGGGGTGGACTACATTTCATCAAACAACAGATCTTCCCATCATCGACTTGAAAATAGCTTTTCACGTGTTCATGTTTTTGAGACTATAGGTAAATTTCATAATTGATAATAAAGTGAGTGGTATTTTTTGTGACCATGTATCGGACTTATTTCTTTTCCTGATATCAACTGACATGCAACACTCTACTTTGGCGCTTGCTCAAGCTAGACGGGCGGTCGGAGAGGCAGGATCCGATCAATCGGCTGGTCACGTCAAGCCGTACTACCTATATGATTGCCCCAATGCTATTGCACTTATGGCAAGCCCCCAAACCTTTTTATCATATATGTGCTAGAAGGCGGTGGATGAGGGTCTTAATGTTCTGGTTATGACGTTAAATTCTATCTGATGGTGAGGTTCCAATTTTAAACCTATGGGTACTAAGGAGTTTTCTTTTTCTTTATCTTCTCCTGATTTTAAAATCTATATTTAAAAACCTTTTGTCTTTCTATCTCTTTCTGTTCTAATTCATACTTACCTTGTTCTTTTCTTCATTTATTTATCATGTAAATTGCATGTTTTTTTCTTATTTTGCATTTTCTTTCTTTTTTTCTTTCTTTCTGTTTTGTTTCTCTTTTCTTGTTGCTGATTCTTCTTCTTCTTCTTCTTCTTCTTCTTCTTCTTCTTCTTCTTCTTCTTCTTCCTCCTTTGTTGTTGTTGTTGTTGTTGTTGTTCTGCTTCTTCTTCTTCTTCTTCTTCTTCTTCTTCTTCTTCTTCTTCTTCTTCTTCTCATTTTTATCCAATTTGTATGTCTTTGATCTCTTTATCTTAATTTTTCTAGGTTGAATTTTTCTTTCTGTTGTACTTAATGTCTCTTTCTTCTCTTAATTCTTTCTTTCTTTCTTTCCTTTTCGGTGTTCAAGACACAGCTTCTTAAGGAGACTAAATAGAGTAGCCTCTTACATTTCATACATACTTGCCAGCAAGAAAATTTGCGTGATTGGAACGCTTTTATTTTGATTATCCTTTCTATATTTATATTTTTGTATTCAATTTATGTAGGATTATTTTTGTATATAAGGTGTGCTGCAATACACCACTTAAATTTATAGACTGAGCGAGGTCACGTGGTTTAAACCCAGCCAAGCAACAACCCGAATACGTGGCTTGTTAACTACTTAATCGCTGATACAGATAGACGTCCATTTGCAATCATTGAAGAAGGACCTGCAAGACTGAGGAGCATCAAGGAACAACCAGAGGATTTTTCACTAAGGATCGTGCTCTGCTTAACACAAAGGATCTCCGCTGGACAGCGCTCTTGCTTGAAGCCTAAAGGATGGCTATAAAAATCGTAACACTTTAGTTTATAAATTTAGTCATTTTGGTGCTATTCGCAGATTTCCGTCCCTCCCTCCTGCCTTAAAAAACGCTAGGCAGTGATAGCTGAAAAAATAACCCTCGCTATAAATGAAGTACCTAGCTGAAGCTGTGCCCGCTGAAGCGCTTAAGGCGTTTTTCCCGAAAAGTTAATGCGATATTTTACCCCCTCCAGTCTTTTTTCGACAAGTAAATGTAAATATTTTAACCCTCCTCCTCTCTAAAATATTTTAAGTGAGGGGGCTAAACATTTGCATTTACTTGTCGATAAAAATATGGCTTACTTTTAATGCCTTCAAACCACTAAAAAAATAATTTGTCGATAAAAATGCCTTTAATCCGCTAAAAAATATCTTTTTATCGGTATTTTCATTTTATTTTATTTTTATTCGATAATCAATTACAAAAAAAAAATCAAAACAATTTTTCAATATTTTTATTTTATTTGGGGAGGGTTGTTTTTTTTTCAGCTATCACCGCCAGGCGTTTTTTTTAAGGCAGGAGGCCGGGACGGAAATCTGCGAATAGCATCGTCATTTTTTTTTTTTTCAGTCAGTGTATTTTCTTTAAAGTTAATATCGCTGTCTGTCAACGTACACATCTACTTCTCTAATGCTTATTTAATTAGTAATTTTTGATGCATTCTTCCTATTTTTTCTTACACTTCTCCATTCCCTCTGTTCCCATCTCTGTCTCTACGTTTTTTAATCTTTGTGGTAATTTTATAAAATCATAATTTTAAAAAAATATTGTAAATAATATTTCTAGTAGTGGCTGATGCTTTTAGTTATAGTTTAAAGGTGTTATTCTTCATTATGCTGTTGTTGGCACCTCTCCGTCCGCTAAGGACCATGGCGTAGTGTCCAAAAAAAGGATTTTTATATGCATCCGCGCAAGTGACTCTGCAGGCCAATTCTAGTTATTTCCTAGTTTAGTAACATGATATTACAGGGTGACCAATAAAAAACAGAACCCAAATTATTTATTTTCCTATTAAACTAACCCCACCCTTAACTCTAAACCCTAACCGTAACCCTAAACCCTAACTCTAACCCTACCCCCCTAGTTGAGTAACATAATATTACAAGGGGACCCAGAAAAACAGAACCCATAATTTTTGTAATAAAACTGTTAATTTAATTTTTTTTTTAAAGTTTAAGTCAAGAAGGGTTAGGGTTTGGGTTTACGGTTAGTTTAATGGGAAAATAAATAAATAATTTGGGTTCTGTTTTTTTTTTTTTTTTTTTTTGGTCACTCATGTTACTCAAGTGGGAAATAACCCCAATTCTTGAGTGACACTCTTTGGGGCACTGAATGCAAACAAACTGTCATACTTTCTGGGGCTGCTGGCTTTTCTGCCTCTTTCTGACCCTCTTTGCTGTAGAGGTTTCTCTCCTCTGTGTCTCACCCCTCTCCGTGCCTTGCTTAACGTTAAGGCGCCAGGCCGCTCTATTTTTTTGCGTCTACCTCCCACGTGTTTGTGTCAATGTGGCATATCCTCATGACTTTCCTGTAGACATCTTTAAATCCTCGGCGTGGTCTACCAACCAATCGGGGCCCTTCATTATACATTCGTGATATATCAAGCCTTTGTTTACACTTTTCTAAAGATTTTCATTTATGCTGTTTAAAAGAAAAACACATTTTTCTTTGATTTTAGGCTTTGAAAGAGGAACGTGTCATTGTGGAAAGTGTCGCTGTCGTGATGGTTTTAGCGGGTCTGACTGTTCAGTCTCCTTTGCCACAGATCGATGCAGATCGTCGAATGGGGTTAGTATATTATTTTCAAACAATGTAATTCTTTATTTGAATTTAAAACATAAATTTTCATCACAGCTTACATCAGCATAAACTCTGCGTTTTTACTTACTTGATTCATAAAGAATTTTGAGTATTCAAATGTAAGTTTATTAATGAGTATTTAATTCATAGTTAAAATTATTAATAAATTTGCTGACCGCAGAGGATATCATAACTTGATCAAGACTGATAAGTTTAAAATCTAATGAAGTATGATATCTTATTATAATGGACATTCGGTGACTTTCTATCTGTAATTGAAACTATGTCACTTCTTATGTCACAATACACCCAAGAATTGTGTAAGTTTATCAATGAGTATTTAATTTATAGTAAAAATCATCATTACATGGAATAGAATAAATCTTATTTGTTAACAATGTCTCTATGAAAATCTGAGCTAGATTTGCCCCAAAACAGCCCATGTTATAAATGCGTTTAAAATCCAGCAATGACTTACATATCACTAAGAAATAAAGGTTTACATAATATATGGTGTGGTTAATTTGCATACTGTTTTTAACGAAACCGGGTTTAATAAATAATTACTTGGTGTTATTGACTTCTATTATTATTATTTTATTCGCCAACGTTTTAAAATCAATCCTATAAAGGATTTTACACAGAAACCAATTAAATTACAATTAAAATAAGTGTAATCTTTTAAATGCGTTCTTATTTAATTTCGTTAGTCTTTCTGATTTAATACATTTCATTACATTAAAACTTAAATACTTACACCTGGAAGGTGCATATTTTTTTACTAGTACGAGAAAATTGAGTTACGAGCAGAATGAATTAAACTCGTGATTCAAGACACCACTGTATTTTATTTAACCTTTTTCTTAATTTTAATTATTTTTATTAATATATTTGTTTTCTGTTCGATAGAGAATTTGCGGTAACCATGGCCACTGTGTGAGTAATCGGTGTCAATGTTCCCATGGATACGGAGGTCCAACTTGTGACGAATATGGGGTAATTTTCTTTTCTTTCTTTCTTTCTTTCATACCCTTTTTCTTTTTTCAAACTTTCGTTTGTTTTCTTCTCACTTTTGTTTGTTTGCTTCATTATTTTCTACTTTCTTTCTTTTTTTCGTTCTATCTTTCTTTCTTTTTTTCTTTTTTTCTTTTTTTCGTTCTATTTTTCTTTTTTTTCTTTCTTTCTTTTTTTTCTTTCAAATTTGTTTTCTTTCATTTTTCTTTCATATCCCTCTTTTTTCAAACTTTCTTTGTTTTTCTCCTCACTTTTGTTTTTTTCTTTCTTTCCTGGTCTTGCTCTTTCTTTCTTTCTTTCTTTCTTTCTCTCTTTCTTTGTTAACCCTCACCAATTTCATGTTTTTTTTTTTACTTAAGTTCGCTCGCATATAGAATTGCGACCCTCACAGGGTGGTACACAATTAAACACCCAGCACCTGACGAAGCTCGTCTTTTTGCTTTCTTTCTAGCTTGCTCATTTGCTTAATTTCTTTCTTTCTTTCATTCATTCTTTTCTTTCTTTCTTTCTTTCTTTCTTTCTTTCTTTCTTTCTTTCTTTTATGCTCTTTCTTTCTTCTCTTTCTTTTATGCTCCCTTCTTTCTTTCTTTCTTTTATGCTTTCTTCTTTCTTTCTTTCCTTCCTACTGAACTGTCTTTATCTAGATATTTTTCTCTCTTACTTTCCTATATTTCTTTCTTTCTTTCTTTTTCTTTTGTTCGTTTGTTTCTGTCCTTTCTTTTTTCTTTCTTTTTTCCATTCTTCCTTCCTCGTTTGCTCGTTTATTTATTCTTTCTTTCTTCCTTTCTTTGAAATCTTGTTTGTTTAAGAATATCTTATGAAGCTACAATGTTCAGCTATAAAAGAAAAATGTTTTGCCTTATCTGTTATTAGTTTATTTACTGCTAAATAAAATACCAAAATGAACATCACCTTGTTGGCTACGGGCTTTATAATACACTAACTGCACATCTGCAAAGAAGTAACACCTCACCAATGGAATCATCTGTTGACCGTGGGTTGTGAGCCGTGATGCTTAAGGATGGAACCCTGGTGGCTGAGCAGTCCATGACGTGCAACACTCTACTTTGGTCCTTACTTAGGAAGAAAATATTTAGTATATATATATATTTACCAACTCATCCGCACGAGCAGGATACGACATAAGGTCAATTTCTTAAGCGGGGTTTAACAGGTTTGAATTCAGAGTTTTCCTTCTCATAGACTGGTTACCTAGCCATGGTTAAAGAGCCCAGTCTGCCCTACTATTTATCCATAGCTGGAGGGAGAGTAGGATTCATACCTTTCCCAAGGGTATTAGCGCTAAGTGAAATGCAATTACCACGTCCAGGATTTAAACTCGGGGCGACGAGTCCATTTCCCATGACTTTAACCATTACACCACGCGCTTAAATATTTAGTATATAAGGTGTGTGCAAGATCCTCGCCCATACTTATAGACTAGGCGAGATCATATGAATCCATCTCTTGGCCAATCACTGACAGTACTCTGAGGCTGATACAATACTTAACCGACCCTACTGGTCATAATTACTGTAACATTCATGGACGACGGACATAGGATTAAATCACTGGACCTTTACCAATACGCAGGATAGGACTTATACACTTACAAAAGGATTCCATAACACAGGACTTTCTTTAAGCCCTTTTCAACTGGCCAAAGATGGCACTTTACATGCGGTCAGAGAGGTTTCCTCCAGTCAATCGGTTGGTCACGTCAAGCCCTAGCATCTATATAATTGTACCGACTCTATAGCTCTTGTGGCAGACCCCAGTTACTATTTCTTCGTTTGAAATGATTTGATGTTTCTTGTCGAGAAATTATATATATATATATATATATATTATATATATATAGTAAATGAAGAAAAAACTCTAAACTTGTGTCATTCCAATAATTTATTTCAAACGTATTAATACGGCATCTTCAGGTAATCACAAGAACACAACTTGTGATTACCTGAAGATGCCGTATTAATACGGTTGAAATGAATCATTGTAATGAAGCAAGTTTAGAGTTTTTTCTTCATTTACTAAATATCTTGCTCTGTCCTTCTACTCACTGGTATTAGGCACATTGAGCTCCCCTTATGGTCTACCTGCATCAGCTTGGTTAAACACACGTGGAAAGATCCTAAGTACGGAAAAAACTAGTGTATATATATATATATATATATATATATATATATATATATATATATATATATATGTGCGTGTGTGTGTGTGTGTGTGTGTGAAGACAGGAAGTGAATCCGACGGTATGTAGTATATTAAGAAAAATGAAAAAAAAAAAAAACAGGTTTAAATGGGTTAAGTGGTGAGTTTATTGGCCGACGCTGCAATAATTTTAAAGTTTTGAATATTGCAGCGTCGGCCAATAAACTCACCACTTAACCCATTTAAACCTGTGTTTTTTTCATTTTTCTTAATATAGTACACACACACACACACACACACACACATATATATATATATATATATATATATATATATATATATATATATAAATTTAAAAAATAAAGATAAAGTATTTTTTAAGTATAAATATGTGAGTGTTGGTGTTTTTAAAATAGACTAATGTTTAAAAGTGTATATACACACACACACACACACATATATATATATATATATATATATATATATATATATATATATATATATATGTATATATATAGATGAGAGGTATCCAATATTTATCTTAGAAAGGAAGGAAAAACTCAACACCTTAATTCCATAATAAATTTATTTCGACCAAAATTAGGGCCTATATAAATCTAAGTTGATTTAATATAGCTCCCTAAAATCCAGTCTCATCAGACGGAAGATCAGGGGAGCTATATTAAATCAACTTAGATTTATATAGGCCCCAATTTTGGTCGAAATAAATTTATTATGGAATTACGATGTTGAGTTTTTCCTTCCTTTCTAAGATATATATATATATATATATATATATATATATATAAGTTCTCGATAAGAAACATCAAATCATTTCAAACGAAGAAATAGTAAGTTGAAAAGAGAAATGAATTAAAAAACATATCTGCAGTATAATTTTCCTTGATTTAAGCGCGTGGTAATTTGCACAAATGCCGGATTGCAGATGGCTTATCATTTCCCAACAATTGTCTCTTTTTCTGTTGGACTCTTTCCGAATTACAGATCTTTCTCCATTTTCCAACGATTGTCTCTTTTATATTTTTATGTTTTTTTTATCATGTACTTGTTAGAAAAAATGAGCTTAAGAAAATGTGTTTAAAAGATNTTAATAATTCTTGATTTAAACTCTCCTGCTCATAATCTCTTATCTCATCTATCTATCTAATCGTATCTTTTTCATTCTTTCCTTCTTTTCATCTTTTGATTGTAGTTCGCATTGAAACAGAATATAGCGTTACACCACACACACACACACCACAACACACACACGTTTATTACCTATAACCCCAAACATAAACAAAGGGGAATCCACCCTTGACTGATAAATTATTTATTTATTTTCTTCCATTAAACTAACCCGAACCCTAACCCTTCTTCTTTTTCCAAGTTAGATCATATAAAAATAATAATTTATCAATCAAGAGTCTTTCCCTTGTTATTTGGAAGTTACACGGTAAACTATATATATATAATATATTAATTATATATATGATATATGATACAGGGAATATATCTGATATATTATAATAATATATAATAATATACACACACACCCACACGTATATATATATAATATATATATATATATATAATTATATATTTATGAATATATATTATGATACATGGGATTTTGTGACTGAGTGAATGGTCTGGACGAATGTGCTAAAGCACGAAACGGGGACAAAAGCGGCAAAATTATCACGTTAACCAACGGACACGTGACATGGAAGCTCGTGCTCACATCCAAGTTAAACCAATTATCTCTTGTCACCACGAGGATTTACAGTAGTATTTGGTTACACAATAATCTTTAATAAATCCTTACATTCTCATTTTTTTCAATATCTTTCTTTTCAGAATTCCACTGACATCTGCTCTAACCGAGGACCTGTGTTCGTGGCCTTGGCAACTGTAGACACCCAGTGTAAGACAATGAATTTTGTGTTAATTTACTTTCAGCTACACGTGTTTCGATATTTCAGTATCTTCTTCAAGAGAATAGGCTCCATTATTAAGACAATTATTCTAATTAAAATCAAATTAAGTTCGTTTATTATCTACAAATAATCTTCATTTAAACTCTCTCTCTCTCTCGTCTCGTCTCGGCTCTCTCTCTCATCTCTTCTCTCTCTCACTGTTTTTTTTCTTTCTTTCCTTTTCACCTTTTCAATTATGTTCGATTGAAACAGATTATCCTTCTTATTTACTTTATTTATTTACTAGAAGTGGCTACCCGGCATCGCTTGGGTATAGGAGAATTTTTAAAAAAAATCTTAGTCTCGCAGGATCCATTTTACTTATCGGGCGGAGTTAATCCCCGCATATGCCCTATTAAAATCCTAACGTAAAAATACCTTGCATTGATCCGGTCACTTCTAAAAATGAAAAATGAATGTCATATTTTACGATATTATTGCAAAATAATAAATAAATTAAATAAATATAATTCTATACTGTTAGCATTAAGCGTTATATTTTTAAAATCACATTACGAATATAAATCAACATCTCTATTATTTTGCTCAAAAAAACAAACTCGGTGATATTTAGGTGTATATATATTTACTTGTCGTTAATTGTTTTATTTTTTTTAGTTTCCCCGGAAATGACTGATTCACACACTGCCCTTTTATATTGTATAGAATTATTAGGAAAAAAAGAAAAAACTTTAAAACAATAAGGATTCTATTATTTTTAAACCGAAATTTGTTTTTGAGTGAACACTTCTGGCCAAAATTAGCTATTTCAAATACATATAACACAACAATAATATTAATAAAATCATCAAATCTTAATTCCAAATTTGATATGTTTCTACTTGAAACTTTCGACCAAAAATCCTTAGATTTCGATTTAACACAACTGTTATTCATCAACTTCAATGGGAACTCCTTTTAAGTATTGCCGCCACTCTGTCTGGATTTTTTACATCTTTTACCTCCATTTGTGTAACGGATCCATCTTATTTACTTCATTTATTTTTATTCGTTGATAACTGAGCATTTTTTAGTTGAGTGCGTCATTCTTTTTTTTTATTTTTGTATTACTCATCCCATAATGTTACACCTAGTTATCATGGATCTATTTCTACTTTTAGGCGCAAAGAGAAAAGTTCACTGGCAGATACTGTGAATGCGATGACTTCAGCTGTGAACGTGTCAATGGCGAATTATGTGGAGGTAGTGTTGGACTATCAGGGGTATAAGCCGTACGAAAAGTCACGCAAATTTTTCGTTAGACTTTCCAATAGCAGCATAAAATGAGCCAATCAACAACGAACACAAAACATTTGAGCATTATGTTATATACCCCTCTTTGGGTAATATACACAACTGTTCTTTTTCAAAGAGAGAGAGAGAGAGAGAGAGAGAGAGAGAGAGAGAGGAAGAGAGAGAGAGAGAGAGAGAGAGAGAGAGGAGAGAGAAGAATGAGCAATGCAGCATATTTGCATTACTTACTTTCTTCTTCTCTGGCCATCTGTGATCGTCCAGTCGCCATGCTGAATTCTATCTCTTCTTGTTGTCTGGATCTTGTAGTTGATTCATTTTCTAGCTAAGCATTCATTGACCACAAACACCATTTACTTTGTTAAACGTTTTATTCCTAATCTTAACTAACTAACAACTCGCACAGTTGATGAGTTCAGCTAAGCAAGAAAACGTTGTTTACAGGTTTGTTTTTCTAAAATGGTAGTGTTGACGAGTATTTTACGGAAGTTAGTAATAGGACAGGAATGTGTTTTTAAATGAAGTTCAATAAAATATGCCTTAAAGGAGAAATGCTGCCAAACTATATATATATATATATATATATATATATATATATAAAATAGATAAAAGTAACCTACTCGAGTTTCATCGTCTGAATCGTCAGGGTTACATCCGCTGAATATCCGTACTCGTACCACCGGTAAGCCACTACTCATACATTAACGTATATATATATATATAAACTCAATTTTTCATACCTTTTTCTGACTAAAGAATTTATCTTATTTAAATTTGATTTCAGGTGAAGAACATGGCCGATGTGTTTGTGGGAAATGTGTTTGTCGTAAACAGTACTCAGGACCCAGTTGCAGTAATAATCCACACGTCGACAAATGTACATCTAGAAATGGCGTAAGTAAACATCACTCTGTCTGTCTGTCTGTCTGTCGTTGTCTCTGTTTCTGTTTCTCTCTCTGTCTCTCTGCCTCTTTTTGTCATTACCTCTGCACATTCACACACACACATACACACACACACATGGAATTAGAAAGTGGTTAATGGGAGCCTGAAGAAGATACTGAAAATATCCGAAACACGGTGCTAAAGTAAAATTAAAACAGAATTTCATTTTGCAAACCTTCTTCTACTTTTTTTATATGATATTCAATTTTCTCTCGTTGAACCCCTCACCAACAATCTAATCTATCTATCTATCTATCTATCCTATCTATCTATCTATATATATATTATATATAGAGAGTAGAGAGAGAGAGAGAAGGATAGATAGATAGATAGATAGATAATAGGGATGTATATCTAAATTAAACAATGCTAAAATCATCTAACATCAAAAGAAACATTACTACTATTTGACAAGAACAACATGGATACAACACAGAATCAATGCTAATTCTATTATAACACTGACCCTTCAGATAGTCCAGAAACATGTGAGTTTAGTAAATTGATTTACACACACACACACACACAACACACACACACACACACAAATACACACACATATACGTTCAAATGAAGAGACGCAAGCGGTCCCGAAAATTTAACGAAATAAAACTTAATATTAAAAACTGACTTTCTTATATCCATCCTTAATGCTTCATATTAAATCCAAACAATATATATATATCATAAACAGACGTAATACACACACACACAACACATACCCACACAACCACACACACACACACACACAACACATATATATATATATATATATAATATATATATATATATATATTCAACGACTAAATTATTCGTACATGCTGAATATTTTTCCCATTTCTTAAAATGTAATATCTGATACCAGTCTTTTTACGTTATTAGGTACAAAAAAGGATTTAAAACTCAATTTTGAGTAGGATTGTTTAAGAAGTAGAATAAATAAAAGATGAAAAGACAAAATTATTCGTACTGTATAAAAAATTGCAAAAATTGAACAATTTTCACAATAGCATGACTTCTCATCTTTATACATTGCTGCAATCATTTTCTAAAGTTTTTCATGAGATTTGAACAAGTCTTTTCTGGGATTTACTTCCACTTTTCAATGGTCACACGTACTAACCCCTGAAGGTTTTTTTTGTGACCGAAGGTTTATTCAAATGGAAATGTACAGGATAGTTTTTTTTTGTTTACCAAAACCAGCGATAAAAGAACAAAATAACTAAAATGTTATTTAAATGTTATTTTATTCTCAAATATACGTGGTTCAATGCTGGACTGACCAAAAAAAATCTAATAAATT
Source organism: Doryteuthis pealeii (assembly GCA_023376005.1). Lineage (NCBI taxonomy): Eukaryota > Metazoa > Mollusca > Cephalopoda > Myopsida > Loliginidae > Doryteuthis > Doryteuthis pealeii. Next base: position 34,353,587 of record CM042166.1, on the reverse strand, counting down.
TTAAATATCATATATTTTATTCATCAATGTATCAACACTGAAAATTTCATTAAATTCGGTTAATTCCCTGATTTTTGGTATTTTTTCTTTCGGTGGGATAACATACAAGGTGGAATTTAGGTCCGTTAAGTTTGATTTAACCCTGCACTTTTATTCATGAACTCGAATTAGGTAAGTGGTCTTACTTTTAAAGTTATTTTTTTCGTATTGGGAATATTGTGATATTTGCTCTGTACTTTTGATTCATAGAGTTACTGTAATAATTCTGCTGAATATACCGACCATATTAGATCTTATCTAAAATTTTAGTTATCTATTTAGGTTTTCAATAAAAGAACGCCAATATAATTGCCGTTTGGTGTGTTTTTTCTCCTTTTCAGAAAATATGCAACAATCATGGAGTCTGCATAAATAATGAATGTAAATGTTGAGGATATAATATACAGGTCCAACTTGTGAGCGAATATGATGTTAAGTTACATTCAAATTCAATATTATATATTCTTTCTCAGTTTTTTTTTCTTTTTTTACCTCGAGGCAGTTGCCCTCGGGCTATTGCGCCTCGAGGAATTGCATTCCGGGAGCGCGGGTTTCGCTCCGGAGCAGTTGCGCCTCGTAGCGTTGCACAATCTATTTGGTAGCATAGATTATTGGAAAAACCCTGTAATTTTGCGAGTCCATTTTTTTTTTCATATCACGGGCGGAAACACCGACGTCAGTGATTTAGTTAGTTAGAGTGTTTGCACGCCTTAGATGTGAAGTAAGATAGACGTATCTTACTTCGACTGTCAGCTCCGCGTGTTATGTTAATTAGACAAAAGACAAAGGGCAAATGAAGCTTTAAAAAACAAGCGTTGTTAATTTATTAAGCATGCCTTAGAAGACCGGCCAAGCAAGAAGAAAGATGGAACCGGCCAGACTAGGCGTAGACATCATGGCCGAAGTAGGAAAGAAGACTAGACGAAAAAGAAACCAACATGGTGATTAGACGAAGAACGGCAAACAAGTTATGTATCTGTCAATATCTCATTCTCTATATATATCTCTCTATATATCTAATCTATCGATCTCTCTTCTATCTATCTATCTATCTCTATCTCTCTCTCTCTCTCATTCTCCTCTCTCTATATATATATATATATATATATATACTAACTATCTATCTACTCTATATCTATCTAACTATCTCTCCCTCTCTCTCTCTCTCTCTCTCTATATATATAATATATATTAATATACTATATATACTATATTTAATTTTTTTACTTGAAGGCACTTACAACGCATGTATCGCAATAAATTCGATACTTTTTCTTATAGAAAATGAACTTGACAAGTGTAATCCCAGCAAAGGATGGCTCGGTGTGTGTGTATATATTATTGTATATATATATATATATATAACAAAAAGAATTTAAAAAAGATTTTCGAGAACAAAATAGCATTTTGGCGGACCTTCCTTTTTTTTATAAATATTGAATTTTCTCCCGTTGGAAACCAAACAACATTTATATATATATATATCGCCCCCCCCCCTCACTCTGAGACAAAAGAACTCATTGTTTATATACCCGCAACATGGGTATATCACAGCTGGCAATTGCAGCTCGAGGCAGTTGCACCTTGGAGCAGTTGCGCTTCACCTCCCCCGAAGACGGGAGCGCGACACAAGTGAAAGCGTTTTCTATTCCACAGAGATCAAAAGGATAATGTGTTAGTCAGGGCTGACCCAACTCGTCGATCGTGATCGACCGGAATCACCCGGTAGAGCATCCGCGTAGGGAAACACACATTTCCAGAATCGATACCGGCCCTCGCCAACTCAGCGCATGAGTAGCGCAATTTGAATCTGTACGGTAAAAGGGGAGGTTTGGTGCTCAATCTTAGCTGCCTCAGTTCACTTGCACCAAACAGGTGACTGCTTAAAATTTAGAGTACACAGCCGGTTTAGCTCAGTTGGTAGAGTGTCCGACAAGGAACCACAAGGTTTCTGGTTCGATATCGGTCCTCGCCAACTCAGCGTATGAGTGACACAGGGATCTGTACGGTAAAGTAATGAGCTGATGGTAGGTGTGGCGTTCCACCACAGATTTTAAAATAATGTTCTTGGTCTAGTGCTAATGAATAGGGGATAGACTCACTCGCTGTCTGGCTGATACCGACTTTAAACCACCTCTACGACTTTTCGACAATGTATAGGTGAGAAGAGAATTTAAAAGGGAATCTTAAACGTCTGGAAAGGTGGCATGTTGTACTCAATATTTTCACCATAAATAAAATATCATCTAATCTATCTAAAAATGTAAGTTTAAATTTTGTGCAACATATTTTCCAGGATTTTTCCTATACCTAAAAATTATCACTAACGATTGTTTTTGTTTTTTTCGTTTACGGATCATCAAACGTATCGAGAAGAGTTTTCTCCCTTGATGACCCGGACTAACAATATGATAAGTATATAAGTGGAAGGAAGGCATAACATGTTTTGAAATCATTTTTTCTTCTTCTTCTCTCTTTTCAGCAATTACTCTATTCTCGCACTAAACGCTGCAGAGAAAGGTGAGTAATCTTCTTATAATTCACAAAATATCTGTCTGCACTACTAGAGTTCGAACTCGCTTACTATGACCATGAAAAGGGTGGGTGCATGCAATTACAGGTGAAAATCCTTTAGATATTGTATAGAGAAGAATTTGTGCGTAGTAGGATTTCCTTGTCGGGGTTATTGTCCCTTACTTGCTACGGTTTTCCGTTAGGTGGCATTTCGACCGGTAGTATATAAATACAGAGCCGACAAAATCGAATTCTCTTTCTCTTAGACATTTCAGCCGTCAGAAATAACGCACAAGTTGTCTCTGTCCATTACGACTGGATAGCTTGCCCTCACGCAGCCACAGCCATTCCACGTCCCTGTTACGTGATGTTTGCAGAATAAAATGATCAGAATTGGTGTCTAAATGCAAGCACGAAACAAATCATCTTTCAAATTTACCACCAGACTAGTTTAAAATCGGTGATAAATATACTAGGTTGGTTGGTTGGTTGGATCTTACTGCGTGTCAACTTTTGATTCATCATTAAATTATTTTGAATAGATAAATAGATGATAGATACATATGAACAAGCTGTGATAGATAGATAGATAAATAAATAGAAAGATAGAATTCTATCATAAAAACCATCCAAGTAAAAAAAAATAGGGGATTTGTTTAATGCTTTACTACTACTACTACTACTACTACTACTACTAAATATCTGAAGAACACTTGCGAAAATAATAATTATTTGATATCCGCTGCCAGTTAAAGTTAAATATTGCTCTGTATATAATCTAATTTATTGATTAATATACATTGAGCTCTCTTTAGGCATTCATAAAAATCCTTGTATGAATATATGTTTGCACCTAAAAGAGCATACAGTATGGTTATACAGTGAGATTTCGAAGATTCCAAATAGAATCATCCCTTACAAATCAGTCATTTGTATTACTTATATATTATATATATATATATATATATATATATATATATATTATGTGTGTGTGGGTGTTTGTTGTGTGTGTGTGTGTGGTGTGTGTGTGTGTATAGAAAGAGGATTGGAATGAATCCAACAGAATGTGGTAGAGATGTGAGGAACAAAAGAACAAAACTCAGACAAAAGTGTGTAGGATATATATATCGCTGGAGCTTTTGAGTTCGGCATCAATCAGTCGTTTTAATTATGATAACCTGATAATTCATTAAAACGACTGTTGATGCAAGCTCAAAGATCTAGCGAAATATATCCTACACACGTTTTGTCTGAGTTTTGTTCTTTTGTTCCTCAATCTCCATTATATATATATATATAATATATTAATATATATATATATATATATATATTAAATGTACCATAAAGTTTTCAAAACTAAATACTTTTTTTCTTTTGTGCTTTCTTTTTAGTGCCAATGCTCCCGTCTGTTCTGATAGAGGAAACTGCGTTGATGGTTACTGCGAATGCCATACAAGAGTTCGAGTGAGTTTTTATTTACCCCCTTTAAAAATTAACTTAACATATACTAAGCGCACCTTCGTATAAGAATTATCGGGATATTAGTCCGAAGCTAACCTCCGCATTCCTACAAGGCATTAGGTTATCCATACAATCGTAATCCAACACTGAATATTCGGTAGGGAAGAGACAAAGTAATTTTATGCAGGCTAACATTTAATAAGAACACCATACAAGGATAACAGTGGTTCTGAAACAAACCACAAAAAGGATACCTGTGATCCGACCGTCCAACCCGACGGATTTTCCATTCTTTTATTATAGTGTTATATATCACTAAGAAATAAAGGTTTTCATAATACATGGAGAGGTTAATTTGCATACTGGTTTTAACAAAACCGGGTATAATAAATAATTACTTGGCTTTATTGATCTGTAATATTATTGTTTCATTCTCCAACATATCAAAATCAATCCTATGATTTTGTTAAAAAAACAGTTAAAATATAATTAAAACAAGTGTGATGTTTTTATATGTGTGCTTATTTAATTTCGTTAGTCTTTCTAATTTAATATATTTTACGATATTAAAGCTCAAATACCTGCGTCAGGTCGATGGCGCATATTCTTGTTAGTTCTTACAAGGCATTAGGTCATTCATAAAAGGAGTAACCCAACACAGAATATTTGGTAGGGAAGAGACAAAGTCAATTCATGCAGGTTAACATTTAATACGAACAACACACATAGATAAAAGTGGTTCGGGTATTTTATGGAATAGCACAACATCTATACGCAGACATCGGAGACATCAGGGGCTTATTTATCCTACGTACCCGGTTCAGAGTCCTATGCACGACATAGACGGCCAAACGCTCCTCACAGACATGCCATTCATCCTAAGTCGTCTTCAGCGATAACCACCCTGTCAAGAAATCAGGAATTTCTCTGATTCCTCAACAACCAAGAAAATTGGAACTGGATGATTTACCCACCATTGAAGTGACATGATAGGTGCGCAAAATTGTGTATTATATACGAATAATTACGGTATATTGATAGATAAAAACGCAATTTTAAAAAATTGATACATTTACCGTGTTTTATTTTGAATACTTAAAATAATGGATGCGTATACAAAAGTCTCATACCTAATATACTAGCTGAAAAGGGCAAAAACTTGGAAATCGGTCGGAAAATTAAGGTGACCCAAAAAAACAGAACCCATAAATTTTGTAATAAAAAAAAAGTCGACGGGGCGGCCTTAAGTCGGTATCAGCCAGTCAGCGAGGAAGTCTATCCCCTTTTCAATAGCGCTAGGAGATTGTTTTAGCATCTGAGGTGGAGCGCCACACCTACCATCAGCTCCTTACTTTACCGCACAGATCCCTGTGCTACTCATACACTGAGTTGGCGAGGACCGGTATCGAACTAGGAACCTTGTGGTTTCTAGCCAAACGCTCTACCGACTGAGAAAACTGTTAATTTTAACTAGGGGGTTTAGGGTTTGGGGTTAGGGTTGGGGTTTAGGGATACTTTAATGGGAAAATAAATAATTTGGGCTCTGTTTTTTTTTTGGGGGGGGGGTCACTCTGTATATAGGCTGACCCAGAAAAAACAGAAACCCACACATTTTGTAATAAAACTGTTAATTTTAAGTAGGGGGGTTTAGGGGCTAGGGTTTAGGGTTAGGATTGGGGTGTAGGGTTATTTTAATGGGAAAATAAATAAATAATTTGGGTCTGTTTTTTTCTGGGTCACCCTGTAATATGTTTTAATTTTCCAACCGATTTGCAAGTTTAGCCCTGAAAAGATATTATTATTATTATTATTATTGTTATTATTATTATTACTATTATTATTATTATTATTATTATTATTATTATTATTTTATTTTATTTTAAATATTACCATTTTAACTTTTAGGGCTCTCAACAGCGTTACACCGGTGAATATTGCGAATGTGACGACTACAACTGTGATTATTACAATGGCCAACTTTGTGGAGGTAAGCGACTTCAAATAAGAATATAAAAAAAAAACATTGAAATATTTATTTAATGTTTACATATATGTATTGGTAAATATTACCGAAAATGACGCACATTTCCTCCCACTACCCCTTAATCTTAAAAATCCTATCGACTCAAATCCCCTTCGCTCAAACCTCAACCCCAAGATAAGGAACGGCTACACTAGATGACACCGACTACTACACACAACCACTTCGCCAATACGTGATCAGCACTACACATAACCCGACAAGCGGAAGCCGTGTTCTGAAGAAGGATGCAAAAACCGAAACGTTATAGTGTCGACATTGCCATCAAAAATAAACATTCATTCCTTGGAACACGTCATGTTTTTCTATATTTTCCACATATTGTATGAATTGAATAGGATCTCGTTCAAAATAATTTCTAGTGAAACATTTTACCATGTAAACGGTTATTATTAGAAATTATTTGTTACCAAACTCTCTTAGTAAAACTTTTAAAAATGCATAAATACATTTAAATATATATATTCATGAGTTTAGTTTATTCATAAGTTTAGTTTATTCGTAAGTTAGTTTAATCATTAGTTTTTTTATCAATATTATTTTGCTTCTTTTTATCGTTTTCCAGGTCCAGAACGTGAATATGTAATTGCGGTAGATGTGCATGTCGAGAGGGTTTCCTCGGTTCAGACTGCTCAGGGTTCGAATTCAACAGAAGGATGTCGAGCCTCGAATGGGGTAAATCATTTTTTTGTTCAAATTCTAAACACTTCCACATTGTATTATATATTTTTCGGGCTGATGTCCCCGTCTTTATTGTTTCATTCACATCGTTTCGGCCGAAGTACCCTCTGGTCTTCTTCAGGTAATATTCTTCTATAGTAAAACTCTTTTTTCCTGCATTCTTATAGTAAATCCATTTCTAATGCATTCCTATCGTAAATCCCTTTTCCCTTACATCCCTACAGTAAAACCCGCCCCAATGCGTTCCAATATTGAAACCATTTTCAATGCATTCCTACTGTATAATCATTTTCAATGCATTCTTATAGAAAAACCTTCCCAATTAATTCCTATATTACAATTCATTACAATGCATTCTTACAGGAAACCCCCCTGAAATGCTTTCCTACAGTAAAACCCTTTCCAATACATGCCTATAAGAATACTCTTTCCAATACATTCCTATAGTAAAGCCGTTTCCAATAAATTCCTATAGTAAAACGCTTTCCAATACATTTCTATAATAAAACCCTTTCCAATACATTCCTATAGTAAAACCCTTTCTAATACATTCATATAGCAAAGCCCTTTCAAATACATTCATATAGTAAAGCCCTTTCCAATACATTCCTATAGTAAAGCCCTTTCCAATTCATTCATATAGTAAAGCCCTTTACATTACATTCCTATAGGAAAGCCCTTTCCAATACATTCCTATAGTAAAACCCTTTCCAGTACATTCCTATAGTAAATCCCTTTACAATACATTCATATAGTAAAGCCCTATCCAATACATTCATATAGTAAAGCCCTTTCCAATACATTCATATAGTAAAACCTTTTCCAATACATTCCTATAGTAAAACCGTTTCCAATACATTCATATAGTAAAGCCCTTTCAAATACATTCCTATAGTAAAACCCCAATACATTCCTATAGTAAAATTCCAATACATTCCTATAGTAAAACCGTGTCCAATACATTCCTATAGTAAAAACCCTTTCCAATACATTCCTATAGTAAAACCGTGTCCAATACATATAGTAAACCCTTTCCAATACATTCCTATAGTAAAAGTCCAATACATTCATATAGTTTCCAATACATTCATATAGGAAAGCCCTTTCCAATACATTCATATAGGAAAGCCCTTTTCCAATACATTCATATAGTAAAGCCCTTTCCAATACATTCCTATAGTAAAGCCCTTTCCACTATATTCCTATAGAAAAACCCTTTCCAATAGACAGACACCGAACTCCATTATAATAAGATGCATTGAATGACCCTCGTTTGTACAAAAGGAATCGTTGGGAACTAAAAAATAAAATAATAATAATCCGAGAAAAATAAAAACGTTTGTCGAGCAACAAAACTTTTCTCACTTGCACAATATAATGTTCTTTATTTTTATGCTAATATTTTTATTATTCATTGTTGCAGCAATTATGTATGGGAAGGGGAACCTGCGAAAGCAATAAATGTCGATGCGAAGAAAATTACGGAGGTCCAACTTGTGAGGAATGCCCGGTAAGTCAATACTAAATTTGTTTCCTTTTTAATACACATGATCTATCTATCTATCTATCTCATTTAATTCATATATCTATCTATCTCATTTAATTCATATATATATCTATCTCAATTAATTCATATCTATCTATCTATCTATTTATCTCAATTAATTCATATCTATATATTTATCTCAATTAATTCATATCTGTCTATCTATCCCAATTAATTCATATCTATCTATCCATCTCAATTAATTCATATCTATCTATTTATCTATCTATCTCAATTAATTCATATCTGTCTATCTATCTCAATTAATATATATCTATCTATCAATCTATCTATCTCAATTAATTCATATCTATCTATTTCAATTAATTCATGTCTCTCTCTCTCTCTCTCTCTCTCTCTCTCTCTCTCTATATATATATATATATATATATATATATATATATATATATAAATTAATTCATATCTATCTATATCAATTAATGCATATCTATCTATCTATCTCATTCAAATAATTCAAGTCTTACTATCTATCTATCTATCTCAATTAATTTATATCTATCTATCTATCTATCTATCTATCTATCTATCTATCTATCTCAATTAATTCATATCTATCTATCTATCTATCTATCTATCTATCTATCTATCTCAATTAATTCATATCTATCTATCTATTTCAATTAATTAATCTCTCTCTCTCTCTTTCTCTCTCTCTCTCTCTCTCTCTCTCATATATATATATATATATATATATATATATATATATATATAAATTAATTCATATCTATCTATATCAATTAATGCATATCTATCCATCTCGAATTATTCATGTCTATCTATCTATCTATCTATCTATCTATCTATCTATCTATCTATCTATCTATATCAATTAATTCTTATCTATCTCGAATAATGCAGGTCTATATATCGATCTCAATTAATTCATATCTATCTATCTCGAATAATTCATGTCTATCTATCCATCTATCTATCTATCTCATTAATGCATATCTATCTATCTCAATTAATTCATGTCTATCTATCTATCTCTCTATCTAATTCATATCTATCTATCTATCTATCTATCTATCTATCTCGAATAATTCATATTTATCTATCTATCGATTGATCGATCGATCTATAATATATATATATATATATATATATATTATATATATATATATATATATAATTTCAATTAATATTATATATCAATTAATTCATATCTATCTCAATTAATTCATGTCTATCTATCTACCTATCTCAATTAATTCATCTCTCTCTCTCTCTCTCTCTCTCTCTCTCTCTCTCTCTCTCTCTCTCTCTCTATATATATATATTATATATATATATATATAATATATATATTCAAAGTCGTTGAAATTCAAAATCGGGCGCGGTTAGATGATTGACAATTGGATCTTGAATATATATATGTTTTTTTTTTTAATGTTTTCTTTGTTATTTCAGACCTGCCCTGGTGTGTGTGCACGACTGAAACCTTGTGTTTTGTGTCGGGTTTTTGGAACCGGAAGTTACACTTTTGAGAAGTGTATCAAATGTGAGCCAATCGTCCTCGTCGACAGCATAGGTAAATTTAAATTCTTACTATAACTCGGGGGGGGGGCTTTTACTATAAGTAAAGGTAAATTTAAATTCTTACTATAACTCAGGGGGGATTTTTGCAATGGTTATCACCAAAGGAAATAGACAACCGACACGTTTTGGCAGATTTGATATAGCAACGTGTTAGCAGGGGCGATTTAAAAAGGGACGTAAGAGAAGAATCATGAAAGTAAAGGTAAATTTGAATTCTTACTATAAGTAAATATAAAATTCTTACATGATATAAAATTCTCACTATAAGTAAAGATAAATTTAAATTCTTACTATAACTGAGGAGGGGCTTTGTGTAATGGTTATCACCAAAGGAAATAGACAACTGACACGTTTTGACAGATTTGATATAGCAACGTGCTAGCAGGAGTGATTTAAAAAGGGACGTAAGAGAAGAATCATGAAGGTAAAGGTAAATTTGAATTCTTACTATAAGTAAATATAAAATTCTTACATGATATAAATTCTCACTATAAGTAAAGATACATTTAAATTCTTACTATAACTGAGGAGGGGCTTTGTGTAATGGTTATCACCAAAGGAAATAGACAACTGACACGTTTTGACAGATTTGATATAGCAACGTGCTAGCAGGAGTGATTTAAAAAGAGAAGAATCATGAAAATAATGGTAAATTTAAATTCTTACTATAAACTCGGGGGGGGGAAGGCTTTGTGTAATTGTTATCACCAAAGGAAATAGACAACCGACACATTTTGACAGATTTGATATAGCAACGTGCTAGCAGGGACCATTTAAAGAAAGAACGTAAGAGAAGGATCATGAAAGTCGTGGACGAAAAAGGAGAGTTGTCAGATTTGTGAATAAGCAAGTATGAGAGAGATACTAGGGGAATCAGAGGCGTACCGGGGAAACAAACCTCACCTAGTTCGATGTGGCTAGGCTTTGATTATTGATTATTGATTATTGGTTAGTATCTTTTCTTAAACCTCAATATATGAATTCTTACTATAACACTCAGGAGGCATCTACATCGTCCAAGGGGAAATGCAAAAATGTAAATCCTGATTATATGCCAAATTCTTATTTCTTATAAGTGTCGTCACCTCAGCAAAATAATGGGTCATTCTGTTTTTATCATAAGGAAAGGAAGGAAAAAGGATATGCTACATAGAAAAAATATAAGAAAGAAAAAGGATAACGGAAATATAGATATATGGGGTGTGAGCGCGTGGAAAGCGATTAGGCTAATCTGTTTCAATCGAACATTATGAAAAGATGAAAAGAAAGAAATGACGAGTAAGAGAGTTAAATCAAGATTATCATATTTTACACATTGAACTATTTTACAATAGCTCTTAAGTAAACATGTCAAACGTTGTAATAATTAGATCATCATACTGTGGTATATCCACAGGTTTTGCTATAATCTATAATAATCTATCATCTTAATTTGCATCTTATTTATTAACAATGTCTCTAAGATATATATATATAGAGAGAAAGAGATAGAGATATAGAGGGATATATATCGAGAGATAGACAGATATAGATATATATATATAGAGAGAGAGAGAGATTGATAGAGAGATAGAGATATAGATCTCTGTAAATCTAAGACATTTATTAACAATGTCTCTAAGATATATATATATATATATATAGAGAGAGAGAGAGATAGAAGGATATATATAGAGAGATATAGAAGGGTATAATATATATATATATATATATATATATATATATATATATATCTTATTATAATGGAGATTGTGTGTTTTTTTGTCTGTAACCGAAACTATATTACTATTCAAGTCACAATTCCCTTTGTTATTGACATCACAATCTCAATGATTTTATTTTTATTTAAATCTCAATTATTAATAAAATTGTTTTACATTATTAATGCTGTTGACCATATCCACATATTAATAACATGCAATTGTATTTATATATACAACAAAATAACGGTTTACAGTGTGAACGGGAAGGCTAATTTGCATATTGATATTTAAAATGTGATTTTAATAAATATGTGTTTAGTACTATTGATTTCTAATTGTTTGGTTTTATTTTAATGAATATAAGCAAAAATCTCTTCAATAAATCTTAAATGAAATCCATTAACAAGAAGAAATAACTGTAATTCTATTCTGTACTTCCTCTTTTAACTAAATACTTAAATTAGAAAAAATAATAATGAAAGACGAGAGTGATGGAAGTGTAAGTTTCAGTTGTTCTATTTTTCGATTATACCCCCCTGTTTCAAATCTTTTTATCTGCATTCTTATTTAGTTTCATTAGCCTTTCTAATTTAATACAATATTTTATTACATTAAAACTTAAATACTTGCACCCAGAGGGTGCATATATTTGCTAGTATATATATATTATATATATATATATATATATATATATATATATATATATATATAGTGAGATAGAGATATAGATCTCTATAAATCTAAGACAATGTTTTCGAATTATTCATTTCTGAGATTTGGCTAAACTAAGCCAATGATTTCAAGTGAGTTGATTCTCTATTTCTATTCCTTGACTGTGAACGGGTTCGGGGCTCAAAAAAGACTAAACAGATAGTGTCACACTGTTCAATTCTTTCTCTGTTTTATTCATGTATTTTCATTTTTTATTTTTTCAGAAAAAATGCCAGCCAATAGAGATGCCCAGTTTTGTTTGTTTCTCGACGATTTTGACAGTTGTCGGGTGCGTTTCAGTGTTGAACGCGGATCAGCCGGCCAACTCAGAGTCACGGCATTAAGTAAGAAAGGTAAATAAGAATTATTCATATATCTCACTCTGTATTACCAAGGTGCTGGGGGTGCCTCTCATAAGTCCAAAATAGACAAAAGAAACAAACTCTATTTTATATCGAAGTGCTATATATATATATATATATATATATATATATATATATATATATATATATATATATAAATATATATATAAGAGAGTTTCATAATTTGCTTGAAGCATTGTGTATGTATTGGTTAGGAGGTTGATTTAGAAGGCTATCACAATGCAGTTTGGAATAAATAAAAAATAATAATACGGTAACAATGGTGTTGTGTGTTGACCTGTATTTTTTTTATTATTTCTTGAATTTTCGAGGTAATACCTCTTTATGAAAAGAATTGAACTGAAGCAGTACAGCTATGGCATTTCTTCCTACGTCACAAAACACAAATACACTTTTTCATTCGCACATACCCACGTACAAAATCCCGCGCTAGGATACAGTCTTAACGTCACAACCAACACGCATTTTCAATGTCACGCGCATTACAACATACGCACACGTACAAACAAAAATAAATAAACGCATTCACGCTCACACGGGAATACAGTTATTTAAAAAAATAACGTCATTTTCAAAAAAAAAAAAAAAATTCATTTAGGAAGAAATGCCATAGCTGTACTGCTTCAGTTCAATTCTTTTGATAAAGAGGTATTACCTCGAAAATTCAAAAAATAATAAAAATACAGGTCAACACACAACACCATTGTTACCGTATTATTATTTTTTATTTATTCCAAACTGCATTGTGATAGCCTTCTAAATCAACCTCTTATATATATATATATATATATTAACATGAAGGTACTCGGTATTAACCTACACGGGTCTCACCATAAGAATATTCAGGGTTAAATCTACTGGATTAATCAAGATATTGATTAATGGCAGTCGATTACACGTGTACCGATTTACATATTGATTAATAGCAGTCGATTACACGTGTACCATTTCACCGGTAAGTCACTTTTTTCCACAAATACCACACACACACACACACACACACACATAATATATATATATATTATATATATATATATATATATATATATATATATTATTATATATATATAATATATATATAAGTTGAAAATGGAAGCGAATCCAATGGTATGTTGAAAAGAAAAATAAAGGAAGGAAAATTATTTATTCATTCTTCTTCCCTATTTCTTTCTTTCTTTCTTTCTTTCTTTCTTTTCTTTTCTTTCTTTTTTCCTTCTGATTTTTGTTGAATCCATTCTTTCTTATCATCTTTATTCATTCATTCTTCTTCCCCATTTCTTTCTTTCTTTTCTTTTCTTTTTCTTTCTTTCTTTCTTTCTTTCTTTTCTTTTCATTCTGTCTTTAGCTTAATTCTTTTTTGTCCTTATTTTTATATCTTTTAATTTCTTCTTTCTTTTTTTTCTTTTCTTTTCTTTCTTTTTCCTTCTGATTTTGTTGAATCCCTTCTTTCTTATCGTCTTTATTTATTCATTCTTCTTCCCTATTTCTTTCTTTTTTTCTTTCTTTCTTTTCTTTCTTTCTTTCTTTCTTCCTTCTGATTTTTGTTGAATCCTTCTTTCTTATCGTCTTTATTTATTCCTTATTTTCCCTATTTCTTTCTTTCTTTCTTTTCTTTCTTTCTTTTTTTCCTTCTGATTTTTTGTTGAATCCCTTCCTTCTTATTGTCTTATTTTATTCATTCTTCTTCCCCATTTCTTTCTTTCTTTCTTTCTTGTTTTCTTTCTCTTTTTCTTCTTTTCTTTTCTTTTCTTTCTTTCTTTCTTCCTTCTGATTTTGTTTGAATCCCTTCTTTCTTATCGTCTTATTTATTCCTTATTTTTCCCTATTTCTTTCTTTCTTTCTTTTTCTTTTCTTTCTTTTTTCCTTCTGATTTTTGTTGAATCCCTTCCTTCTTATTGTCTTTATTTTATTCATTCTTCTTCCCCATTTTCTTTCTTTCTTTCTTCTTGTTTTCTTTCTCTTTTTCTTTCTTTTCTTTCTTTTCTTTCTTTCTTTCTTCCTTCTGATTTTTGTTGAATCCCTTCTTCTTATCGTCTTTATTTATTCCTTATTTTTCCTATTTCTTTCTTTCTTTTCTTTTCTTTTCTTCTTTTTTCCTTCTGATTTTGTTGAATCCCTTCCTTTTTATTGTCTTATTTATTCATTCTTTCTTCCCCCATTTCTTTCTTTTCTTTCTTTCTTGTTTTCTTTCTCTTTTTCTTTTCTTTTTCTTTCTTTCTTTCTTTCTTTCTTCCTTCTGATTTTTGTTGAATCCCTTCTTCTTATCGTCTTTATTTATTCATTCTTCTTCCCCATTTCTTTCTTTTTTTCTTTCTTTCTTTCTTTCTTTCTTTCTTTCTTTCTTTCTTTTCTTTCTTTCTTCCTTCTGATTTTTGTTGAATCCCTTCTTTCTTATCGTTCTTTATTTATTCCTTATTTTTCCCATATTTCTTTCTCTTTCTTTCTTTTCTTTTTTTTTTTTTTTTTCTTTTTTTCCTTCTGATTTTTGTTGAATCCCTTCCTTCTTATTGTCTTTATTTATTCATTCTTCTTCCCCATTTCTTTCTTTCTTTCTTTCTTGTTTTCTTTCTCTTTTTCTTTCTTTTCTTTCCTTTCTTTCTTTCTTTCTTCCTTCTGATTTTTGTTGAATCCCTTCTTTCTTATCGTCTTTATTTATTCATTCTTCTTCCCCATTTCTTTCTTTTTTTCTTTCTTTCTTTCTTTCTTTCTTTCTTTTCTATCTTTCTTCCTTCTGATTTTTGTTGAATCCCTTCTTTCTTATCGTCTTTATTTATTCATTCTTATTTATCATACTTGTTAATATTAATAATATTTTTTTTTTCAGAGTGCCCTTCACTTTAGATGATTCCTGAAGGGTTTTATATAGAATACTCAAGCTGCCATACTTTCTTTTTTTTGTTCATATTCACTTGCCTAAATAAATCAGCCGATATTGTATGACGCCAAAGATCGTAATTGGCAAGTTCATCCGAAGAATTAAAAAAAAAAATTAAAAAAGAAACAGAAAAAGAGAAAAAAAAAATAAATGGATGTTTTATTTGTTTTAAAATATATACTAGCATCAGCTTAACCAGTCGAACACTTCATAACAGACTAATAAATTTGATTGGTTAGTCTTGTCTATCTTTCCATATTATTATTATTATTATTATTATTATTATTATTATTATTATTATATTATTATCATATCTGTATTCAGTACACACAGAAAAAATGAGTACGAACAAGTAGCAAACGCTTTTTACATAACTAACGATAAATCATATATATATATATATATATATATATATATATAATATAATATAAGATAAATATATAAAGGTTTTACATATCTATTTATTGGGTGACAAAGGAATAATCACAACCATATTGGTTTCATGCGATGCAATCATCAGGTGAAGATGTTTCAAATGTCAAATGAGACATTTGAAACATCTTCACCTGATGATTGCATCGCATGAAACAATATGGTTGTGATTGTTCCTTTGTCACCAATAAATAGATATGTAAAACCTTTATATATTTATCTCATTATATTATATAACAGCTCTATTTTTATGAGCACTCTACCTATAATACTGCCTTTGGTACACCATTCCAGCAAAAGCTTAAACAGTACCATCTCCACACTATAGTATATATAATATATATATATATATATATATATATATATATATATATATATATATTATATATATATGAAATGTATACAATTTCATTTCAATAAACTCGGTATTACAAAATATTTGCATTTGATGTTTTTATATATCGTTGTCTCTGAACCTGTCAGGGAACGGTGGATCCGCATGGTCATATTATCTACACTTATGAAGTAAGTCTTTTTTTCATTTGTCGCCCTTTCACATAACTGCTGTGTTTGTGTAATTAATTCCCCTACAAATCTTGT
>CM042166.1:34312509-34336941 GCA_023376005.1 Doryteuthis pealeii | reverse complement strand
CGCGAGATGAGAGATTTCTAAGGTTGAGCAATATATGCCTGAACTACATCAACTTTTTATTCACAGCTGATGATTACGTATGGAGTGAAATAAAAATGAACATTTCAAAGTTTCAGTAAAATAAGCATTTACCTTGCAATGCAGTAGGGTGTATATTCATCTCGGGCGTTCTGAAAATAAACAAGAGATACGATGACACCAGGATTATTTTAATAATTTAATTTGAAAAAAAATATTAATTTTGTAATTCTTTCTTTTGTATTTGTTCTTTCTTATTGAATAAAAGAAAGAAAGTGGTATGGTATAACATGTGGGGGAGTTATATTAACGGGAGAAGGCTCAAAGTAACCTCCCAACGTGGGTACAAGTGTATACATACAAAAATTCCGACAAAGGGTGTACAACGAAAACAATACTTATTCCGTAAGTGACGGAGATACATTCAAGACAAAGGTATATAAAAAAGGATACATAAACGCTCTATAAGTGTACGACTCGCGTCATGGGAAGATAAAAATGCTCTATAGAGGAAACACGTGGTGCGATGGTTAAAGTCATGGGAAATGGACTCGTCGCCCGAGTTCAAATCCTGGATGTGATAATTGCATTTCACTTTGCGCTAATACCCTTGGGAAAGGTATGAATCCTACTCTCCCTCCAGCTATGGATAAATAGTAGGGCAGACTGGGCTCTTTAACCTTGGTTAGGCAACCAGTCTAGGAGAAGGAAAACTCTGAATTCAAACCTGTTGAACTCCCCTTAAGAAATTGACCTTGTGTCACATCCTGCTCGTGCGGAGGGGGTTGGTAAATATATATAAGAGGAATAGGTGTACGACTCGCAGGGAAGATACATAACGCTCTATAAGAGGAATAGATCGTAGGGAATGTCACTAATTGGTAGCGGTCTGGGGATGAAACCCTCACCTAAGGGCAAGATGCGGCAGGCGCCTGACCACGTTAACTCGTTGACGGCCTGAGTGAAAAGATATAGAATTCAGATCTTCCGGCTCGTAGCCAAACAAACGCCACCTATCGGCTGAACAAACCACAGCAAGGGAAGGTAACTCATTTGGGACTTATGTCCACCCAGACATCGTTTTACTGACCCAACAACGGGTAATACATGAGAAATATGTCGGATTCATTTCCACTTTTCTCTATATATGAATGAAATGTTCTACTAGTCCGTTAAAAATGTTTGAGCCATATGTCCTTTAGGCACCCCTTTTGCGATCTCGATTCATAAGGACATTCTCTCATTTACATCGTCAAAATCCGGTTGTTTGTTAACAGACGATTTTTAGAGTTTTTTTTAATTATAAAACTTACCCCTAACCCTAAACCCTAACCATAACCGGATTTTGACGGTGTAAATGAAAAAAATGTCCTTATGAATCGAGATCGCAAAAGGGGTGCCTAAAGGTCATATGTGATCCAAAATATTAATAAACCAATACTTACTGCCCTTTCCTCACATGTTCTACCTTGATAACCTTCTTGGCATTCACAATGGTTATTCACACAGTCACCTTTGTTGTTACAAATAGTCTGTCAAAAATATAAAATAATAGAAAAAAGAAATGAATATCAGATTATTTTACAACAGAATGGTAACATGAAATACGTCAAATAATAAAAACAGAATTCAATGTATGCTCTCCAGATTTATGATATTTAGTCACCAGTATAAATGTATATATTCCATCTGGTAGGCGTAAATAGTAGGGCATTACTACTACAGTTACGTGTTTTCGGTATATCTATTATGCGATGATTTTTTCTACTCAGATAAATAAAATATCTTTCATTTTTTTAACCTCAAGATTATCTACAAAGACTCTTTTCGTTCGGAGATTCATCTATTCTGTTTTGTATTGTTTCTGTTATAAAATTTGTTTTGACAATAAAATCTATTTGTTATAATTTTGTCGGAATTTGTTAAATATTTTATGTTTATTCCGTGTTTGAAGAAATGATAGACACCAAATATCATTCATTTCAATACAAATAAGCTTATCTTGTCCTACAAGTTTTATATATAATAATAATAATAATAATAATAATAAATAATAATAATAATAATAAAATAATAATAATAATAATAATAAATAATAATAATAATAATAAGAAGAAGAAGAAGAAGAAGAAGAAGAAGAAGAAGAAGAAGAATATCCTTTCAGCTAGTATATTAGGTCTGAGACCTGTCAGCTGTTCCTTATAAACATTCATCTTAATTCCACAGAATATTCATAATCTTTCCACAGATTATCTAACACTGCTTAAAGGAGTTTAGAAATGGGGCATTCACTATTGATGATGATAGTTTATTCATGTATTCACCACTCTGTTACTAAATAATTTTGTCTTGCATTTGCTTTACAAATTTTTTAAAGAGTTTTAAATTTATGACACCTGGTATTGATATTTTGAACAATGTTTAATAGGTCAAATTTCGTTTAATAAAAACCATGTGTATATTTGTAGACTTCAATCATATCCCCTCTTGTTCGTCGATAAAGCAAACTTGGTAACTCAATGTTCCTAAGTCTTTCTTCATATGAAAGGGTTTTTAAATCATTCATTACCTTAGTAGCTCTCCTCTGAACTCCTCAATTAATTTTTTTCCTCGTTTTCTTTGCTGATAGGGCCTTCCTACGTATGGAACGTTTACATACTAATGCCCAGCCAATGTCAGTGGAAGTGAAATAGGTATATCGTTACAAATAAGCTCATTAATAGATATATACTTACCCTGTCTGAGGCGATACATTTTATCTGAATCTCCGGTTAAAGAACAGTCCGAACCGAGAAACCAAAAAGACAACGACATGCTCCACAAAAGCAAGTTCCGCGCTCTATACCTGAAGAAAAAAAAAAATGAATAAATAAATGAATAAAATAGGAACAAGTCCAAAAGCCTAAAGTGGAATATTGCAAGTCATGGACTGCTCAACCATCTGGGTTCTATCCTTAAGCATCACAGGTCGCCACCCACGGCCAACAGGGGGGGGGGTCTTACCCCTTTGTAGTGATGCAGTCGGTGCATTCTAACGCCGCAGCCGACAGGGCGGTAATAAAGATGAGAATAATAGTCTAAAATATTAAAATTATTCAGAAGTTTGTATTATTTGGATTTTTTGGACTTGTTCCTATTTTATTCATTTATTTATTCATTTTTTTTCTTTCTTCAGGTATAGAGCGCGGAACTTGCTTTTGTGGAGCATGTCGTTGTCTTTTTGGTTTCTCGGGTTCGGACTGTTCTTTAACCGGAGATTCAGATAAATGTATCGCCTCAGACAGGGTAAGTATATATCTATTAATGAGCTTATTTGTAACGATATACCTATTCACTTCCACTGACATTGGCTGGGCATTAGTATGTAAACGTTCCATACGTAGGAAGCCCTATCAGCAAAGAAAACGAGGAAAAAAAATTAATTGAGGGAGTTCAGAGGAGAG
Source organism: Doryteuthis pealeii (assembly GCA_023376005.1). Taxonomy (NCBI): domain Eukaryota; kingdom Metazoa; phylum Mollusca; class Cephalopoda; order Myopsida; family Loliginidae; genus Doryteuthis; species Doryteuthis pealeii. Next base: position 34,333,480 of record CM042166.1, on the reverse strand, counting down.
CTACTAAGGTAATGAATGATTTAAAAACCCTTTCATATGAAGAAAGACTTAGGAACATTGAGTTACCAAGTTTGCTTTATCGACGAACAAGAGGGGATATGATTGAAGTCTACAAATATACACATGGTTTTTATTAAACGAAATTTGACCTATTAAACATTGTTCAAAATATCAATACCAGGTGTCATAAATTAAAACTCTTTAAAAAATTTGTAAAGCAAATGCAAGACAAAATTATTTTAGTAACAGAGTGGTGAATACATGGAATAAACTATCATCATCAATAGTGAATGCCCCATTTCTAACTCCTTTAAGGCAGTGTTAGATAATCTGTGGAAAGATTATGAATATTCTGTGGAATTAAGATGAATGTTTATAAGGAACAGCTGACAGGTCTCAGACCTAATATACTAGCTGAAAGGATATTCTTCTTCTTCTTCTTCTTCTTCTTCTTCTTCTTCTTCTTCTTATTATTATTATTATTATTATTATTATTATTATTATTATTATTATTATTATTATTATTATTATTATTATTATTATTATTATTATTATTATTATAATATAAAACTTGTAGGACAAGATAAGCTTATTTGTATTGAAATGAATGATATTTGGTGTCTATCATTTCTTCAAACACGGAATAAACATAAATATTTAACAAATTCCGACAAAATTATAACAAATAGATTTTATTGTCAAAACAATTTATAACAGAAACAATACAAAACAGAATAGATGAATCTCCGAACGAAAAGAGTCTTTGTAGATAATCTTGAGGTTAAAAAAATGAAGAATATTTATGTTATTTACTGAGTAGAAAAAATCATCGCATAATAGATATACCGAAAACACGTAACTGTAGTAGTAATGCCCTACTATTTACGCCTACCAGATGGATATATACATTTATACCGGTGACTAAATATCATAAATCTGGAGAGCATACATTGAATTCTGTTTTTATTATTTGACGTATTTCATGTTACCATTCTGTTGTAAAATAATCTGATATTCATTTCTTTTTTTCTATTATTTTATATTTTTGACAGACTATTTGTAACAACAAAGGTGACTGTGTGAATAACCATTGTGAATGCCAAGAAGGTTATCAAGGTAGAACATGCGAGGAAAGGGCAGTAAGTATTGGTTTATTAACATTTTGGATCACATATGACCTTTAGGCACCCCTTTTACGATCTCGATTCATAAGGACATTTTTTTCATTTACACCGTCAAAATCCGGTTAATGGTTAGGGTTTAGGGTTAGGGGTAAGTTTTATAATTAAAAAAAAAACTCTAAAAATCGTCTGTTAACAAACAACCGGATTTTGACGATGTAAATGAGAGAATGTCCTTATGAATCGAGATCGCAAAAGGGGTGCCTAAAGGACATATGGTCCAACATTTTTAACGACTAGTAGAACATTTCATTCATATATAGAGAAAAGTGGAAATGAATCCGACATATTTCTCATGTATTACCCGTTGTTGGGTCAGTAAAACGATGTCTGGGTGGACATAAGTCCCAAATGAGTTACCTTCCCTTGCTGTGGTTTGTTCAGCCGATAGGTGGCGTTGGTGTTTGGCTACGAGCCGGAAGATCTGAATTCTATATCTTTTCACTCAGGCCGTCAACGAGTTAACGTGGTCAGGCGCCTGCCGCATCTTGCCCTTAGGTGAGGGGTTTCATCCCCAGACCCGCTACCAATTAGTGACATTCCCTACGATCTATTCCTCTTATAGAGCGTTATGTATCTTCCCTGCGAGTCGTACACCTATTCCTCTTATATATATTTACCAACCCCTCCGCACGAGCAGGATGTGACACAAGGTCAATTTCTTAAGGGGAGTTCAACAGGTTTGAATTCAGAGTTTTCCTTCTCCTAGACTGGTTGCCTAACCAAGGTTAAAGAGCCCAGTCTGCCCTACTATTTATCCATAGCTGGAGGGAGAGTAGGATTCATACCTTTCCCAAGGGTATTAGCGCAAAGTGAAATGCAATTATCACATCCAGGATTTGAACTCGGGGCGACGAGTCCATTTCCCATGACTTTAACCATCGCACCACGTGTTTCCTCTTATAGAGCATTTTTATCTTCCCTATGACGCGAGTCGTACACTTATAGAGCGTTTATGTATCCTTTTTTATATACCTTTGTCTTGAATGTATCTCCGTCACTTACGGAATAAGTATTGTTTTCGTTGTACACCCTTTGTCGGAATTTTTGTATGTATACACTTGTACCCACGTTGGGAGGTTACTTTGAGCCTTCTCCCGTTAATATAACTCCCCCACATGTTATACCATCTTTCTTTCTTTTATTCAATAAGAAAGAACAAATACAAAAGAAAGAATTACAAAATTAATATTTTTTTCAAATTAAATTATTAAAATAATCCTGGTGTCATCGTATCTCTTGTTTATTTTCAGAACGCCCGAGATGAATATACACCCTACTGCATTGCAAGGTAAATGCTTATTTTACTGAAACTTTGAAATGTTCATTTTTATTTCACTCCATACGTAATCATCAGCTGTGAATAAAAAGTTGATGTAGTTCAGGCTTTTGTCACTACCCTTTGTGAGCAGTACATTTTGTTGCTCAGTTTGGAATGGAATCGGACGATTTCTTATGGTCAATATAGAAAACTAGCAGGCCTGTGGATATACCACAGTATGATAATTTAATTATAACAACGTTTGATATGTATTAGATCTATTGCGAAATAATTCAATATGTAAAAAGTATAATAATCTTGATTTAACTCTCTCTCTCTCTTTATCTATCTATCTATCTATCTATCTATCTATTTTCATTCTTTCCTTCTTTTCATCTTTTGATTGTGTTCGATTGAAACAGATTAGCGTTAACACACACACACACACACACACACACACACATGGTTATTACCTATAACCCCAACATAAACAAAGGGGAACCACCCTTGACTGATAAATTATTTATTTATTTTCCCATTAAACTAACCGTAACCCTAACCCCTTCTTCTTTTTCCAAGTAGATCAATAAATAAATAATTTATCAATCAAGAGTGTTTTCCCTTTGTTTATGTTGGAGTTACAGGGGATAACATATATATATATATATATATATATATATTATATATATATGTATATATGATACATGGGAATATATCTGTATATATATATATATATTATATATATATATATATATTATACACACACACACACACACACGTATATATATATATATATATATATATATATATATATATATATTATATGATACATGGGGATTTTTGTGACTGAGTGAATTCGTCTGACGAATGTGCTAAAGCACGAAACGGGGACAAAAGCGGCTAAATTATCACGTAACCAACGGACACGTGACATGGGAAGCTGTGCTCACAATCCAAGTGTAAACAATTATCTTTGTTCACCACGAGTATTTACAGTAATATTTGGTTAACAATAATCTTTAATAAATCTTTCATTCTCATTTTTTTTTCAATATCTTTCTTTTCAGAAATTCCACTGACATCTGCTCTAACCGAGGGACCTGTGTTCGTGGACGTTGTCACTGTAAGAAAACACCCAGTGTAAGAGAATTATTCTTAATTAAAATCAAATTAGTTCGTTTATTATCTAAAATAATCTTCATTTAACTCTCTCTCTCTCTCTCTCTCTTTCTCTCTCTCTCTCTCTCTCTTTCTCTCTCTCTCTCTCACTCTCTCTCTCACTTTAACAAACACCCAGTGTAAGTGTTGCATAGTCTTCTTTACCGGTCCTAAATAGGTATATGTTATATACTTCTCTTACTTCTTATTCTGGTCGTCTATTCTTCTGGTCGGCTTTGCTTCTTCTATCGTCTATCTTCTATCTTAGTCTGGTATATCTTCTAAGGTCTCGTGTGGTCTTCTATTGAGGATTCCGGGTCTGGTTTCTGTTGCTAGGGATTTCTTGTTATCAGAAGCCCTGTGTCATTGTTAGTTTTTAGTAATAAACACAAGACTTCGATGATGTTACTTTATTCGTAGATCCCCAGACCAGACAATCTGCGCAGTGAGACTCACATTTTGCTAGCTTGGCTTCTAACTTCTAACTGACTAACTGAGTTGCTTACTCCTTAAACCAGAAGGGGGCTTTCTATGGGGTTTCCGGTTCTCACGGTCTATCCCCAGAAAGCAAGGCCAGAGTGAGGTCAAGCGCCGTCACTCACCCTCAAGGCCATCAGCTGTACTGATCGCCATAATGATTTCTACACTACCTTAAAAATGTATTAGGGATCCAATTATTATGTAACATTATTCTTAATTAAAATCAAATTAGTTCGTTTATTATCTAAAATAATCTTCATTTAACTCTCTCTCTCTCTCTCTCTCCTCTCTCTCTCTCTCTCTCTCCTCTCTCACTGTTTTTTTTCTTTCTTTCCTCTTCTCCTTTTCATTATGTTCGATTGAAACAGATTATCCTTCTTATTTACTTTATTTATTTACTAGAAGTGGCTACCCGACATCGCCTGGATATAGGGGAGATTCTTTTTAATTAGTCTCGCAGATCCATTAATAATTAATCGCGAGTTAGATCCCCGCCATGGATGCCCTATTAAAATCCTAACGTAAAAAAAAAGACCTTGCATTGATCCGGTCACTCTAAAATGAAAAATGAATGTCTACTATTTACGATATTATTTGCATAAATAAATAAATAAATAAATAAATAACAATTCTATGCTGTTAACATTTAAGCGTTATATTTTAATCATCTTTACGAATATAAATCAAATCTCTATTATTTTTGCTCAAAAACCAAGCTCTGGTGATATTTAAGGTGTATATATATTTACTTTGTCGTTAATTGTTTTATTTTTGAAGTTTCCTCCGGAAATACAGATTCACACAACTGCCCTTTATATATGTATAGATTTATTTAGAAAAAAGAAAAAAAAACTTGAAAACAATAAGGATTCTATTATTTTTAAACAAATTTGTTTGAGTGAAAATCTTCTGGCCAAATATACCTATTTCAAATATATATCCACAAATAATTATAAAATCATCAGTCTTAATTCCAAATTTAATATGTTTCTACTAGAAACTTTTGACCAAAAATTCCTTAGATTTGATTTAAACCAACCGTCTTCATCAACTTCAACGGGAACTCCTTCAAGTATTGCCGCCACTCTGTCTGGATTTTTAATCTTTTACTCCATTTGTGTAACGGATCCATTTATTTATACATTTATTTATTCGTTGATACTGAGATTTTTAGTTGACGGGCCATTATTTTTATTTTATTTCTGTATTACCCTCCTACCATAATGTAACACCTATTATATTGGATCTATTTCTGCTTTTAGGCAAAGAAGGAAAAGTTCACTGGCAGATACTGTGAATGCGATGACTTCAGCTGTGAACGTGTCAACGGTGAATTATGTGGAGGTAAGTGTTGGACTATCAGGGGTATAAGCTGTACGAAAAGTCAGCAATTTTTCGTATAGACAGCAATTTTTCGTATAGACTTTCCAAAATAGCAGCATAGAATGAGCCAATCAACAACGAACACAAAAAAGCATTTGAGCATTATGTTATATACCCCTCTTGGGTATATACACAACTGTTCTTTTCAGAGAGAGAGAGAGAGAGAGAGAGAGAGAGAGAGAGAGAGAGAGAGAGAGAGAGAGAGAGAGAGAGAGAGAGAGAGATGACAAAGCATATTGCATGACTTACTTTCTTCTTCTCTGGCCATCTGTGATCGTCCAGTCGCCATGTTGAATTCTATCTCTTCTTCTTGTCTGGATTCTTGTAGTTGATTCATTTTCTAGCTAAGGCATTCATTGACCAACAACACCAATTTACTTTGTTAAACGTTTTATTCCTAATCTTAAATAACTAACAGCATGCACAGTTGGTGAGTCCAGTTAGGCAAGAAAACTTTGTTTACAGGTTTGTTTTTCTAAAATGGTAGTGTTGACGAATATTTTACGGAAGTTAGTAATAGGACAGGAATTGTTTTTAAATGAATTTCAAGAAATATACCATAAAGGAGAAATGCTACCAAACTATATATATATATATATATATATATATATATATATAAACACTATTTTTCATACCTTTTTCTGACTAAAGAATTTATCTTATTTAAATTTGATTTCAGGTGAAGAGCATGGCCGATGTGTTTGTGGGAAATGTGTTTGTCGTAAACAGTACTCAGGACCAAGTTGCAGTAATAATCCACACGTCGACAAATGTACATCTAGAAATGGCGTAAGTAAACATCACTCTGTCTGTCTGTCTGTCTGTCTGTCTGTCGCTGTCTCTGTTTCTGTTTCTCTCTCTGTCTCTCTGTCTCTTTCTTTTTGTCATTACCTCTGCACACACACACACACACACACACACACACACACACATGGAATTAGAAAGTGGTTAAATGGAGCCTGAAGAAGATACTGAAATATCCGAAACACGTGTGGCTAAAGTAAAATTAAAACAGAATTCATTTTGCAAACCTTCTACTTTTTTATATGATATTCAATTTTCTCTCGTTGAACCCATCACAACAATCTATCTATCTATCTATCTATCTATCTATATATATATATATATATATATATATATAGAGAGAGAGAGAGAGAGAGGGAGGGAGATAGATAGATAGATAGATAATAGGGGTGTAATATATATAATTAAACAATGCTAAAAATCATCTAACACAAAAGAAAATTACTACTATTTGACAAAGACACAACATGGATACAAAAAATAGAATCAATGCATGTTCTATATAACACTGGACACTTCAGATAGCCCAGAAACATGTGAGTTAGTAATGAACACACACACACACACACACACACACACATATACGTTCAGATGAAGAGACGCAAGCGGTCCCGAAAATTTAACGAAATAAAACGAAACTTAACATTAAAAAACTGACTTTCTTATATTCCATACCTAATGCTTCATATTAAATCCCAAACAATATATATATATCATAAACAGACGTATATATATACACATACACACACACGCGCGCGCACACACACACACACACACACACACATATATATATATATATATATATTATAAAATAATAAAATTTGAAGGCAATACAATGCGTAAAAAATAAAGACAAAAAGATGTTTTATATGTCTAATCGATTTCAAAGCAAAGCTTTATCATCAGAGTGTATTTTCAGAAATTTCTGAAAATACACTCTGATGATAAAGCTTTGCTTTGAAATCAATTAGACATATAAAACATCTTTTTGTCTTTATTTTTTACGCATTCTATTGCCTTCAAATTTTATTATTTTATAACATACTTAACAATGCTTCAAGCAAATTACCAATTACTTATATATATAATATATATATATATATATATATATATATATATATATATATATATTCAACGACTAAATTATTCGTACATGCTGAATATTTTTACCCATTTCTTAAAATTTAATATCTGATACCAGTCTTTTTACGTTATTAGGTACAAAAAAGGATTCAAAACTCAATTTTGAGAAGGATTGTTTAAGAAGTAGAATAAATAAAAGATGAAAAGACAAAATTATTCGTACTGTACGAAAAAATTTAAAAATTTAATAATTTTCTCATTATCAAAGCCAATAGCATGACCTCTAATCTTTATGAATTGCTATAATATTTTTCTAAAGTTTTTCATGAGATTTGAACAAGTCTTTTCGGGGATTTACTTCCATTACTTGTGACAATAGTCACACGTACTAATTCCTGTAGGTTTTTTGGTGACCGATGATTTATTCAAATGGAAAAGTACAGGATCCATGACTTATAGATTTTTTTTTACCAGAACCAGTGATAGACGGACCAAATAACAAAAATGTTATTTTATTCTCAAAGATACGTGGTTCAATGCTAACTGACCTGAAAAAAATCTAAAAGTTTTCAAATATATATTTTATTCATTTATATATCTGTTGTGGGGTTTTAAGGGGTCAAATAAGAACAAAACGGCGGGTAACAAATGTAGAAAAATGTATTAACAGAAAGTAGACAAATATGATAGAGAGATGTGGAAATTACGTCCGACGAATAGAGTTATTGGCGTACTCGCATTGGCTTACTGCTAAGCCACAATTATACCTGTTATTTATAGTAACCTGTCGGCGCATTCCATTAGTCTTATAGGGTGTATCACTTATAACAATATCAACACTCAAAATTTAATTAATTTCTGTTAATTCCCTGATTTTTGGTATTTGTTTTCTTACGGCGGGATAACATACAATGGTGGAATTTAGGTCCGTTAAGTTCGATTTAACCCTGCACTTTTATTCATGAAACTCGAATTAGTAAGTGGTCTTGCTTTTAAAGTTATTTTTTCGTATTGGAATATTGTGATATTTGCTCTGTACTTTTGATTATAGAGTACTTTAATAATTTTGCTGAATATACGACCATATTAGATCTTATCTAACATTTTAGTTATCTATTTAGGTTTTTGATAAAATAATCTAATATCATTGCCGTTTGTGTGTTTTTTCTCCTTTTCAGAAAATATGCAACAATCATGGAGTCTGCATAAATAATGAATGTAAATGTGAGGATATATATACAGGTCCAACTTGTGAGGAATATGATGTAAGTTACATTCAAGTTCAATTTTATATGATTTCTTTCTCAGTTTTCTTTTTCTTTTTACCTCGAGGCAGATTGCGCCTCGGGGCTATTGCGCCTCGAGGAATTTGCATTCCGGAGCGGTTTCGCCTCGGAGCAGTTGCGCCTCGTGGTGTTGCATAAATTATGTGGTAGCATAGATTATTGGCAACACCTTGTAATTCTGCGAGTCCATTCTTTTTTCATATCACAGGACGGAAAACTACTGGACAGTTGAAATCCCGCACGTTATGTGATTTAGTTAGAGAGTTGCAGCCTAGATGTGGAGTAGGATAGACGTATCTTACTTCGGTTTTCAGCTCCGCTCGTTATGTTAGTTAGACAAAGGGCAAATGAAGCTTTGAAAAACATCAGGCGTTGTTAATTAATTAAGCGTGCCTTAGTTAGAAGACCGGCCAAGCAAGAAGAAACTAGGCGTAGACATCATGGCCGAAATAGGAAAGAAGACTAGACGAAATAGAAACCAGCATGGTGATTAGACGAAGAACGGCAAACAAGTTATGTATCTGTCAATATCTCTATCTCTCTATATATCTCTCTATATATCTATCTATCGATCTATCTATATCTATCTATCTCTATCTCTATCTATCTATCTATCTATCTATCTCTATAAAATATCTATCTCTCTTTATATATATATATATATATATATATATATATATATATATATATATATATCCCTATATATATATCTATCTCTCTCTTTATATATTTATCTATCTATCTCTCTCTATATATATATCTATCTATCTCTATCTATCTCTTTCTATATATCTCTCTCTATATATATATCTATCTATCTATCTATCTATCTATCTATCTATCTCTATCTCTCTCTCTCTATCTATCTATCTATCTCTATCTCTCTCTATATATATCTATCTATATCTATCTATCTATCTCTCTCTATATCTATATATATATATATATATATATATATCTATCTATCTATCTCTATATCTATCTATTTATCTATCTCTATATCTATCTATCTAACTATTTCTCTCTCTCTCTCTCTCTCTCTCTCTCTATATATATATATATATATATATATATATATATATATATATATATATATATATCGCCCCCTCTCTCTCTGAGACAAAAGAACTCATTGTTTATATACCCGCAACATAGGTATATCACAGTGGCAATTGCAGCTCGAGGCAGTTGCACCTTGGAGCAGTTGCACTTCACCTCCCCCCGAAGACGGAGCGCGACACAAGTGAAAGCGTTTCTATTCCACAGAGATCAAAAGGATTAATTGTATGTCAGGGCTGACCAATACGTCCATCGTGATCGACCGGAATCACTCGGTAGAGCATCCGCGTAGGAACCACAAATTTCCAGAATCGATACCGGCCCTCGCCAACTCAGCGCATGAGTAGCACAATGTGAATCTGTTCGGTAAAAAGGGAGGTTTGGCGCTCAATCTCAGCTGCCTAAGTTCATTTGCACCAAACAGGTGACTGCTTACAGCCAGTTTAGCTCAGTCGGTAGAGTGTCCGACTAGGAACCACAAGGTTCCTGGTTCGATATCGGTCCTCGCCGACTCAGCGTATGAGTAGCACAGGGATCTGTACGGTAAAGAAATGAGCTGATGGCAGGTGTGGCGCTCCACCACAGATGTAAAAATAATGTTCTTGTTCTAGTGCTAATGAAAAGGGGATAGACTCACTCGCTGTCTGGTTTATGCTGACTTTAGACCACCCCTACGACTTTACGACAATGTATAGGGGAGAAGAGAATTTAAAAGTGAATCTTAAACGTCTGGAATGTGGCATGTTGTACTCAATATTTTCACTATAATTAAAATATTATCTAATTTATCTAAAAATGTAAGTTTAAATTTTGTGCAACATATTTTCCAGGATTTTTCATATATTTAAAAATTATCATTAACGATTGTTTTTTTTTCGTTTACGGATCATCAAACGTATTGAGAAAAGTTTTCTCCCTTGATGACTAGGAATAACAATATGATAGTATATAAGTGGAAGGAAGGCATAACATGTTTTGAAATCATTTTTTCTTCTTCTTCTCTCTTTTCAGCAATTACTCTATTCTCGCACTAAACGCTGCAGAGAAAGGTGAGTAATATTCTTATAATTCACAAAATATCCGTCTGCACTACTGGAGTTCGAACTCACTTATTATGACCACGAAAAAAGTGGATGCATGCAATTACGGGTGAAAATCATCTTGATATTGTATAGAGAAGTATTTGTGCGTAGTAGGATTTCCTTGTCGGAGTTATTGTCCCTTACTTGCTACGGTTTTCCGTTAGGTAGCATTGTGGCCAGTAGTATAGAAATACAGGGCCGACAAAATCAAATTCTTTTCTCTTAGACATTTCAGCCGTCAGAAATAACGCATAAGTTGTCTCTGTCCATTACGACTGGATAGCTTGCCCTCACGCAGCCACAGCCATTCCACGTCCCTGTTACGTGATGTTTGCAGAATAAAATGATCAGAATTGGTGTCCAAATGCAAGCACGAAACAAATCATCTTTCAAATTTACCACCAGACTAGTTTAAAACCGATGATAAATATACTAGGCTGGTTGGTTGGTTGGTTAGTTGGATTTTACTCCATGTCAACCTTTGACTCATCATTAAATTATTTTGAATAGATAAATAGATGATAGATAGATATGAACAAGGTGTGATAGATAGATAGAAAGAAAGATACAATTCTATCATAAAAACCATCCAAGTAAGAAAAATAGGGGATTTGTTTAATGATTTACTACCACCACCACCACTACTACTACTACTACTACTACTACTACTACTACTAAATATCTGAAGACCACTTGCGATAATAATAATTATTTGTCATCCGCTGCCAGTTAAAGTTAAATATTGCTCTGTATATAATCTAATTCATTGATTATTATACATTGAGCTCTCTTTAGGGATTCATAAAAATCCTTGTATGAATATATGTTTGCACCTAAAAGAGCATACAGTATGGTTATACAGTAATATTTTGAAGATTCCAAATAGAATCATCCCTTACAACCCATTTGGATTACCTTATATATATATATATATATATATATATATATATATATATATATATATATATATATATATATATATATATATGTGTGTGTGTATAGAAAGAGGATTGGAATGAATCCAACAGAATGTGGTAGAGATGTGAGGAACGAAAGAACAAAACTCAGACAAAAGTGTGTAGGATATATTTCGCTGGAGCTTTGAGCTCGGCATCATCAGTCGTTTTAATTATGATAACCTGATAATTCATTAAAACGACTGTTGATGCCAAGCTCAAAGATCTAGCGAAATATATCCTACACACGTTTGTCTGAGTTTTGTTCTTTTGTTCCTCACATCTCCATATATATATATATATATATATATATATATATATATATATATATATATATATATATATTAAATGCACCACAAAGTTTTCAAAACTAAATGCTTTTCTTTCTTTTGTGCTTTCTTTTTAGTGCCAATGCTCCCGTCTGTTCTGATAGAGGAAACTGCGTTGATGGTTACTGCGAATGCCATACAAGAGTTCGAGTGAGTTTTTATTTACTTCCTTTAAAAATTAACTTAACATATACTAAGCGCAACTTCGTATAAGAATTATCGGGATATTAGTCCGAAGCTAACCTCCGCATTCCTACAAGGCATTAGGTTATCCATACAATCGTAATCCAACACTGAATATTCGGTAGGGAAGAGACAAAGTAATTTTATGCAGGGTAACATTTAATAACAGCACCATACAAGGATAATAATGGTTCTGTCCCAAACCACAAAACGGATACTGTGATCCGACCGTCCAACCCGACGGATTTTCCATTCTTTTATTATAGTGTTATATATCACTAAGAAATAAAGGTTTTCATAATACATGGTGAGGTTAATTTGCATACTGGTTTTAACAAAACCGGGTATTATAAATAATTACTTGGCTTTAATGATCTGTAATATTATTGTTTTATTCTCCAACATATCAAAATCAATCCTATGATTTTGTTAAAAAAACAGTTAAAATATAATTAAAACAAGTGTGATGTTTTTATATGTGTGCTTATTTAATTTCGTTAGTCTTTCTAATTTAATATATTTCATGATATTAAAGCTCAAATGCCTGTGTCTTGTTAGTTCTTAGGAGGCATTAGGTCATCCATAAAAGGAGTAGCCCAACATAGAATATTCGGTAGGGAAGAGACAAAGTCAATTTATGCAGGTTAACATTTAATACTAAGAACACACAAGGATAACAATGGTTCGGGTATTTTATAGAGTGGCACAACATCTGTGTGCAAACATCGGAGACATCAGGGGATTTTACGAAATCTAAAAAGTGGTGTATTGTCCTACGTACCCAGTTAAGAATCCTATGCGCGGCATAGACGCCCAAGCGCTCCTTACACAGATGCCGTTCATCCTAAGTCGTTATCAGAACATTTCCATGTCCTCTTCAGCGTTAACAACTCTGTCCAGAAATCAGGAATGTCTCTGGATTCCTCAACAACCAGGAAAAACGGAATTGGATGAGTTACTCACCATTGACGTGACGTATTGAGTGCGCATTAAACACAATTGTTTATTATATCTTATTATAATGGAGATTGTGTGCTTTTCTGTCTGTAACCGAAACTATATTACTACTCATATCACTATTCCCTTAGTTATTGACATCACATTTTCCATGATTGTATTTTTATTTAAACCTCAATTATTAATAAAATTGTTTTACATTACTTACACTGTTGACCATATCTACATACTAATAGCATGCAATTTTATTTATATATACAACAAAATAGAGGTTTACAATGTGAATGGGAAGGCTAATTTGCATATTGATCTTAAAAAATTGATTTTGATAAATATATGCTTAGTATTATTGATTTCTAATTGTTTGGTTTTATCTTATTGAATATGAGCAAAAATCTCTTCAATAAATCTTAAAAGAAATCCCTTAACAAGAAGAAATAACTGTAATATTATTCTTTACTTCCTATTTTAGCTAAACATTTTAATTAGGAAAATTTACCAATGAAAGACGGGAGTAACGGAAAATGATGGAAGAGTTAGTTTCAAAGTTGTTCTATTTTTCAAAATCTTTTTATCTACATTCTTATTCAGTTTCATTAACCTTTCTAATTTAATATGATATTTTATTATAAAATTTAACTAAAATACTTGCACCCGGAGGGTGCATATATTTGCTAGTATGAATAATTACGGTATATTAATAGATAAAACTGCAATTTAAAAAAATGATACATTTACCGATGTTTTATTTTGAATACTCAAATTAAGGGATGCGTATTATACACAATTACATATTATACAAAAGCGCATATTATGCATGATTAGGTATTATATACGAATAATTATGACATGTTGATATATAAAAGTACTTTTAACACTTTTGATACATTTACCAATATTTTATTTTAAACAATCAAAGTAAGGGATGCGTATTATATACTATTTCGTATTATACACGATTATGTATTATATATGAATAATTACAGTATACTGATATGCAAAAATTGATTATTTTCAATTTTGATACATTTATCAATGTTTTAATTTAAAGTAAGGGATGCGTATTAACATATTCGTATTATACACGAAGAGTATTATTAATATACGTTAATATATTGTAGAACTATCTGTGGGTGTAAGCTCCAAGAAAAGTCACTACTTTTATTTATAGTCTTTCACAAATAGAAGGATCTGACATTGACCAATCACAAACAATATAGCATGCATTTGAAGCTGTTGGTAATTGGTCTGAAGTCAATTCTAGTATCAAGTCTGGACTTGATACCAGAAGGACTCCGATTGGATTCTCAGCTACAAGTACACTTCTATTCTACCCAGGATTTCAAGGAAATACAAGAGACTTTCTACTACTGAGACTACACCCTTTCCTACCATTGGATTTAACAATAAGAGACCTAAACGTCTAAAATGACGAACAGAATCCTAACATATATAAAAATGCAATATTTTCAAACTTATATCTTATTATAATGGAGATTGTGTGTTTTTCTGTCTGTAACCGAAACTATATTACTACTCAAGTCACAATCACAATTCCTTTAATTATTTACGTTAAATTCTCCATGATTTCATTCTTTTAAACCTTCAGTTATTAATAAAAATTGTTTTACATTATTAATACTGCTGACCATATCTACGTACTAATAACATGCAATTGTATTTATATATACAACAAAATAGCGGTTTACAGTTTGAACGAGAAGGCTAATTTGCATATTGATATTTATAATTTTATTTTAATAAATATGTGCTTGGTATTATTGATTTCTAATTGTTTGGTTTTATCTTAAGAAATATAAACAAAAATCTCGTGGATAAATCTTAAAAGAAATTTATTTACAAGAAGAAATAAGTGTAATATTATCCTTTACTTCCTATTTTAACTAAATAGTTAAATTAGGAAAATTTACCAATGAAAGAGGGGAGTAATGGAAAATGATGGAATAGTTAGTTTCAAAGTTGTTCTATTTTTCGATTATACCCCCTCTGTTGCAGATCTTTTTTATCTGCATTCTTAGTCAGTTTTATTAGCCTTTCTAATTTAATATGATATTTTATTATATCAAAACTTAAATACTTGCACCCTACGGAGGGTGCATATATTTGCTAGTAATACTAATAAACCAAACAAGATATTAGGATTAATATAGAGTTCATATGAATACATGGATAAAGAAATACTGAAAAATTTAATCATTGCATTGGTAAGAATTAATTTGGAATTTGCTAATGTAGTTTAGAGTCCAATACTAATCAAGGACATAAAACCCATTGAGGGAGTTCAGAGGAGAGCTACTAAGGTAATGAATGATTTAAAAACCCTTTCGTATGAAGAAAGACTTAGGAAGATTGACTTACCAAGTTTGCTTTATCGACGAACAAGAGGGGATATGATTGAAGTCTACAAATATACACATGGATTTTATCAACGAACTTTGATCTACTAAACATTGCTCAAAATATCAATACCAGGTGTCATAAATTAAAACTCTTAATTTTTTAAAAGCAAATGTAAGTGGTGAATACATGGAATAAATTAGCATCATCAATAGTGAATGTCCCATCTCTAAACTCCTTTAAGGCAATGTTAGATAATCTGTGGAAAGATTATGAATATTCTGTGGAATTAAGATGAATGTTTATAAGGAACACTTGACAGGTCTCATACATAATATACTAGCTGAAAAGGGCTAAACATGCAAATCGGTCGGAAAATTAAGGTAACCCAGAATAAACAGAACCCACAAATTTTGTAATAAAAATTTTAATTTTAACTAGGGGGTTTAGGGTTTGGGGTTAGGGTTAAGATTAAAATATTAATCTTAGGGGTAGTTTAATGGGAAAACAGATACATAATTTTGGTTCTGTTTTTTCTGGGTCACCCTGTATATAGGGGGACCCAGAAAAAACATTTTGTAGTAAAACTGTTAATTTTAACTAGGGGGGTTTAGGGTTAGGGTTTAGGTATAGGATTGGGGTTTCGGGTTAGTTTAATGGGAAAATAAATAAATAATTTGGGTTCTGTTTTTTTCTGGGCCACCCTGTAATATGTTTTAATTTTCCGACCGATTTGCAAGTTTAGCCCTGCAAAGATATTATTATTATTATTATTATTATTATTATTATTATTATTATTATTATTAATAATAATAATATTTTATTTTATTTTAAATATTACCATTTTAACTTTTAGGGCTCTCAACAGCGTTACACCGGTGAATATTGCGAATGTGACGACTACAACTGTGATTATTACAATGGCCAACTTTGTGGAGGTAAGCGACTTCAAATAAGAATATAAAAAAACGTTGAAATATTTATTTAATGTTTACATATATGTATTGGTAAATATTACCGAAAATGACGCACATTTCCCCCCCACTATCCCTTAATCTTAACAATCCTATCGACTCAAATCCCAACCTCAACTCCAAGATAAGGAACGGCTACACTAGATGACACCGACTACAACACACAACCACTTCGCCAATACGTGATCAGCACTACACATAACCCGACAAGCGGAAGCTGTGTTCTGAAGAAGGATGCAAAAACCGAAACGTTATAGTGTCAACATTGACATCAAGAATAAACATTCATTCCTTGGAACACGTCATGTTTTTCTATATTTTCCACATATTGTATGAATTGAATAGGATCTCGTTCAAAATAATTTCTAGTGAAACATTTTACCATGTAAACGGTTATTATTAGAAATTATTTGTTACCAAACTCTCTTAGTAAAAACTTTTAAAAATGCATGAATACATTTAAATATATATATTCATAAGTTTAGTTTATTCATAAGTTTTAGTTTATTCGTAAGTTTTAGTTTAATCATTAGTTTTTTTATCAATATTCTTTTGCTTCTTTTTATCGTTTTCCAGGTCCAGAACGTGGAATATGTAATTGCGGTAGATGTGCATGCCGAGAAGGTTTCCTCGGTTCAGACTGCTCAGGTTCGAATTCAACAGAAGGATGTCGAGCCTCGAATGGGGTAAATCATTTTTTTGTTCAAATTCTAAACACTTCCACATTGTATTATATATATTTGTCGGGCTGATGTCCCCGTCTTTATTGTTTCATTCACAACGTTTCGGCCGAAGTACCCTCTGGTCTTCTTCAGGTAATATTCTTCTATAGTACAACTCTTTTTCCCTGCATTCTTATAGTAAAACCATTTCTAATGCATTCCTATCGTAAATCCCCTTTCCCTTACATCCCCACAGTAAAACCCGCCCCAATGCGTTCCAATATTGAAACCATTTTCAATGCATTCCTACTGCATAATCATTTTCAATGCATTCTTATAGAAAAACCGTTCCCAATTAATTCCTATATCATAATACTTTCCAATGCATTTTTACAGGAAACCCCCCCTGAAATGCTTTCCTACAGTAAAACCCTTTCCAATACATGCCTATAAGAAAACTCTTTCCAATAAATTCCTATAGTAAAGCCCTTTCCAATACATTCCTATAGTAAAACCCTTTCAAATACATTCCTATAGTAAAGCCCTTTCCAATACATTTATATATTAAAGCCCTTTCCAATACATTCCTATAGTAAAACCCTTTCCAATACATTCCTATAGTAAAGCCCATTCCAATACATTCCTATAGTAAAGCCCTTTCCAATACATTCCTATAGTAAAGCCCATTCCAATACATTCCTATAGTAAAGTATAGTAAAGCCCTTTCCAATAATTCCTATAGTAAAGCTATAGTAAAGCCCTTTCCAGTACATTCCTATAGTAAAGCCCTTTCCAATACTTCATATAGTAAAACCCTTTCAAATACATTCCTATAGTAAAGCCCTTTCCAATACATTTATATATTAAAGCCCTTTCCAATACATTCATATAGTAAAACCCTTTCCAATACATTCCTATAGTAAAGACCTTTCCAATACATTCATATAGTAAAGCCCTTTCCAATACATTCCTATAGTAAAACCCTTTCCAATACATTCCTATATTAAAGACCTTTCCAATACATTCACATAGTAAAGACCTTTCCAATACATTCATATAGTAAAGACCTTTCCAATACATTCATATATTAAAACCCTTTCCAATACATTCCTATAGTAAAACCCTCTCCAATACTTTTCTATAGTAAAACCCTTTCCAATACATTCCTATAGTAAAACCCTTTCCAATACATTCATATAGTAAAGCCCTTTCCATTACATTCATATAGTAAAATCCTTTCCATTACATTCCTATGGGAAAGCCCTTTCCAATACATTCCTATAGTAAAGACCTTTCCAATACATTCATATAGTAAAGACCTTTCCAATACATTCATATAGTAAAGACCTTTCCAATACATTCATATAGTAAAGCCCTTTCCAATACATTCCTATAGTAAAACCCTTTCCAATACATTCCTATATTAAAGACCTTTCCAATACATTCACATAGTAAAGACCTTTCCAATACATTCATATAGTAAAGACCTTTCCAATACATTCATATATTAAAACCCTTTCCAATACATTCCTATAGTAAAACCCTCTCCAATACTTTTCTATGGTAAAACCGTTTCCAATACATTCATATAGTAAAGTCCTTTCCAATACATTCATATAGCAAAGCCCTTTCCAATACATTTATATAGTAAAGCCCTTTCCATTATATTCATATAGTAAAACCCTTTCCATTACATTCCTATGGAAAAGCCCTTTCCAATACATTCCTATCGTAAAGCCCTTTCCAATAGACAGACGCCAAACTCCATTATAATAAGATGCATTGAATGACCCTCGTTTGTATAAAAGGAATCGTTGGCAACTAAAAAATAAAATAATAATAATCCGAGAAAAATAAAAACGTTGTCGAGCAACAAAACTTTTCTCACTTGCACAATATAATGTTCTTCATTTTTATGCTAATATTTTTATTATTCATTGTTGCAGCAATTATGTATGGGGAGAGGAACCTGCGAAAACAATAAATGTCGATGCGAAGAAAATTACGGAGGTCCAACTTGTGAGGAATGCCCGGTAAGTCAATACTAAATTTGTTTCCTTTTTAATACACATGATCTATCTATCTATCTATCTATCTATCTATCTCATTTAATTCATATATCTATCTATCTCATTTAATTCATATATCTATCTATCTCATTTAATTCATATATATATCTATCTCAATTAATTTATATCTATCTATCTATCTATCTATCTCAATTAATTCATATCTATATATTTATCTCAATTAATTCATATCTGTCTATCTATCTCAATTAATTCATATCTATCTATCTATCTATCTATCTATCTATCTATCTCAATTAATTCATATCTGTCTATCTATCTCAATTAATTCATATCTATCTATCTATCTATCTATCTCAATTAATTCATATCTGTCTATCTATCTCAATTAATTCATATCTATCTATCTATCTATCTATCTATCTATCTCAATTAATTCATATCTGTCTATCTATCTCAATTAATTCATGTCTATCTATCTCAATTAATTCATGTCTATCTATCCAACTATCTCAATTAATTCATATCTATCTATCTATCTATCTATCTATCTATCTAATTCATATCTATCTATCTATCTAATTCATATCTATCTATCTATCTAATTCATATCTATCTATCTGTCTCGAATAATTCATATCTATCTATCTATCTATCTATCGATTGATCGATCGATCTATACACACACAGACACAGACACACACACACACACACACACACACACACACATATATATATATATTATATATATATATATATATATATATATATATATATTAATCTCAATTAATATTATATATCAATTAATTCATATCTATCTATCTCAATTAATTCATCTCTCTCTCTCTCTCTCTCTCTCTCTCTCTCTCTCTATCTCTTCTCTTTCTCTCTCTCTCTCTCTCTCTCTCTCTCTCTCTATATATATATATATATATATATTATATATATATATATATATATATTCAAAGTCGTTGAAATTCAAAATCGGGCGCGGTTAGATGATTGACAATTGGATCTTGAATATATATATGTTTTTTTTTAATGTTTTCTTTGTTATTTCAGCATGCCCTGGTGTGTGTGCGCGACTGAAACTTGTGTTTGTGTCGAGTTTTGGACGGAAGTTACACTTTTGAGAAGTGTATCAAATGTGAGCCAATCGTCCTCGTCGACAGCATAGGTAAATTTAAATTCTTACTATAATCGGGGGGGGGGCTTTTACTATAAGTTAAAGGTAAATTTAAAATTCTTACTATAACTCAGGGGGGATTTTGCAATGGTTATCACCAAGGAAATAGACAACCAACACGTTTTGGCAGATTGATATAGCAACGTGCTAGCGGGCGATTTAAAAAAGGACGTAAGAGAAGAATCATGAAAGTAAAGGTAAATTTGAATTCTTACTATAAGTAAATATAGCATTCTTACATGATATAAAATTCTTACTATAAGTAAGATAAATTTAATTCTTAGATAACTGAGAGGGGCTTTGTGTAATTGTTATCACCAAGGAAATAGACAATCGACACGGTTTTGACAGATTGATATAGCAACGTGCTAATAGGAGCGATTTAAAAAAGGGGGACGTAAGAGAAGAATCATGAAAATAAAGGTAAATTTAAATACTATAGTAAATATTAAATTCTTACATGATATAAAAATTCTCTCTATAAGTAAGGCAAATTCAAATTCTTACTATAATTCGGGGGGGGGGGGGCTTTGTAATTGTTATCACCAAAGGAAATAGA
>CM042166.1:34305009-34307509 GCA_023376005.1 Doryteuthis pealeii | reverse complement strand
CTACCTATAATACTGCTTGGTACACCATTCCAGCAAAAGCTGAACAGTGACCATCTCACAATAGTGTATATATATATATTATATATATATATATTATATATATATATATATATGAAATGTATACAATTTCATTTCAATAAACTCGGTATTACAAAATATTTGCATTTGTTGTTTTTATATATTGTTGTCTCTGGACCTGTCAGGGAACGGTGGATCCGCATGGTCATATTATCTACACTTATGAAGTAAGTCTTTTTTCATTTTGTCGCCCTTTCACATACTGCTGGTTCATGTATATAATTCTACAATGCACTATTTTTTATTGTTGTCTCTGAACCTGCCAGGGAGCGGTGAAGCTGCATGGACATATTATCTACACTCGTCAAGTACGCCTTTTTCTATTTTGGCCCCACTTTCACATACTGCTTATAATGTTTTGGCTTGAAGCCCTTTCATAAATACTCCCCCTGATACTCATTTTAAACAATCATATTGTTTTCATTTTCCACCCTGTCGGTGGGGCGTTAGAATGCACCAACTACACCTCTGTAGAGGGGTAAGACTCCCCCAATGGGGCCACCTGTTGGCCATGGCTGGGCGACCCGTGATGCTTAAGGATAGAGCCAGCGTGGATGAGCAGTTCATGACATGCAATACTCCACTTTGGCCCTATCTTGGCAGACGGGCGGTCGGAGAGGCCCTCCGATCATAGGCTGGTTCACGTCAAGCCCTAGCACCTATATGATATTCCGACCCTATTGCACTTATGGCAGCCCCATTCCCTTTTTATCATATGGGTGCTAGAAGGCGGTGGCTGCGGGCTCTACATGTCCTGGGGAATGACATTAAACTATATCTGATGGTGAGGTTCCAGTTTTGGAGGTTTGGGGAATATGGAGCACCCCTTCATCACCATTGCTCCCTGGTCCACTCTGACCCGGAGTGTATACCTGTTAGGTCCCATCTATGGTGTTTAAATAGAAAATGTATTTTATAAAAAAATTGTTTATCCATTAAGAATTGATTTATTTCAAAACTTTATCGGCATTAAATGACCCACTGAGGTTGATATGCCGTAAAACAAAACAAACCATGTTTTCATTTTCATTATTTTTTTGTTTTAATAATATATAAGTTATGTAATTATTATAAATCTGAACAATATTCAGATACTAAATTATTTTCTAGAAATTCAGGTTGCATTATGTTATTATTTTACTGCAAAAATCTTTAAAAATTAAATTATTTCCTAGAATTTGGGGTTTTATTACTATTGTAGCGTTAGTTTCCTATTTGCCTGGGAGAGTTGTCTGCCCGTTTAGTTTGCTGGTGCCCGCTAGGGGCCGGTTATATTTAAGCGGCTGGTTTGAACGCTTCTTTCTCTTTTTTCCGGTTGCTCGACTATGAGACACATGGGTTAGTTAAGGTCTACCCCTTCTCGTTGGGGCTCGTCCCCCCTTACATTACTGTAGTTATTAACACAGCATGGACTATCCCTAGTCTCATGTCTGTACTTTTTATGTATATCTTGTACCATTCATGAATGTGTCTTTATGTTTCTACATGTAACTTTGTTTTACCTATGTATTATGTACCCTTTTATCCATGTGCTGTATACGTATTAAATGTTTTGTTTATCAAACCTTCGTCGGAGTCTTGTATTCAAGTATATACAACTTTAGATTTTTACACTATTATGTAGTTATTTTACTTCTTAAAAGAATTAAATCATTAAGTACAAATTGTGTTGTATTATGCAGAATCGGTAATCTGAACATTGGCAACATAAAAAGAGTAACCTCCCTTTGTTTATTTCACTTTGAGAAGGCCTTATGCTTTGGTCGGCCATTTTAATTTCACCGTAAATCTACACTTAAAATACGAATTTGTTCGAATCAGTACAACTGCATGTTTTAACACGAAAATATCATAAAATGTGTCCTTGATTGTGCTTGCGCATTATTTTAAATGAACTTAATTGTTAAGAACACATGTTATGATATTTTCGTGTTAAAACATGCAGTTGTATTGATTACGGTGAAACGAAAATGGCCGAGCAAAACATATGGCTTCCTCAAAAGGAAATAAACAAGGGAGGTTCCTCTCATTTATGTAGCTAATGTTCAGATTACCACGAAATCTATCAATTTAGCAATTATTTCACTTCTAAAAACATATGTGGGTGATGACAAAAATTGTCGGGCAACCACTTTATGAAAATTGAGATCTAGTAGTGTGTAGCCCCATATTATAGACTAGAAGAGGCCACCCGGCATCGCCAGGGTGGGGGGGGGGTTTAAAAATCAGTCTCGCGGATCCATTATTATTTAATCGTGATTTGGATCCTTATCGGATGCCCCATTAAAATCCTCATGTAAAAAAAGACCTTGCATTGATCCAGCCAATTTGAAAATAAACGTTAATGTCTACTATTCAAAATATTAAATGCAAAAAAAAATCCATTCTGTTATCATTTAAATTTTATTGTTTATCCTTTTCC
>CM042166.1:34290009-34300009 GCA_023376005.1 Doryteuthis pealeii | reverse complement strand
TCTTAGCGCCAGCTAATCAGATGCGCGGTAGGGAATTTTGCAATCGTTCAAAACAATAAAAAGTCAAACGTCTGTTAGCGTCTCAAGTTGGTGGGTGGATCAGGGTTTTGATCATCTCTGAGAGGGTCAGCATGGCGAGCGAAGTCTGATGTTGAAAGACCCGAAACTTCCCAGTGACCCATGTATACTACATCACTGACGACACCTACCAGCACCCCAAATGTAGGTGCGTATATTCAAAGTATGTGTTTTTTGTGTGTATGTATGTGTGTTTGCTTGTGTTTGTATGTGGGTTTGATTGGAGTCGTGTGTGTGTGTTTTAGTTTCTCTATTTGTAAGTGTGTGTGTGTATGTGTGTGTATGTGTATGTGTAAGTGTGTCCGCTTGTGTGTGTGTATGTGAGTATGAGTGTGTACATGTGTGTGTATGTGTGTGCTTGTCTTGTGTGTGTGTACGTGTATATGTGTGCGTGAGTTTGTTCGTGTTTCTGCGTGTTTGATTGAGTTTGTGTGGGTACGTTTCAGTTTCTCTATTTGTATGTATGCGCGTATGTGAGTATGATTGTGTACATGTGTGTGTGTTTGCGTGTGTGTTTGGCTGTGTGTATGTATGTGTGTTTGTGCGTACGTGTGTGTATTTGTTGTGTTTGTGTGTGTGCGTTTCAGTTTCTCTACTTATACATGTGTATGTGTGTGTATGTATGTTTGTATGTGTGTGTATGTATGAGTGTATATGAGTGCGTGTGTTTTCTTGTATTTTCTTGTGTGTAGTTTTATAGCCATATACTATGAACGATATTCGTTCACATTACGAGAGCCAATTCGATACAAGATCGCGTTTGGTATTGGCTTCTCGCTCAGAGGGCATTATTTCGTTATACGATCCGTGTATAGGTCGACCCCGTATTTTGAGGCTAACAGGACATAGATTTTACCCTACGACACCATGTTGTAAGGATGATGAAAATCACATACAAAGAAATACTAATATTTTTAGCTTTTCATTAACAGGTATTAATATAATGTGTCATAGATCTTGCTATTTGTTATTGATTAGGTGAAGGAGAGGGTCTGCAATGAAAATCAGACCGACCCTCAACATTTGCCGGGGAGTCGTGTATAGCTGTGAACAATGATACCTATTGTGGGGACCCTCATGTAATTTTAGAAATTGTTCAATGTCGTCGAACATTACTTTTGGAGATCATGCCTTAGACTCTCTTTCGCGGGCATGACCGAGTCTCTCTTTTGGGGTCATGCCTCAGATTCTGATCTCTTTCAGTTGTAGGTGCGTAGTGTTAATAGTTAGAGTTATAGGAAATGGACTCGTCGACCAGAGTTCAAATCCTGGACGAAGCTACAGTTCCATAGCGCTAATACCCTTGGAAAAGGTAAGCATCCAAATATTCTCCCCGCCAGTTAGGGGTAAATAGTAGGACAGACTGGGCTCTTTAACATTGGTTTAGGCAACCAGTTTAAGAGAAGGAAAACTCTGAATTCAAACCTCTTAAATCCGCAGAGGTGGTCACTACTAGAATAGGCTCAGTCCTAATTAGTGATCTATTTCTCTAATAATTAAAAAGTCTCCTTTTACGCGCAATACGGAGATCCAGCCAAGGGAGATGGCCCCTTTGAATTAGGATTTTTGACGTAAATTATGTATTTCGGGTAGTGTATGTGTGCTTATGAGTATGTGTACACGTAAGTATGTGTATGTTTGTGTGTGTTTTTTCCCGCAAGAAATCATTTCTTCTGTATTGTTTGACGTCAGTTATATCATATTTTGGCATTCATCTTTTTTTAATTATCTTTTTAAAAATACAAACAGGATTGAACAAGAACGTATAAACAACAATTAAAATCAAAGATTTCTGAGCCCGAGTATATAAACAATGGTCCAGTTACAATATATATATATATATATATATATATATATATATATTATATATATATATATATATAATGTTGTTATGGGGTTCACATATGTTCATTATGGGTTTATCTGATGAGTATATATTTTTTTCTATATCATATATATATATATTAGGGAAACATTTTTGGTTGTTTTAGAAGCCTAAAAAAATGAAAATCAGAGATGACCCTCGAAATATTGGTAAATAAATAAGTTTTAGAACACAATATTGATCTTGTTTCTAATCTTCATTCTTTTCATGCTTCTAAAACGAGAAATTTCCCCAATATATAATATAGATAAATATATATACTCATCAAATATATATATATATATATATATATATATATATATATATATATATATATATATATATATATATATATGAAGTAAATGAATGTACATGTAAGAACAAAATGTTGATTTAATCCCGACTTTGGAGTCAGACGTGGTTTCGGAGTTGAAACATCATTACCACGACCTCAGATGCTGCTAGAAAAACTGACTTCACGGATTTCTGTGTGTTGCGTAACTCGATGTCTTATAACCTTCGCTTATCATGGCACAAGGACACGTTGGAGCGAGTCCCAGGATTTGAGTCAATCGTCTTGAAAATCAGCAAACCCGGGCGCGAACACCGACCATCAGCATTTACGGGAAACGCGCAACTATCTCTGTCACTGCACTTATCATTTTATTCCTTGCTAGTTTTTTTTCACCAGATTTAAAGTGTTGGTTTTCATTGAAGTCTGTAAATTCTCCTTCTAAGCTTTGGTTAACGCAGTGTCTTTTTCAGACCTTTGAGCACCGATCCAAGTGCGCCAAATACAATTGGTATCACCTTCATCCTCATGCTCTACAGCTTTTTCAACTCTCTGGTAGGATACAAGTATTTTGTTTTTTGAGATTTATTCGTATGAGTGCAATTAGTCACCATATATACTCGTATATAAGTCGGCATCATACATAGGTTAATCCCGTGTATAAGTCAATTTGGAGTATAAGTCGCAACCGTGTATAAGTCAATGACTTTCTATCAAGAAACCATTGATTAGTAATATGACTCGTGTATAGGTCGACTCCGTGCGTAAATCAATCTTGAACATCAATCGAAATCATGTATAAGCCGATGCTTGACGTTTCGTTCTGAAATCATTGTTTAGTGATATGATTCGTGTATAGGTCGATCGTGTGTATAAGTCAATCTCGGTATAAGTCGAATTCGTGTATAAGTCGATGCTTGACATTTTTGCCCTGAAATTCAGTATTTAGGGTTATGACTCGTGTATGGGTCGACTCCGTGTATAACTCGAGCATTAGTCGAACAAGTCGATGCTTGACTTTTTGTCCAGAAATCATTGTTTAGTGATATGACTCGTGTATTGGTCGACCTTATGTATAAGTCGATGCTTGAATTTTCATCGTGTATAAGTCAATCTTGTGTATAACCCGATGTTTGATGTTTGGTGATATGACTCGTGTATAGGTCGACCCCGTGTATAAGTCAATATCGTGTATAACCCGATGTTTGATCTTTTGCCTAGAAATCATTGTTTGGTGATATGACTCGTGTATTGGTCGACCCCGTGTATAAGTCAATCTCGTGTATGAGCCGATGTTTTGATTTTCGCCCAGAAATCATTATTTGGTGATATGACTCGTGTATAGGTCGACCCGTGTATAAGTCAATATCGTGTATAACCGATGTTTGATCTTTTGCCTTGAAATCATTGTTTGGGGATATGACTCGTGTATAGGTCGACCTCGTTAGAAATTAATTTTGAATATAAGTCGAACTCATGTATAAGTCGATGCTTGACTTTTCGTCCAGAAATCCTTGTTTAAGGATATGACTCGTGTATAGGTCGACCTCGTGTAGAAATTAATTTCGAATATAAGTCGAACTCGTGTATAAGTCCATGCTTGACTTTTCGTCCAGAAATCCTTGTTTAAGGATAATGACTCGTGTATAGGTCGACCTCGTGTATAAGTCAATCTCGTGTATAAGCCGATGCTTGATTTTTCGCCCAGAAATCATTGTTTGGTGATATGACTCGTGTATAGGTCGGTCCCGTGAATAAGTCAATAATGAGTATAAGTCGAACTCGTGTATAAGCCGATTCGTGTATAGGTCGACCCCGTGTTTTGAGGCTAACAGAACATAGATTTTACGCTACGACACCATATTATAAGGCAGATGAAAGTCACATTTCAAGAAATACTAAAGTTTATATTTTTTTTATTGAGAGGTACTAGTATAATGATACTTAGATTTAGCCATTTTTTATTGATGAGGTGAAGGGAGGTCTGCTGTGAAAATAAGACCGACCCTCAACATTTGCCGGTGAGTCGTGTATTGCTGTGAACATTGATATGAGGCTGATGTGAATTCTAACAATGAAATTATAGGAATGGATTTAATTATTTTCCGTTAATCTACAGTGATATTATATCAACTAGTTTGTGCTAATAACTTTGACATACCGTAATTCAATTCTTCCTGTATAACACGTACCCGTCTATAATACGCACTCGTGTCATAAAACTTACTTATGTTTTGAAAAAAAATATACACAGTATTTAGATAAAACACACGGACATGTTCATGTGTTGATAACAATAAAGATGAGGACAATAATCCGAATAACTCAAATTGTATGTATTTCTTTTACTTGTTCTTTTAAATATACAGTGGAATCTCGGTTGTCGAACATAATTCTAAAATTATGTTCAAGAACCGATTTGTTCGAAAACTGAAACAATATCTACTTATATAAAGTGGATCTATGCGTTGCTGACCCTCAGATAAATATCTATTTATGTACCTACAATTATATATAATATGGAAAGACGTGTATTTAAACAAGAAATGACACATCAAAATGTAAATATAAAAAAGAAAAGCATAATAAAATGAATATTCAACATATTTCTTTTTCTTTAATAAATATAAGCAGTAGCTTCTCAACTTTGTCCATTATTATTCACGCGACTTTGGTTTTCATCGGCTCATCTCGTGAGTCCGAAACTATGAAAAAATATACACAGTATTTAGGTCAAACACACGGACATGTTCACACAAAAATGCAACAAGCCTGTGGCAAAAATAAGTTCATGCGAGAAGAAACAAAATTATGAACAAATACTATAGTGGCTATTTTCCTTTTAAAAATAATTTTTTAGCAAATTTGTTAGTTTCGAGCTGCAATATTCATCCTGAATATGGTTTGTTTTGATTGTTTTGGTTTCTCTGTTTTACGGCATATCAACCCTTTTCGGGTCATTTAATGCCGAAATAAGTCATTTGATTAAAAGTTTCTTTGTTTCATGTTTTTATTATTTTCAAATTTGTATAACTAATTTTTATTAACTTCATTTGATTTGTTTGGTTTGTTTGTTTTACTGCATATCAACCCTTTTCGGGTTATTTAATGCCGAAATAAGTCATTTGGTTAAAAGTTTCTTTGTTTCATGTTCTTAATATCTTCAAATTTGTATAACTAATTTTTATTAATTTGATTTGTTTAGTTTGGTTTGTTTGTTTTACTGCATATCAACCCTTTTCGGGTTATTTAATGCCTAAATAAGTCATTTTGATAAAAGATTTATTTGGTTCATGTTCTTAATATCTTCAAATTTGTATAACTAATTTTTATTAACTTCATTTGGTTTCGTTTAGTTCGGTTTAGTTTGTTTAAGTAAGTAAAGTCGTCGGGGCGGCCTAAAGTCGGTATCAGCCAGTCAGCGAGGGAGTATATCCCCTTTTCAATAGCGCTAGACCAAGGAGATTGTTTTAGCATCTGAGGTGGAGCGCCACACCTACCGTCAGCTCCTTACTTTACCGCACAGATCCCTGTGCTACTCATACGCTGAGTTGGCGAGGACCGGTATCGAAATGTGATTTAATGCTAAAAACTGTTAAGAGTGTGAGATAAAAGTTGGTACTCAAGTTTCCTTTACTGGTGTAATTTCTGTAGATGTATTTTGTGGGTGTATTTTACATGATTCATAATTTTCGATATATCTTTTATTTCTCTCAAAAGGATAAAATGTCATCCATGTTAGTATTCTCAAACACATCCCTCATATTATTTGCGTTGAAATATTTCTTTCTGATTAGAGCGAAAAAAACTCTATACTCCATGAGGAAATGTTTGACAGTGTAAGGTATAAGGTGATGCAGATAACCGGATAAAAAAAGTTAATATTTAGTTACTGTGTATAATACGCGACCCTAACTTTGAGGCTTAGAAACGCGGAACAAGTGCGTGTTATACGAGAATGATTACGGTAGATTATTGAAATAAGTATGTGAGGTAAGAAAGCCTACCGTATGTTGGTGAGATTCACCTGTTGAAGGCACTGCACAGCTGTTTTTTTTCTTATATATATTTATTACTAACTGGTATATAAGTCTCCATTTTTTATTGATGGTACCAGGTGAATGTTTTGTCATGATTTTGAAGCCACCGAGTGGTTCCGAGCCCTTCCCGTCCGGGATCGTCCAAATTATTACGAGGTGCGACCCAAGCGTCCACAGAAAAATGAACAAAGTTGATCAATTCGTTCATCGATCGTTTCCCGTGTCTCGCCGTATATTTCTTACTTCTGTCGAAATCACTTCCCCAGGGGTGTTTTTAACCCTGTGTTGACCTCTCTTCCTGTTCAGTAGAGCGAGCTATGAGAGAGTAGCTAGGGAAGTCAGTTTTTGGTTGGATGAATGGACGAGACGGATAGTCATGGAGTCTCTCGTCCAAATATCCAATTTCTCCACGCTTTTAACTTGGTCTGGGATACTTATAAATAAATAAGAGCTTAAAAAAGAAAGTCTTGTGTTGTTAATTAAAAACAAAGTAACAACATGGGGGCATCCCAATCTCAAGCCAGGAAGAATCCCAGATCCTGTAGAAACCATGTTATTATCCTCGTACCCCACTTGTACAAAGTCAGGCACAAGGCCCTATTAACGTGGGACAGCCCACTCATTGGTGGCGGGTTTAAAAATTGCGTATATCCCCTCGGCATTCCCCCTCAAGTGGGGCGCCTCGGGCACTGTGTAATAAACCCAGTCCTTCTCCTTTAAATCGAGCGAGTAGTTGCCTGGAGGATGGCCCCCTGGGATCGACGTTCGTAATTGTTTACCCATGTGGTTAAAGAACCAGAAGGATAGCTTAGAACCAGTTAAGATCCAAGATAAAAGATGACAAAGAATCGACAATAGGAGCGGCTCCAAATTTGGCGCTTTTTATTTGATGGGGCGTGAAGATGTGTTACCCCCCCCCAAAAAAAAAAAATCGGGAAATTTGAACAGATTGATCAATTATGTAGATTTTCCCAAGTCTCGCCGGATATTTCTCTCAAAATCACTCCTTCAGGGAATAAAAGACGTGATTTTATTTCAGTTCCTCTTTTTGGGGGCGGGGGTTAAGGGAGCCAGTTTGTATCTTAAGTTCTACCAATATTTGGTAAGCACCCCATATGACCACTTTTTTTTTTCACCAAGTGTTTCCCGAGTCTCGCCGAATATTTCCTCATTCCTCGAAACCACTCAGCAGGTATATAAAGAACCGCATTTTCATTCTTTTTTTTTTTTTATTATTGTCGGAAAGTATGGTGATGCCCCCACCCCGAAAATGAGACTGGTCATACATAAGGTAAGTACATGTTTTTTTCTCCAGATGAACAGTCAAATTATCCGCACTACCAAAATTTTCTAAACATGAGGTGCTCCTCTGCTTCCTTAAAAAAAACAAAAAGAAACATGAATTTGAGCAGATTGACCAATATATCAATTATCAACCTTTCTCGCCAGATATTTCATAATTTTTTGAAATCCCTCTCTCAAAGAATGAAGGACCTGATTTTAGACCAATTCCTTGCATCTTAAATTGTTCCGGTCTTTGGGAAGCACCTCGTATGTCCTCTCATTTTTTGTCTATAAATTTGGTTTTGAATACTCCTCGACTCATACACAAGTATATACATAGCTCCATTCTTAGGAAACTTTTCTGGATAATGTTTTTTTAATGCTGCGAGTTTGCAGGTGATATATCGGAGATGTTTCTCCTTTATATATTTCTTTTTTTTTTGTTGTTGCTAACATTTAATTTTTAATAACATCTTTTATGGTGATATACTTTTAAAGTGTGAGAGTTATTTATCTATTCCTCCAAAAATAAAAATAAAAATATCGAAAACGCTACGTTCTTCTTCGTATTTTTTTTTTTTTTGGTTTTGTTCTTTAAAATGGCATTTTTTTTTCTTTTACTTCTTCTTCTTCACGTTGCACTCACTCTTCTATTTTCCAGCCCAAATCCGCAAACTCACTCTCCCAGATCACAGCAATCAGGCCAGACACACACTCACACAGACACAAATATAAGTCTCTCCACTCCCGACCCAGCGACTCGCTTTCAGTCCGGGAACGCACAGTGAGGGTCAAGGTGTGTTGGTCACGGCATGGCCGTACCTGTCGACGCACAGGGTGCTACCGATGTCGAGGTTGTATTGGCACGTGTTGTAACCGAGATTGAAGTTCATGGTGCAGCTGTTGCCCATACCGCAGGCGCGTTTCTGGCACGGTGGGTCGGGTAGGCACACCCCGTGTTGACAGGTGCCGTCCGGGCAGCCGAAGTGACAGTGAATTTTGGGGTAGCAGATCCGGTGATAGGCACAATATTCGTGGGGACAGCAGCCCTCAGCGCACGTCCGGTACTGCAAAGAGATAAGAGGAGAAATCGAATAAGTCGTAATTATGAATGAATATTAAAATTCATATGAGTTCTTTATTCTGGGTGAATACTATCACGGAGATATTTGATATTATTCATACTCACATACTCACATACACACAGACACACAGACCAGACACAGACACCCCCACAGACACAGAAAAGAGAGACAAACACACACAACTACACACACACACACACATATATATATTATATATATATATATATATATATATATATATATATGTCGTGAATAATACCAAATATATCCGTGATAGTACTCAACCAAATTAGAGAACTCAAACGTATCTACATAAAACAAACACACACACAAACGCATATATATATATATATATATTTGAGATTTTCTAATGATAAAAATGCTTCTGATTTTTTATAATAAAATTCATTTTATTTTTAACACAAAATACGCATTTTCAAAAATTTTAAAAATTCCGGCCCTGAACGAGAGCGTTTGTTTATACCTGGTGATTAACGGATTATTTATTCCGTCTTTCCTCATAAATATAGTTGCTTTGAAAAAGACCGCTTTATTAAAAGGTCGAAACAGATCTGTCAGCAAACTAATAACATCTTTTTTGTTTTTTCTAAAAACTTTCCATGCATATATATATATATATATATATATATATATATATATGAAAATAGAAGTGAATCCGACAGTATGTAATGTAAAATTGAAAAAATTGACAAAAGTGTGTTGGGCTTCTTCTTTTTTGAAGATCGACGAAAAAAGAAGCCTAACACACCAAAAACAGAGGCTCGCAGACTTTTTATTTTCAATTAATTTGTTTTCCTTAAACCAACGAAAGCCTGATGAAGTCTATCGAAACAGACCGAAACACTGCAGCGTAGGCGAAAAAACATTATTCGTTCATAAACTTTTTAAAACGTTTTTTTTTAAATTTTTCTACAATAATAATATATATATATATATATATATAATATATATATATATATATATATATTACATGAAACGCGTATTTCGGCCTGAAACACGGCGAGGAGCCGAAGACTAATGCTGTGACGTATTATCATTATTTATTTATTATTATTTTTTTATTCTTTAATTTTCTCTAAATTGCGCATGACTTTCACGATCAAAGTCATGCCACATTTCGAACGATTACCATGATCGTATTTCGGATGAGTTACGTCACACAATTTCGAAAGAAAATTAACGGTTAAAAAAAGCCAAATCCGTTCACTTCATTTAATCACTTTTTTGTCCTCATATACAACATTTCATCTTTTTTTTCTCCATACCATCTTGTCATTACCTCGAAAAAGGGTAAATGTTCACCCTAAATATCGGAATAGATTAAACCAGGAACAGA
>CM042166.1:34245009-34280009 GCA_023376005.1 Doryteuthis pealeii | reverse complement strand
AAACACCTTCCCCAAAAACAAAACAAAACAAAAAAAGAAATCTGTGAAAACTACACTAATCCTAATTAGCAGTCGACCACAAAGATTCAAAGCTTTGTAAGAAGCGTTTTGCTTTGTAACTGACAAACACGTCAAACGAATGCTGCAATTCGAGATTAGGAAAAAGAAAATTCGCAAATCTCATTAGAACAACCATCTGCGCATGTGCCATATTATTTCCTGTCTGACACATTAATTCTTGACAAAGAGACATGTCCATCTTCAAAGCAATTAGAATTTTATCTGCTCTCAACTCTAAAAAAAAAAAAAAAAAAAAACTACGGCCAGGTGCAGTTGGTTGTATTTTACGGCATGTCAACCCTTGTTGGGTTATTCAATGCCGAAGACGTTTTTGTTTTATTCATTCTTGATGGTTTTCAATTTTTTTAACTCAAATTCTTTTAACCCAATTTTTTTTCTATTTGACCCATAGATGGTACCCTAACAGGTACTACCACTCTGGACCCGGGAGGACCATGGAGAAATGACGATTAAATGGTATTCCATACTCTTCAGAGCTCCAAAATAGTAACTTCACCATTAGATGGAATTACTGCAGTGCAGTTGTCAGGGAGGCAGATGTTGCTTTCACACACACACACACACACACAGAGACAGACACAGAGACATCACACACACACACACACACACACACACACACACACATATATATATATATATATATATATATATATATATTATATATGTGTGTTGTGTGTGTGTGTGTGTACTCAGAAATTGAGTGAGTAGAAAACAGGAGTAAGGGAGAAAATAAGAGGAAAATAATTTATTAAATTAAAAATAAAATCGCCGAAAATTTGTATAGTATATTTTTTGTTTATTTTAGGATTTTTTTCTTTTTGTTTATATTTAAGACATTATTTTTTTAAATGCATTTCCAAACTTTATTAAAGATTTAATGATAAACAAAGGTAAGAATTAGTGTATTACAATATTCGTATATTTTAAGAATAGTCTCTTTTTGCTTACATTTATGAAACAATTTAATTTTTTTAAGTGAGCTTCCTTGCCTGTTTGTTGACGGTAGAAATGAAATGTATTCTCTGATGCCAGAAAGGAACTTTATTCATGTAATTCCTTCTTTTTTTACCGTATTAAAAACGTAACAATAAAATGCTAATAATTAAATACTTACAATTACTCGTATTACAATTTCTTTTCTCTTTTCTCTTTCTCTTTTTTTTCTAAAACTCTTTTGTACATATGAAAAAATTAGATACTGATTAAAAATGGATATATCTTATTCTAAAATGAAAGTATTAATTATAAAAACAATGTTGAGTTATTATTAATCGTTGAATTAAATGTTTTCGTTTATTATTGTTATTTACTTTGCTGTAAAACATAATTCAATCGATAAAACCACAAACAAATTACTTATCTAGAAACATTATTTTCTTTTCTTTCTAGCCAAATAAATATCAGACCGGTGATACGCGAGAAATTCCGAGCTGAAACGATTAGGGCACAAATTTCCCGCAGCGGTGCTATTTTAAATCACTACTGATATAGGCAGCAGCCGGCGATTTTTTTATATTAGCAGTAGCAGCCAAGCCATGGCTATCACAAATCATTTGGTTTTTGTTGAATTAATTAATTATATCCCTTCATAAGTAAAAATCAATTATCAAATTTGGTGTGTTTCTTAGTTATAAGGTTGTTAAGGTGTATGGAGAATTTCAAATTTGAATAACATCTCATTTCTGAGTTATAAATCGACACGTACATACCAATCTTTATTTTATATATACATAGATGCATTAGCATATTAGAAAGCCCTAAAATAAATTCCACACAATGATAAACAAATTTTGGTTGGTAGATTAATTTTGAATGCTTATCACAATGTGTAAGAAGAAAGGGTATCGAGTATGTTGTTCATTAACTTGTATTTTTTTATGCTTTCGCAAT
The DNA here is from genome assembly GCA_023376005.1 of Doryteuthis pealeii. Lineage (NCBI taxonomy): Eukaryota > Metazoa > Mollusca > Cephalopoda > Myopsida > Loliginidae > Doryteuthis > Doryteuthis pealeii. The sequence goes on along the minus strand of CM042166.1, from coordinate 34,278,038 downwards.
ACTTCGGGATTAAAATCCCCATCCTCTGAAGATCTCATACAGTCAAACATTAAAAATAAATAAAAAGGAAATTCACGCGTTTGAATTTTCCCAAGTGTATTAGCGCTATGTGAAATGTAGCTTCATCCAGAACTTGAACTCGGATCGACGAGTCCACTTCCTACGACTCTAACCATTAGACCACCTGCCTCCAACTTTTATCAGGCCGCTAACTTTATTGAAAATGATAAAACAGAAAATTCATATATAAAGGCGTATATATATAATATATATATATATATATATATATATATATATATATATATATATATATATATATATATAATTTAATATACCAACTTGTTGGTAAATCCTCGCGGTGAGAAAAAAAAACCAGCAAATAGTTTGCCAAACTAGATCTTAGCCCTGAAGAGCATTACCGAAACTGTTAGTAAGGTTCGTCTCACTCATTATATATATAAATATTATATATATTATATATATATAGTGTGTGTTGTGTGGGGTGGGAGAGAGAGAGAGAGAGAGAGAGAGAGAGAGAGAGAGAGAGAGGGGGGGTAGGGTTAGGGAAGAGATATGTGTAATTGACTAAGATTGGATTTTGTCTTGGCAATAGGTTACCATTAGTTAGGTGTTAATGAAATTTTGAATGTTATTTTGTTCTTTTGTAGAAAAGTTTTCAATATTCTGTTGCGCATGCGTGCCGAGAAGACCTTTAATGAAAGCAAAGAAAAAGGTTTGTGTCGATGTTGATGACAAAAGAAAAATCAGCGGATGATCTTTGATAGGAAATTAGTCCGTTGCAAAAGAGGAACGTTGCTGAGAGAAAACTAAACGTGAACACGAAAATGGCAGAAGAAATGGTAATACTTGCCAAATTTAATTAAGTCTCACAGAGATAGATAGACAGATAGACTGATCATATATATATATATATTATATAAATATATATATATATATAAAGAGAGAGAGAGAGAGAGAGATCGATATGAACATAGATAGATAAGATAGAATGATAGATAGAATGATCGATATAATCAAACTGAGATAGGACAGACAGGGCATACAACAAGACAGAAAATAAATAAATAGATAGATATGATATTGATCAAACTTATATATTATACATATATGTGTGTGTGTGTATGTGTGATGTGTGGAGAGAGAGAGAGAGAGAGAGAGAGAGAAGAGAGAGAGAGAGAGAGACGAGAGAGGATGAGAGAGAGAGAGAGATATGAACAAACTGAATAGGCAGATAGATGGATGTGAACAAACCGAGATTAGAAAGACCGACAGCAGACAGATATTATGAAACAAATTGAGATAGACAGATAGATAGACAGACAGGCTCATAGATGGATAGATAGATAGATATGAACAAACCGAGATAGAAACAGAGAAGCATATATATATATATATATATATATATATATATATATATATATATATATATATATATAGAGAGAGAGAGAGAGAGAGAGAGAGAGATGAACAAACTGAGGATAGATAGATATATACAATAGATGAGACCAAACCGAGACAGACAAACAAGACAGACAGACAAGACAGACAGGTAGATATGAACAAACTGGGATAGACAGACAGACAGACAGAACACAGATATATGGATAGATAGATAGATAGATAGATAGATATAAACAGAGATAGACAGATAGATATATAGATATGAACAAACTGAGATAGACACAGAGACAGACAGATTGATAGATTAGATAGATATGTAACAAAAGAAAATTAGACAGGCAGACAGCTAGATAGGGACATGCAAGCAGATAGATAGATAGATAGATAGATAGATAGATATGAACAACTTAGACATACATAAATACATACATATAAATAGACAGAGAGACATACAGAGGGTAATATAATATATATAATATATATATATAATATATATATATATAGAGAGAGAGGAGAGAGAGAGAGAGAGAGAGAGATAAAGAGAGAGACAGACAGAAACAGAGAGGGGGAGGTGAGACAGACAGTGCTAGAGCTTGATGTGACTAGCCGATTAATAGGAGGGGAACCAAAGCAAAGTTTTGCTAGTCATGGACTGGTCACCCACTAGGATTCCGCACTTGAATATCACGGACGGTCGGAGAGGCCCCCATTAGGGGATCTTACTCTTTTGCACGAAGAAATAAAACTGAATTCAAACCAGTTCTAGTTCTTTTGAAAATTGACCTTGTGTCACATCCTTGTCGCGGCGGAGGGGTTGGGTAAATGCCTACAAAAGTTGTGTCAGTCGAAAAGGAAAAACTTATATGAGTTTAAAAATGAGTTTAAAAAGACTGACTTTTGAGAACAAATTAGTCCTTTGCCAAAACCAGACATGCGCACAAAGAATCTTATAAAAAAAATTAAATTCCATATTTTCTTCGATATATTTTAATTGGACTAAAAATGTCTAAAGTTTTTTTATTTAATTTCCCGCCACCCCCTCCCCCCTCAAAAAAATAGAAATCTAAACATTTTCTGTTTGAAAAATCCCTAGACATTTTTATTGGTTGAAAAAAAAAAAAAAAAAAAAAAACGAAATAAATTTTTTTAAAAAATAAGAAAACAAAATATTTTATAGATTTAGACATCTCAAACCCACGACACACAGAAAAAAAAATCGAATACAAACATTAGATAAAAGTTTATATATTTCAATGGCTGCAGTTATATGAGATGGTGTTAAAAAAGTATCGAGACTGAAGCCGTATTTACCAAGACAGAAATGATGATGTAATGAATATGCAAATACCTAGGTACACCCCTCACTGTTTTTTGATTGGATAGTGTCCACCATAAATACTCAACACTGTAGTGGTACAGGCGCCAACTCCAAAACTACCAATATTGCTACGCCGCCGCCGCGCCCCGCCGCCGCCGCCGCCGACGACGACGATGATGATGATGATGATGATGATGATGACTACTACTACTACACTACTACTACTATTATTATTATTATTACTTCTACTCGACGCGCCAATTTCTACTTGCCTGCGAATAAACCTTACTACAACTTAAAAATATATCCCCTACACCGGATAAATCCAATGAATAATGAATGAAACGGTTAATTTTCTTCAAAATACGGGTTGTGATCAAAAAGTCTCGAGACGGAAGCTGTATTTACCAAGACAGAAATGAACAATGAATGAAACATTAATTTTCTCAAAATACAGGTTGTGTTCAAAAGTTTCGAGACGGAAGCTGTATTTACCAAGACAGAAATGAACAATGAATAAAACATTAATTTTTATTCAAAAATACTCGGTACATTCAAAATACGACGTATATTAAAAAAAGTGTGGGGGACTGAAACTGTATTTACCAAGACAGAAATGAATAATGAATGAAACGTTAATTTTCTTCAAAATACGACGTCTGTTCAAAAAGTATCGAGACTGAAGCTGTATTTACCAACACAGAAATGAAAAATATAATAAAACGTTTTCTTCAAAACACAAGTTCCGTTCACAATGTCTCGAGACAGAAATGAAAAATGAATGAAACGTTTATTTTATTCTTTTTGAATAAAAAATAACGTTTCATTCATTTCAACGGAAGCTATATTTACCAAGACACAAGTGAACAGTGAATGAAACGTTAATTTTCTTCAAAATACGGGTTGTGTTCAAAAAGTATCGAGACGGAAGCTGTATTTACCAAGACAGAAATGAATAATGAATGAAAAAAACAATCAACGAACACATGTCTTTTTAACTATTTGCTACAAATGTCTTTTTAACTATTGCCTACCAAATTTCCTCCACAGCTGTACCGGAATTTCTTGGTATCGTTTACCTGTATATTGGGATATTTCAAAGTTCATTATCTATTCAACTCCAAACGCATTCTATTCAAATAAAGTCATATTATTATTGTGATATGAGTCCTTCAGCTCATTTACAAATAACTATCAGTTTTGTAGTTTACTTACAGTAGGATCACAGTGGTTGCAGAGCCGCCGTGGGCGGTTTAAGTAAGCAAAGAAAAAAAGAGATAACGTTTTCATAAACAAAGGACTCAGGGTACTAACAGTACTTGCTAATGGTAGAAATGACTGTCAACTCTTTGCCACCCCCCCCCCACGGCTGTACTAAATTTTCCTGGTATTTTTTTTACCTGTACGACGATATATTTCAAAGTTCACTATCTATTCACCTCAAAACCCATTCTATTCAAATAAAGTCCTATCATTATTATAATCTGATTCCTTCTGCTCAGTAACCAAGAAACCCGTGCGAGCGGTTTACGGTAGGATTGCAGAGGTAGGAGAGCCGCCGTGAGCTGCTTAAAGTAGTCAAAGAGTTTAAACCCTTTGTTAAGATATAAAAATCGATCATGGTATTAGCGTTTCTGTGACCAAGAAACAAATTAATTGGACAATGTTATTTTGATCGTTGACCTGCGACCCACGACCTTTGACCTCGGGTACTATTTAGCTTCGATTCGTGATCAATTACAGTCGGGCGTTGATTGACGACCTGCACCCCCTCACCCCACACACCGCCCAATCGAAATGGATCATTTAATGAGAAAGCGGGAATCAATTTCCAGGCGTAATTGATTAACGACAAAGGGGATACCGTGAAACGTATGGTCGAGGTGGAAACTGCACGTCAGTTTCAAGAGACCCAAAGATTTGGGCGCGCAAGAGAAAAGGAAAGAGTTAATTGCCCTTGGATCGTCACTGCACGCTCTTTGTCGCCGCCACCACTGTCGCCGCCATCGCCGCCGCTGCGTGCCTGTCATTTGCCGGCACATGCTATTTGCTGCACGCCCTGGCTTGTGTTACAATGAAACAGCGGCCGGTAATTGGATTCACGATTTTGCCTTGTTTTGTTTTTCCACATCAAGGAGACCCCGAGAGAAACGTGTTGAAAAGTTGTGCCTCTTAATAAAAAACCCAAATAAACAAAGAAATAAATAAGAAAAAAAGAAACAAAGAAAAACAAAGACAAGAATTGAAGAAAGAAAAACAAAAAAGAACAAATGAACAGTAAACAGGACTTCATCCTCTATCTCCCTCCCCTCTCTCTCTCTCTCTCTCTCTGTTCTCCTTTAACCTTTGTCTGTTTATTTCTCTCTGTCTCTTTCTGTTTACCCCCTCTGTGTGTGTCTCTCTTTCTCTCTGCCCCCTCTCTCTCTGTTTCTCTTTCATCATCTCTCTCCCCTCTCTCTCTCTCTCTCTTCACCCACCCCTCTCTCTCTTCACCCACCCCTCTTCTCTCTATTCACTTTCATCTTTTCTCCCTCTCTCTCTCTCCTTCTTTGTTCACCTTTTCTCTCTGTTCTCCTTCACCCCCTCTCTCTCTTTTTTTTCATCCTCTCTCCTTCTCTCTCTCTCCTCTCTAGTCGCCTTCCCCCTCTCTCAGTTCTCCTTCACCCCTCTCTCTCTCTTCTCTGTTCTCCTTCACCTCCCTCTCTGTCTGTTCTCTTTCATCCTCTCTCCTCCCCTCTCTCTCTCCTTCTCTGATCGCCTTCAATCATCTCTGCTCTCCTTTACCCCCTCTCTCTGTTCTCCTTCACCCAACTCTCTCTCTCTCTGTTCTTTTTCATCCTCTCTCTATTGCTCTCGGTTCTCCTTCACCCTCTCTCTCCCTTCTTTCCCTCTCTGTTCTTAACCCTCTTTCCCCCTCTCTATTTGTTCTCTTTCACCCTCTTTCTCTGTAGTACCTGCCCTTCATATCCCACACCACACATACCCTTCATTATGACTTGCTTTGTTTTTCTCCAAAGAATCTGAGAGGTTCTCTCTAAACGAGATTGTTACACAGAGAATAAATAGACTGAGAATAAAGAGCTACACTATTTTTTAGAGTTTTAATTACTCGTTGCGAGAAAGCTGTGAGTATTTTCTTATGTAATAAGGACGCTAGTAGCAGCAACAGTTTTAATTATATTGGAAAGGAGGCGTCCCGAGTTCAAATACTGGACGAAGCAGTTTGCGTTTCCTTTCTTTTTGTGAAAGGCCGTGAATCCGTATATCCTCCACCCAACTATCGGTAATTAGTAAGATGAACTAGGGTTTTTAGTATTGGTGAGGCAATCAATCTAGGAGAAGGAAAACTGTATTCAAATCTTCAGTACTTTGCTTAAAATTGACTTTGTAGAGAGAGAGAGAGAGAGAGAGAGAGAGAGAGACAGACAGACAGACAGACAGACTAAGACTATTCTAGCATGAAAATCTTTTACAATGAGTTAGTACAGCGCCAAATAACATTTTATCTATTGAAGTGTGAAAAGGGAAGAGTGAGAGGTGAGAAGGAGATGAGTTTGAAACGATGCGTTGACAGTGAGGCGTGGCCTCTTACTTAGTGCAGTTTGGGGGGAAATAAAAATCTCACGAGAACAAATACATCGCCTTGTGTTATTAGCACAAGGCAAGATATTCCCCTGCACCCCAAGTTGGTTTCCAGACTCCAAACAGCAAAGAATTGCCAGCCAACAAAACATCAGTCCAGGAACCAGATTCGAGCCTCTCCAAAGTAGTACCGGTACGACCCAGAGTACAACTAATATTTTATTATCAACACGTCATCACCTAATTCCAAAATGAGAGCAATACCGTTACACCGATACCAGTCCGTGGAGTACTACCGGAGCGCTAATGCCACACATGATTATTTAAAATGTGCATTGTTTTGAAGTACGGTAACCGTACATATAAACTAAAATTGGAAATATATAAAAAAAAGATATCAATTATGTTCATTTTCTGCTCTTTACCACGATGGCTATATAATGGTCAGTTGAAGACACTTGGATAACATAAAAGAATTGTAGCGTAATTATTATGGTTTACGGGGAATTTGGGGATTGAAAAGAAAACGGTAATCGGGTTCCTGGAGAAAGAGAAGAAAAAGAAATCAGAACAAAAAGAGGTTAAAGTTTAGAAGAGTAAACACTCAACGGGCGGGGGGGGGCATTGCCCGACCAATAACTCCGGAACTAGAGTTAAAAATAAAAAATAAAAACAGAATTCCCAGTTTCTGCGGAGGGTTCGGAAAATTTGGAGGAACTGGAAATCAGAGGCAGAATAAAGTCCATACCGACAATAGCATCGTTAAGATCGGCTATAATACTTAGGAGACCTGGAGACCTGAAGAGACTTGGAGTCACACACACTTGCTAAAGAATTGAATAAAAAAACTGTGGAGCATGAGGTTAAAGGTGATACTAATTGTAGTTGTTGCCCATGGAACGGTCCTTAAGGTTTTGGAAAGGGATATGGAAGAATTGGAAATAAGAGGTGGAATCGAGACCATTTAGACAATAGCATTGTTAAGATCTGCTAGAATACTCAGAAGAGTTCTTTTGGATTATCTTGAGTATAATATTTACGCCATATTGTCACTTATATTTATGGACTTTCCCAAACCTGCAACAGGCATTTCCGGTAAAAATTGTCCAATGAGAAAATTGGAAATCAGAGATGGAATTTAGACCATCCTGACAACAGCATTATTAAGATCAGCTAGAAGACTCAGAAGTGTTCTGGAGACCTGAGGAAACTCGTTGTCACTCAGACTCCAGTAAAAGACCATCAGCAAACGCTGGTGTAAAATAATAAAAATAATGATTATAATAATGGAGATTGGGTGTATTTATTTCTGTAACCAAAACTACGTCACAGATTACGTCACAATATTCTTAATGATTGCGTAAGTCTATTTATTTAATTCATAGTCAAAATTGTCAAACATAGAATAAAAACAACCCTTTGTTATATACACTAAAAATATTTTTTAGCAATTTAAAAAATTTTTTTTTTACTCTCGTCCTTTTTTCAGTAACAAGAAGCTAACTAAAAAGTTTACAAATAAATAAATACCTACAATTTTTTGTTTAATTGTGTGTGAAATATTCAAAATAATTATTTAATTTATTTTAATAGATGCACGCAACATTTCATTTGAGGGGGAGAGAAGTAAATTTCCATTTCAAATTGTTTTATTTTTTTACCCCTTTAATAAATGGAACATTTAACTCCTACCCACCTCAGGCAGTATCTTTCAAAAATTCATTTTTCCACAACCCGGCCATGAATTCTGTTTCCGTTAGTGAGACATTTTGTTTACTCTACAACTCCTCTGTGAGTATTATTATGAAACCTCCATTTCTGCAGTGGCAGCCATGAATCCAGTTTTATAACTTAATCATAAACGCAGTTCACTCTAGCTCACCTGGTTTTTATTTACATGGGAAAATAATATAGCGATCACTACTCTTACTATAGTGTTCAGTCAATCGAATTGGTGGGAATTAAAATACCCAGACTGTATAATCTGCAGAGGGTCAGACTACCCCACCCACCCAAAGTAGGTGTTTCCTGGGTATGATGTCGAATTCTTATTTCTTATGAGTATCATCACTTCAGGTAAATAATGATAATTCCGTTTTATCATAAAGAAAGAAAGGAAAGAAAAAGGACATGCTACACAGAAGAAAGATAATAAGAAAGTGTTGAGAATTAATGATTTTATATTTCTGAATGAAACAGCCTACCTACTATATAGAAATTGGGTGTGTGTAGAGAATTTAGTATATAAGGTGTGTGATAGATCTTCGCTCATACTTATAGACTGGGCCAGAATCATGTGATCTATCTCTTGGCCAATCACTGGCAGTACTCTGAGGTTGATACTATACTTAACCGACCTTACTGGCCATAATTACGTTGACATTCATGGACGACGGACATAGGATTAAATCACTGGACCTTTACTAATACGCAGGATATGACTTATACGCTTACAAAGGATTCCATAACATAGGCCTTTCTCTAAGCCCCTTTCAATTGGCCAAGAGATAGATCACATGATTCTGGCCTAGTCTATAAGTATGAGCGGAGATCTATCACACACCTTATATACTAAAATTCTCAACAGAAAGAAAGAAAGAAAGAAAAAAGTAGAAAGATGGATAGTGGGAGTGTACGATAACGCTAATCTGTTACAATAAAAGGAAAGAAAGAAAGAAAAACGAGTGAGAAAGTATTGAACGGGGGGAAATATATGGGGGGAAATAGATGTTCGTATCAACAAGCTCCCACCGAGAGGGGGGCCAAAAACAAGCGAATCCACAGTCTTCCAGCAAGCCAAACCTTCCCCTGGTCAACACGTTCTTCGTCCTCGCCGAGCAGCTGCAAAATCCGTCACCGTAGTCGAAATGATTTTTAGCAGTTCAAAATCACATTTCTTTACTCGGTCGTTCGTGTCAGTCAACCTGCTACTGTTGACTCCTCACTGCCAGCGCTTGACTCACATGCCATTTATGTACGTATTTACCGAAACATCCTGGCACTTCGTGTCCGTCCAGTGCATAAACTGCATCTGTCTTCGCACGCGGAGGATGCGGGCTCGATCCCGGCAGGCAAAACAATGTCTTGCTCTTTTTCGTTCTCCGTCATAGAAAGTTAAATCAAGATTACCATATTTTTTTTACATCAGGAACTATTTTACAATAGCTCTTAAGTAAACATCAATTTTTTGTTGCTAGTAATAATCTTATTATAATGGAGATTGTGTGCTTTTCCGTCTGTAACCGAAACTATATTCCTACTCAAGTCACAATTCCCTTAGTTATTGACACCACATTCTCCATGATTTTATTTTATTTAAACCTCAATTATTAATAAAATTGTTTACATTATTAATACTGTTAACTATGTCTACATACTAACAACATGCAATTATATTTATATATACAACAAAATAGCAGTTTACAGTGTGAACGGGAAGGCTAATTTGCATATCAATATTAAAAATCGAATTTAATAAATATGTGCTTAGAATTATTGATTTCTAACTGTTTGTTTTATTTTAATGAATATAAGCAAAATCTCTTCAATGAATCTTAAATGAAATCCATTAACAAGATAAAATAACTGTAATTTTATTTACTTCCTCTTATAACTAAATACTTAAATTAGAAAAATAACAATGAAAGACGAGAGTGATGGAAGAGTAAGTTTCAGTTGTTCCATTTTTTATTATACTCCCTCTGTTTCAAATCTTTTATTATACTCCCTCTGTTTCAAGTCTTTTTATCTGTATTCTTATTTAGTTTCATTAGCCTTTCTAATTTAATACAATATTTTATTACATTAAAACTTAAATACTTCCACCCGGAGGGTGCATATATTTGCTAGTAATAATAATAATGAAAACATATGCTCGTTATTTTGTCTTAAATGGTCAACGATGGTCGTGAGCTTGTCAATACTTATTGAAAATAAAAGTGGACGATTAAAAGCATCCATTGAAATCTGAATGAAGAGCGAGCAAGAAGCCACAACCAATCGATTAAAAGCTTCTTCACCACCTGACTGCGCCTGCGCATACTCACACGATTTAGCGGAAGTAAATATTTCGAATATCTACTATCGTTTCTTGCAAATCAACACACCGGGATCAATGATGTCGGCCGTCGTTCAGGTGGATATTGGTAATCGATTTTTTTTGTAGCGCTGATACTGAATTGAAATATCAATATCGAATGTTGATCAGGAACGTGTTTTATTCAAAACTGTTTATTTAGCTGTGCATAAAGAGGGAAACTCAAAGTAATACATATACACTTTGGTATTGTGATATATATATATATAAATTTAAAAAAATAGACTCTCTCGTCGATTTTCGACGCATGAGAGTTCATTCAGTGAACAACCAGCACAGTGATTTGTTTATAGTGGTGAAGGCTTGTGTAGGACCATTCCACACTTTTTGGCACAGTCGATAGGAAAGAATTGGTGCATCAAGGAATGCCACGAACCCAATCAACGACTGACCTCAGGAATTTTGAATTCAGAGTTATCCCTCTCTAGACTGGTTACCTACCCAAGTTTAAAGAGCCCAGTCTGCCCTACTATTTAACCCATACCTGGAGGGAGAATATATGGATTCATACCTTTCCCAAGGGTATTAGCGCTATGTGAAATACCAAAACCTTCGTCTAGGATTTGAACTCGAACCGACGTTCATTTTCCACGACTCTAACCACTAGCTCACGCGCCTCCATATATATATATATATATATATATATATATATATATATAGAGAGAGAGAGAGAGAGAGAGAGGAGAGAGAGAGAGAGAGAGAGAGAGAGAGAGAGAGAGAGAGAGAATTAACAAAGGGCACGTCTCCTGTTAACAATTTTATTAACGATCTTTTTCTGGCCACTATTTTTTTACATTTGGATGGAATCAAAGTACTTGTATATGTAAATTATCCGTAGGGATACAGGTAAAGCCCAGAGCAATATATATGATAAATTAAGGAAAAAACTATAAATTTACTTCTTTGTATTACTCTGAATGTTTAAGATGAGGTTTGATGATTAGTATTATCTGCGTTAATCGGACTATTGTCATCACCTTCATTGTTATCTGTACAACGTTTCGAAATACCTGAAGAAGGCCAGAGGGCATATCGGCCGAAACGTTGCACAGATAACAATGAAGATGAGGACAATAGTCAGAATAACGCAGATAATACTACTTCATTGTAATAATTTATTTCAACTGTATAATCACAGCCTTTTTCAGAGAGAGCAAAAACTTGATTATTACTGCAGGAACTGCCCAGAATAACTCACATATACCCTATCCCTCTCCCACCTCCCCTCACCTCTTCCAAACTTAATAGCCCTGCCCCTAGTACCCTCCCAAACTTAGACGCTCCCCAAGATATAGAAAATCCTTGTAATATGGGCAATTCCTTCAGTAATAATCATGTTTTTGTCTGAGATGCTGTGATTATACAGTTGAAATAAATTATTACAATGAAGCAAATTTAAAGTTTATTCCTTAATTTGTTATATAGTACTAGCAAATATATGCACCCTCCGGGTGCAAGTATTTAAGTTTTAATGTAATAAAATATTGTATCAAATTAGAAATGCTAATGAAACTAAATAAGAAAGCAGATAAAATATTTGAAACAGAGGGGGGCATAATAAAAAATAAAGAACAACTGAAACTTATTCTTCTCTCACTCCCGTCTTTCATTGCTAAATTTTCCTAATTTAACTATTTAGTTAAAATAGGAAGTAAAGAATAAAATTACGGTTATTTTTATTGTTAATGAATTTCTTTTAAGATTTATCCCTTAGATTTTAGATAATATTCATGAAGATACAACCAAACAATTAGAAATCAATAATACTAAGCACATATTTATTAAAATCAGATTTTTTATATCAATATACAAATTAGCCTTCCCATTCACACTGTAAACTGCTATTTTGTTGTATATATAAATACAATTGTATGTTATTAATATGTAGATATTACCAACAGTATTAATAATGTAAAACAATTTTATTAATAATTGAGGTTTAAATAAAAAATAAAATCCTGTTGAAGGTGTCGTAAATAACTAAGAGAATTGTGATTTGAATAGTAATATAGTTTCGGTTACAGACAGAAAAACACACAATCTCCATTATAATAAGAGATATATAAACTATATATGTAAAGGTTTTTCCATAACTTATATATATATATATATATATATATATTTTCGAGTTCAATTCCTAGACGAAGCTGTCGGCATTTCACATAGCACCAATACTCTTGGGAAAGGTATGAATCCATATATTCCCCCTCCAGCTATGGGTTAAATAGTAGGGCAGACTGGGCCTTTCAGCCTTGGGTAGGTAACCAGTCTAGGAGAGGGATAACTCTGAATTCAAAATTCCTGAGGTCGGTCGTTGATTGGGTTTGTGGCAAACCTTGATGCACCAATTCTTTCCTATCGATTGAGCCAAAAAGTGTGGATGGTACAACACAAGCCTTCACCACTATAAACAAATCACTGTGTGGGTGTTCATTGTATGAACCCTCATGCGTCGAAAATCGGCGAATGAGTTCATAATATATACTAGCAAATATATGCACCCTCTGGGTGCAAGTATTTAAGTTTTAATGTAATAACATATTGTATTAAATTAGAAAGGCTAATGGAACTAAATAAGAATACAGATAAAAAGATTTGAAACAGAGGGGGGTATAATAAAAGATTTGAAAAGAGGGAGTATAATAAAAAATGGAACAACTGAAACTTAACTCTTCCATCACTCTCATCTTTCATTGTTATTTTTTCTAATTTAAGTAATTAGTTAAAAGAGGAAGTAAAGAATAAAATGACAGTTATTTTTTCTTGTTAACGGCTTTCATTTAAGATTCATTGAAGAGATTTTTGCTTATATTCATTAAAATAAAACCAAACAGTTAGAAATCAATAATACTAAGCACATATTTATTAAAATCACATTTTTAATATCAATATGCAAATTAGCCTTCCCGTTCACACTGTAAACCGCTATTTTGTTGTATATATAAATATAATTGCATGTTGTCAGTATGTAGACATAGTTAACACTATTAATAATGTAAGACAATTTTATTAATAATTGAGGTTTAGATAAAAAAATAAAATCATGGAGAATGAGATGTCAATAACTAAGAGAATTGTGACTTGAGTAGGAATATAGTTTCGGTTACAGACAGAAAAACACACAATCTCCATTATAATGATAATATATATATATATATATAGTTATGGAAAAATGTTTACACATATAAAGGGGCCGGGTTAGCTCAGTCGGTAGAGCGTTCGGCAAGAAACCACAAGGTTCATAGTTTGATACCGGTCCTCACCAACTCAGCGTATGAGTAGCACTGGGATCTGTTAAGTTGTAAGGAGTTGATGGTAGGTGTGGCGCTCCACCTCAAATGCTAAAACAATCTCTTTGGTATAGCGCTATTGAAATGTCTATAGACTCCTTCGCTGATTGGCTGATATCGACTTTAGGCCGCCTCGACGACTTTACTTTACTTTATATAACAAATTAAGGAAAAAACTTATGACCACAATCTGAATTCATTGATAATTTTTGGCGCTATACAGTCTTCCCCAATCTTCCCCTTTTGTCATTATGGTTTCCAAGCTTGGCTTAACAAATATCGACATTACAATCCAATTTGTTATCAAAACCACCAATCCTATCATTTCTCTCTGCCCCTATACTCGTTGTTTCACGGCTAAAAGCTTAGCGTCACTATCCTTTCATTCGTTTTGCTGACAGAATAAACGTATAAAATATTTATCACCAAACCATTAAGTGTCTGATTTATTTATGCCTCGTCAACCATCACATCTCATTTTTTTTTCTTTTCTGAAAGTCGATCTGCGACAAGATGGCACCGAGTTGACAAGTTATTGGACAATCGCAGGTAAAATGTCGTTGGCACAGCTGGAAGATTTGGCGTAGAGAGAACAGAGCTTTATGAGAAACACCACAGGCAATTTAGATCTGTGACAACGGCTTGAAAAATAGTCTCGGATTTCGGATATTGATTTTGAAAAGAAAAGAAAAAAAAAAAGAAAGAAAATAAAAAAAAAAAGACAAAAAAAAGAAGAAAGACACGCTGAAAGCATCTTGGTGTGTTATTTAACGTTTCAAGTATATATATATATATATATATATATATTATTATATATATATATTATATATGTGTTGTGTGTGTGTGTGTGTGTGTGTCTGTGTTAGTAATAAACTTTGTTCTTGTGAACGTTGTATTTTTGGTCTTTTGAAGCATTGTAAAAAAGAACAATAACAAGAAAAACAGAACAAAAATCAGAATTTTAATTTTCAAATGTTGTTCTGTTCCTGGTTTGATCAATTCCGATATTTTGGGGTGAACCTTTACCCTTTTTCAAGGTATATGATATGAGACGATCTGGAGAAAAATTAAATGCTGTATATGAAAAAAATAAATGAAGTGAACGGATTTGGCGTTTTTTAGCCGTTATTTTTTTTTTCCAAAATTGTGTGACCTAACTCATCCGAAATCGATCATGGTAATCGCCCGAAATTCGGCATGACTTTGATCGTGAAAGTCATGCGCAATTTAAAGCAAATTAAAGGTTAAATGAAAAAAGATGGAAAAAATAAAAAATATATATGCTCACAATTTTCCTGGGAGAGCACTGTAAGGGAGACATTAGTTGAACTTTCACCGTTTAGCGTAAACGCTTGTTGTTTACAGACATGAGTTCTTTGGTGGTTGTAAAAACATATATCATGTAAGTATGTATCAATTAATTGTTCGCCTCTGACTGACAGTCACTGACGGCCGTAAGTGTAAGAAGATTGACAGAGAAAAATTCTGTTCGGTTTCGTTCCCGGTTAGAGGTAGCTGTTGAAAATGTCAAGCCGCAGGATGATACGTAAACGTTGAAACACGTATCTGTGGTTGACTGATATATATATATATATATATATATATATATATATATATATATATATAAAAACGTGAGTTTTTTTTATCTTTCCTCTCATCCTCCCTTGATTCGTTCGGTTATTATCCAATTCGTACGTCTTTCAACACTTGTCAAGTAAATTTCTCTGAAGAGATTAACCGAAAAAAATAAAAATAAAATAAAATAAAGACTTTAGGGTTCCCTATCTTTTCTTTTTTAGATATTCAATATTTTACAATGTATACGTTTTTTCGCTCCTTAATAAAATTATGTACCTAAAAAAAACTTTTTACACACACACACACACACACACACATATATATAATATATATATAAAGATAAATCTAATGAGTAGACGAACCTACTATTAGTTTCGCTTAAAGCTTTCAGGGCTAAGATCTTAGCCTGAAAAGCATTAAGCGAAACTAATAGTAGGTTCGTCTGACTCATTAGATTTATCTTTATTATTTGCTCTACTTAGGTATTTAGCACTTTTTACTTATTAGCATATTCTCCTAGCGGTTGTATGAATTATATATATCTTATATACATATATATATACATATAAATTGTTTTTCTTTTGGCCAAATACTGTACCAACAGATTACTTTTTTTGGTACGACTATCTTGGTATTTTCTTTTTTCAAAAAAAAATTTTTCCCCCGGTTGATGTTTGGTAGATTTACAATCAAACTATTTGCTGTTTTTTTTTCACCGCGAGGATTAACCAACAGGCTTGGTATATATATATATAATATATATATTATATATATATATAATATATAAGGATATGAAAACACACATGCTGTTAAAATGAAAATATATATCATATATATATATATATATATATATATATTATATATATTATATATATATTATGAGTAAGAAAAGGTGGAATGAAAACATCACACAATGCGAAAACAATTTATAATATAATCATAGCTGATACTGATCAATATTTCGATTTTACAAAAATCATCATCAGAGCTCATTCACTCCGTAGTTGTTTGGGTCGGAGAGGAAAGTCAAAATAGTTTACAAAACAAAAAAAACCTTAATACTGCAAAAAACGAAAGACGTTACAATATTCCCAACGTGGGCATTTCGCGCCATATATATGTCGGGCATGTCTCATGTATATCTTTGTCAACAAATGTAGCGAATTTTTGAGATGTTGGCAACAAGACGAATAAACGGAAGGGATTAAGAAATGTGACGGTTGGAATTCAAAAACTTTTAGTAAAGGAATTTTTAGATTAATTGTTTTTATTATTTAAATTTTATTTTTAAGTTTGTAATTCTAAATGATTAGATATTTACTGTAATTAGTTTTTATATATAAAGTGAAAAAAGTTATGAGCGGAATATGTTAATATTTAGAAAAGGAGTTTTATATATTTTTATTTTACGATTATTATTTTAAATTTCTAATTATTATTTTATTATTAAGTTCTGTATTTAATAAAGGATTAAATATTTATTGTGTTTTATTTATATATAAAGTAAAAAAGTTATATATATATATATATATATTGTTGAGTTTTTATTTCTTTGAAAGCTACTGGTATACGGGTATACTATACGCAAGATAGAAAGAAAATGCTATATAACATTTTGAATTAAAATAGTTCGCTAGGCTTCCTTGCGGTCCGTTGCGGCACACGAGACGCCTAGCCCGCGTGGATCTTGTTTTGAAAGAGGAAAGAAAGCCATTTATTTTGAGGTGAGAAACAGAGGCTGTATGCCAAATGAAACATGGCAGCTGTTTTCAATTGAAGGTGAGGTCCAATTTGCCGATCTGTCCGCTAAGATTGCACACCTTCTCCTCGACGGTGGCGCAGTGGTGGCGGTACCGGTTGCAGAAGCTGATTAAACGCTTGCGTTTTCTTCCGAGCTGTTCAGTTTTAAGAATTTAATTGACAATTACTCTACAGGGTTCTGTGAAGTGCACGTCCGTCCGCTAAAACAAAATGGCCGAAACACCTCAAAGAAAAATGAAGCAGCCAGAAACGCTCACTGTGACTGGTTTGTGCTAATAGTCGTGAGAAATGTTTCAAATCTGCCTGCTCAGTGAATAACTTGCTCAGATGATCATTAAGTTTTATTATACTGTATTGCGATAGTTACTATGCTGTGGAAGTGTAATGGTTATCAAGCTAGTCTCGCAGATCCATTACTATCACTGGATACCCATTACTTAAGATCCTGTGTCAAACCCCACCCGTGACGATCGGGTTGGGTGAATACCTACAATTTGTTATTATTCTTAGTCGCCCCATCGTGGTATAATGGTTAGCAAGCTAGTCTCGAAGATCCATTAATATTACATACGGAGTTCAATCAACGCTGTATACCCCATACATAAGACCCTGTGTCATATCTTACCCGTCGCTAATAGGTGGGGTAAATACCTACAATTCCTTAGTATTCTTAGTCACCCCATCATGGTATAATGGTTAGCAAGCTAGTCTCTCAGATCCATTACTATTAAATACAAAGTTTGATCCTCGCTGGATACCCGATATATGAGACCTTGTGTCATATATTACCCGTGGCAAATAGGTTGGGTAAATACCTACAATTCCTTAGTATTCTTAGTCGCCACATCGTGATATAATGGTTAGTAAGCTAGTCCCGCAGATCCATTACTTTTAAATACAAAATTCGATCCTCGCTGGATACCTGATACATGAGACCTGTGTCATATCCTACCCGTGGCAAAACAGGTTGGGTAAATATCTACAATTCCTTATAATTCTTAGTCGCTCCATCGTGGTATAATGGTTAGCAAGCTAGTCTCGCAGATCCATTAATATTGAATACAAAGTTCGATCCTCGCTGGATACCCCTTACGTTTGACCTTGTGTCACATCCTACCCGTGGCAAACAGGTTGGGTAAATACCTACAATTCCTTATAACTCTTAGTCGCCCCAGTGTGGTATAATGCTTAGCATGCCAGTTTTGCAAGTTCCATTACTATTGGAAAGCGAGTTCAATCCTCACTGGATACCCAGTACTTAAGACCTTGTGTCAGATGCCACCCTGGGCGATCGGGTTGGGTATTTTATAAAGGAGGCGTCCCATTTTGGTATAATGGTTAGCAAGCTTGTCTCGCTAATCCATTACTATTGAATACCGAGTTCAATCCTCGTTGTATACCCCATACATGAGACCTTGTGTCACATCCTACCTGTGGCAAACAGGTTGCGTAAATACCTACAATTCCTTATTATTCTTAGTTGCTCCATCGTGGTGTAATGGTTAGCATATTAGTCTCGCAAATCCGCTACTACTGAATAGCAATTTCGACTCTCGCCGGATGCCCCATACCATCGACCTTGTGTCACATCCTAGCCGTGGAAAACAGGCTGCCTAAGAAAAGGCATCCCATCTTGGTGTAAGGGTTAGTAAGCTAGCCCCGCAGATCCGTTACTACTGAATAGTGAGTTTGATACTCGTTAGATGCTCCATGCATGCGACCTTGTGGCACATCCTACCCACGGCAAATGGCTTGACTAAATCATTATGTTTTTTTATACGTATGGCTCACTCAACAATTAACCATTGATTACCCAAAACCTAGCGGTCAGTCTAGGGGGAAATGTGTTCTCTCTATCATGAGCTAATTGAACTGAGATAACTTTTACATTATTGCGATATTTTCCTTTACGCCCCCCTCTCCTCTAAACACAATTTATTTGTGTTTACGCCTCCAGGAATATTCACCCGACCGACCTCCGCCCTTCTTCGACCCTCGACTGGCTCCGTAAAAGTCACGTGTTCAACATTCAAATTCGCTGAAAATTAAGAATATCTTTAATTAAATTTGTTCCATTTACAGTAAATCAATAATTAATTTCTAAGGACAATTCAAAGTTAAATTTTACTAGTTAGAGGCCGTGATGCAATAGTTAGAGTCGTAGGAAATGGACTCGTCGAACCGAGTTCAAATCCTGCACTGAAGCTACAGGTCACATAGCGCTAATACCCTTGGGAAGTGTATGAATCCAATTACTCTCCTTTCAGCTATGGGTAAATAGTAGGGTAGGTGAGGTTTTTTTTTACCTTGGTTAGGCAACCAGTCTAGGAGAAGGAAAACTCTGAATTCAAATCTGCTAAACTCCGCTTGGGGTATTCAATACTACAATAGGCTCAGCCCTTAGTAGAAGGGGCGGACTGAGCTCTTTAAGGAAACCAATCTAAGAGAAAAAAAAACTCTGAATTTAAACCTGTTAAACTCCGGTAGAATAGGTTCAGTCCAAATTATTATTAGCTAATGTATGCACCCTCCAGGCGCAAGTATTTAAGTTTTAATGTAATAAAATATTATATTAAATTAGAAAGGCTAATGAAACTGAATAAAAATGCAATAAAATGATTTGAAACAGAGGGGGCGTATAATCTAAAAATAGAACAACTTTGAAACTAACTCTTCCATCATTTTCCATCACACCTGTCTTTCATTGCAAAATTTTCTTAATATAACAACAGCCCCCCCCCCAATAAAACAAGCCTGTTTGTATGGGGCCTGTTTTTTTGTCTAGTATATATATATATATATCATCATCATCATCATCATCATCATGTCGCGCTGTCAGCACGGATATCCATGACAATCTCTCTCCATCCGTCCCTATCGCTTATCATTCTCGGGAGGTCCTCTATGCAGCATCCTGTATCCGTACAGAGCTGATCAATGTACGTCTTTGCTGGTCGGCCCACAATATATATATATATATATATATATATTATATTATATATATATACAAAACTTATTGGTAAACCCTTGCGGTAAGAAAAAACACAGCAAATAGTTTCATAGTAAAAATATACTACCAAACTTCACCTGGTGAAAAAAATTTAAAAAAGGAAAAAGACCAACAGGGTCGTATCAACGAAAATAATCGATAAATATTATAACACTTGGTCAAAGGACTATAGAAGAGTGTAATTTATTGTTACAAAGAGGCGACATTAGAAATGCAAGAACGATAAGCTATCTGAAGGTGAGACTGCATACAAACATAATGTTAGAATGATTGACTATCTAAAAATGAATGATAAAACAATAGACTGCATACAAACATAATGTTAGAATGATTGACTATCTAAAATTGATGATAAAACAATAGACTGCATACAAACATAATGTTAGAATGATTGACTATCTAAAAATTGAATGATAGAAAACAGCATACATACAAACATAATATTAGAAGGATTGACTATATAAAAGCATCTTGATAAAAAATGTGGGCTGATATTTGAATACGAGGAAGATATGCTAAGGGTCCAAATAATATATAGAAATTAGTTAGCAAAAAGAAATCACTTAAAATAATGAGAAAGTAAATATAGATCTTTACTATTACACAATTACCCATCAATCTAATAAGCTTTAGTCTGGCACAAATTGCCGAGTCTAGGTATTGATGTCGGGACTTAGAATACATTAGGGTGTAAATAGTTATTTACTAAGCTAATCTTAGATGTGGCACTGTTGCATTATCAGACAACGGAAGAGGAAGCTTCCGGTAAAAAGACAAAGAGAAAGATAAAAATATATATAAAAAAAGGGAAAACGGAAGAGAGGTCTTCCGATCAAGAAGCAGGGAGAAGATGAAGAAATAGATAAAAGAAAAAAGGAAAACGGAAGTAGAGTCTTCCGGTGAAGAGAAAGATAAAGAAATATATATGTCCGTTATTAGATCAAATGATAAATGCGTGGGCATATTTTTTGTATAAAACGGCTAGCGGATTATGGGTGAGATCAGTCCCCAGCAGCAGCCGAGAAGATAACCTCGCCCCCGTCATCAACCCTCGGGCATTTCCACTGTGAACACTCGTCGCCGCCTTCGCCAGCCATCCGGCATTTTCAGTGTAAACGCTCGTTGCCCCACACACCGAAGAAAATAAAGACGGGTCCTATTTTTATGTATACGTCTCTGTGTTTTTTAAATATTTTTATGTGGTTTTATTGAAGTCCAGTCAAGCGGTCATACAACAGCACAAGGCCAGAAATATGGGGTGCCCAATGTGAATTGAACTTACTAACTATGGTCTTAAAATCTAGCTTGCTAACCATGGTAAGGATCCTAATGGTATATAGAAATTAGGACCATGGTGTAATGGTTACAATCGTAATGAAATAGACTCGTCGACCAGAGTTCAATTCCTGGACAAAGCTGTTTGTATTTTACATGGCGCTAATACCCTTAGGAAAGGGATGAATTCAATTCTCCCTTCAGTTATGGATAAATAGCAGGGCAGACTGGGCTCTTTAATTATGGCTACGTAACCAGTCTAGTAGAAGGAAAACTGAATTAAAACCTGTTAAACTCAGGTTCAGAAATTGACCTTGTGTCGCATCCTACTCGTGCGGAGGGGTTGGTATCTTATTATAATGGAGATTGTGTGTTTTTCTGTCTGTAACCGAAACTATATTCCTACTCAAGTCACAATTCTCTTAGTTATTGACATCACATTCTCCATGATTTTATTTGTATCTAAACCTCAATTATCAATAAAATTGTCTTACATTATTAATACTGTTAACTATGTCTACATACTGACAACATGCAATTATATTTAAATATACAACAAAATAGCGGTTTACAGTGTGAACGGGAAGGCTAATTTGCATATTAATATTAAAAAATCGAATTTAATAAATATGTGCTTAGTATTATTGATTTCTAACTGTTTGGTTTTATTTTAATGAATATAAGCAAAAATCTCTTCAATGAATCTTAAATGAAATCCATTAACAAGATAAAATAACTGTCATTTTATTCTTTACTCCCTCTTATAACTAAATACTTGAATTAGAAAAAAATGAAAGACGAGAGTGATGGAAGAGTAAGTTTCAGTTGTTCCATTTGTTATTATACTCCCTCTGTTTCAAATCTTTTATTATACTTCCTCTGTTTCAAATCTTTTATTATACTCCCTCTGTTTCAAATCTTTTTATATGTATTCTTATTTAGTTTGATTAGCCTTTCTAATTTAATACAATATTTTATTACATTAAAACTTAAATACTGCACCCGGAGGGTGCATATATTTGCTAGTATATATAAAAAAAAATTAGCTAACAAAAATCACTTAAGATAATCAGAAAATAAATAAAACTTCATGATAAAATTATGTTTGATGTGTAATTAGGAGATAAAGTCAAATCCTGCTCTAAGAAACGATAATAATAATAATAAAACCGTGAAATGACAGAAAATAAAAAAAATTGGAAAATACAAGATGAAAGGAAGTTGATTCAAAATTAGAATTATTGATACAAACAAACAAAGGAAAATCTTTGTAATAAAATTAATCGATATTCAAGTTGATTGGTTTATTTTCCCGCCAAGTAGAAGATTATAAAAATATTTCAATCAAATAGAATTATCAAGTGGTCTAAAGACAATTATTTTGTTTTGATATTTCGGACTGTTGTCCTCATTTTTATTGTGGTATGTATAAACACAATGTTCATGCTACTGTAACCTCGGGACTTGTTTTGGTGTTTCTTAATTACGTTAAAATAACATCAGATAATCCCCTAATTAGCGAACGCAGCAAACGAGCACAAACTGAGTATAAAACTAGACACGACTGAGTGAGAAAGGTGATCCACTGGGAATTGTGCAATAGATTAAATTTAGGCCTTACTAACAAATGGTATATGCACAAACCGAAATCTGTCCAAGAGAATCCTTTGGATTTTAAGATACAAACGGCCAGAAGACCAGACTTCGTCTTAGCTAAGAAGAAAAAGAGAAACTGTGATATTAGGGCCACAACACGGCCAAAGGGGCTCTGGCGAAAATTCACAGGACATCTCCATCATCGTCAGGAATCAACGACTTTTGGCGTACTTGATATTGTGTCTGTGAAAAATCTGCGTAAAACAGGGACATCTTATTCCGATGATCTAGATATGCATGTGGGGTTAGGGGACCACTTCTGAATTTCATATTCCCTTGTTACTTCTTCCATGAATTCAAGGTGAATTTGTTAGTTGAGCAGACCCATAGTTAATGCCGTAACAGAGAGAGAGAGAGAGAGAGAGAGAGAGAGAGAGAGAGGAGAGAGAGAGAGAGAGAGAGAGAGAAGAGATAGATAGATGAGAGTGTGAGAATGATAGATAGATAGATAGATAGAGAGAGAGAGGGGGGATACTGTGTGTGTGAGATAGATAGATAGATAGATAGAGAGAGGGGGAGATACTGTGTGTGAGATATATATATATATATATATATATAATATATAGATATAGAGAGAGAGAGAGAGAGAGAGAGAGAGAGAATGTATGTGAAGATAGATAGATAGATAGATAATGTATGTGAAATGCATAGATAGATAAAGAGAAGAGAGAGAGAAAGAGAATCTGTGCGATTTAGATAGATATATATATAGAGAGAAAGAGAGACTGAGAGACTGAGAGAGAGAGAGGAGAGAGAGAGAGAGAGAGAGAGAGAGAGAGAGATCGTTTGTTGAATCACTGCAATCGGCGCGGCTTGACGATGACGCTGATGATCGGAACGTAACTTGAAAGCGAGCTTAATGGATTCCAACGCCGGCCTTTAAGTAAGCAGACATAAGAATGGTATAAATTCCAGTCGACATTCTTGATCCTGGACTCAAATGCTCTCCATTGAACCACGCCCATGATTAGTAATGCGTAATTAATAGACACTCAGTTTACGTCTGTCGGTGATGTTTGATCATGAACCGTGTGCGTGAGTGTGCGCATGCTCATGAGCGTGCGCGTGTCTGTTCCAAGTTTAGTCAACGTCATCGCTAACAACATCCGGGCAATTAGACATTGACCGGAACCGACGATTTTGGCCTCAAGATTAATAGACGCTCAAGAAAAAAAAAAGAGAAAAAGAAAGAAAAAAAAAAACAAAAAAAAAAACAACAAAAACAAACAAAAAAATAAAATAAAAATAAATAAAAGCAAACAAAAAAATAGCAAAAAAAAAAAGAAAAAAAAAGAGAAAAAGAAAGAAAAAAAGAAGTCCCACACGCTCTGGACAAAGACAAGCATGTGCCAAATTTTCTGCAGATCTGATTGCGCAGCTGGAATGAGTTCGCGCGGATGAACGCCGCTGAGAGATTTTTTTTTTCTATGCGCATGCGCACACACACAGCACATTTCTATCAGCGACTGCTCCCTACCCCCACCCGGTCGTCATGGCTGCACACGTTGCTCGTAACATCGCCAACAAGAATTCATGCCATAACCGGTGAGTAAGCCACCTGAGCCCTTTCCTTATCAAAATGACTTGATTCGGCATTACATAACCCGAAGAGGGTTGATCTGTCCCCTCACCACAAAAAAAAAAAACAAAAAAAAAAAAAAAAACATTAAAAAACCATTCAATTATCATTGATATATACACGCACATATTATTATTATTATTATTATTATTATTATTATTATTAATATTTCACTTCTTTTGAGTTTTTCACACCAGCGTTAGCTGATGGTATTTCACTGGAGTCTGAGTGTCTACAAATCTCCTCAGGTCTCCAGGTATTATTATTATTATTATTATTATTATTATTATTATTATTATTATTATTATAATGAAGCTGAGCGAATCAAAGTTTGTCTTTTTACTGATTGGTTTAATGACACGAAAATGCTAAATTATTCCTTAGTTTTAGGATTGAGTTATATTTGAAAAAAATTCATTTTAATTTAGTTCTAATAAATTGTAATTTGTAATGAAATCAAAAACTGACTCGTCTCTTACTACACATTCTGCCTGTCATTTTTCCCCTTTCTATGTATATGTTGACTACCTCCTCATTATATATGTTTGTATCTCTGTGAGTGTAAAGTGAGTTATCCCGTAGCTTATATTAGGTCAAACGCTCCCTTTCTTAGAAATTTTACAAAATTATTTTAATGTTCTTTTTTTAATACTTCGGACGTATTTACTTAAAAGAATTGCTAATTCACTTTTCCATAATCCATATTATCTACCTAGAGCTCAATGGGTGACCCAAGCTTTTCCTCTTGTATGCATGTGTATGTGTGTGCGCATGTGTTTGTGTGGGTGTGCGTATGTGTGTGTGGGTGTAAATGTGTGTGTGTGTGTCTCCCTCTCTCTCTGTCTGTCTGTCTGTCTGTCTGTCTCTCTCTCTCTCTCTCTCTCTCTCTCTCTATCTATATATATATAAATTTGGAAACTTAAATGTTTTTCAGTGAATTTATTAACATAAGCGTATCTGAAGCTCGCTCATACCTCAAATTTTAACTCTCAACACAGAGCAAAAAATCGACCGAGTGACAGCTTGTAACTCGGAAAACTCATAATTTACGCATATCAACCTCAGTGGGTCATTTAATGCCAATAAAGTTGTGAAATAAATCAATTCTTAATGGATAATACAATTTTTTTATAAATACATTTTTCTATTTAACCCATAGATGGGACCCTAACAGGTACTACCACTCCGAATCAGAGTGGACCAGGGAGCAATGGTGATGAAGGGATGCTCCACATGGGTGACCCAAACGTTTCCTCTATATATATATACATATATATATTATATATATATATATATATATATATATATATATATTTGTGTGTATGTGTGTGTGTGTGTGAATGTCTATGTGTTTGTATATGTGTATGTGTTTCTGTGTATATGCGCGCATGTGTGTATATGTTAATGTGTATGTGTGGATATGTTTGAGTGTATGCATGTGTATGTGTGTGCGTATGTGTTTGTGTGGGTGTGCGTATGTATGTGTAGGTGTAAATGTGTGTGTGTGTCTCTCTCTCTATCTATCTATCTATCTATCTCACACATATTCTCTTCTCTCTCACTCTATCTATCTATCTATCTCACACACACATCTATCTCACGCATCTATCTCACTCCAGGAACAAACAATGTGTCTTGTGCAATCTGTAACAAAGTCTGTAAGTCAACTTCTGGTCTTAAGAGACATATGGTGGTGCATAAGCATCAAACTTTATCATCTGATATATCTGATACAATGTGAAGGACGTCCTTCCTATGTCATATTTAATGGTTTAATGAGTCATTTGAGGTTCTAGTGGTGGGGTTATTGGATTGTGAGGGACGGTAGAGATCTGAAAAGATTATGCTATTGCCATGTGTGTATGTGTTTGTATGCGTATGTTTGCATGTGTGTGTGTGCGTGTGTGTATGTTTGTGTGTGTATGTGCATGTGTGTGTGTGCATGTGTTTGTGTGTGTATGTGAATGTGCATGTGTTGGTGTGTGTATGTGTATGCATGTGTGTGTGTGTGTGTGTGTGTGTGTGTGTGTGTGTGTGTCTGTGCAAAATTGAACGGGTCATTTATATCTCTTTGCAATAGAAAAAGAAAACAGATTTTTCAAACCGAATTAATGAAATGGTATTTTGCTGTCATATAAATTATAATCGTGGATCTCACTCAACCTCGGAATTAAAAAAAATTCCTTTGACAGTTTTCCGATTCTTTAAGAATATGAACTCGACATGAGACGATAAAATCCACAACGATATCAACGGTAATTTCTTAGTATTTGATAAATTTTCAAATATATAGAACAAAGATAAACATTGGCTACAAATCCACCCAAAGTTTTTTTTTTTTAAAATTAGCCAATAGGAATCCCGACTGTCGGGTATATAAATTTAATTGAAATTATTTTTTGATTATTTAGTTAATAGCAAAATGTTTAGAACAATTTTCTTCTGTGATATTTTTGACATATATCCGAATCAATTAAAATAAGATATTTTACAGGGGTGGTCAAACTTTAGGTACTGCTCATCTATACCGAAAAGGGGGTTACCCTTAAAAAAATTCTGATATTGTAAAAAGTCTCCACTGACGGTGAAGTCAACAACAGAATCGCGAGAGCGGCGAAATCATGGCCAAACTGAGCCAGAGAGTCTGGAACAATGCCAGCCTTACTAAGAGAACCAAACTGCGTGTCTACAGAGCGTGTGTTCTCAGTACTCTCCTATACAGGAGCGAAGCCTGGATCATATACTCACGCCACACGATGAAACCCGACAATTTCCACCTCAGATGCCTATGCCGCATTCTACGCATTCGCTTGCAGGACAAAGTGTCCAATACAGACGTGCTGGAACGAGCAAACATAAACAGCACGCCCGCCATCATCTGCGAGAGACGTCTGTGTTGGATTGGCCACATCAGGAGGATGGACAAAGGCCGCATCTGCAAAGACCTACTGTATGGTGAGTTAGTAGAGGGCACCCGACCGGTAGGGAGACCACGCCTGCGCTTTAAAGATGTCTGAAAGAGGGAAATGAAGACATGCCACATCGACACCAACACATGGGAGGCTTATGCAGAATACCGTGCGACCTGGTGCCTCCTCGTCAAACAAGGAACGAAAATAAGTGAAAAAAAGAGGAAAGAAGCTGCCACAGAAAAGAGAGCCAAAAGGAAGGAGAGACAACAACATCCCAGCAAGCATCCCCGTTTGTTTACAATCACTGCACCAGAGATTGCCTTTCAAAGATTGGTCTGTTCAGCCACTCCCGCATTTGCAGATAAAAAGTGGACACTACGCTATCGTCTTTAATAGACGGAAGGATGCCAACAATATGTTATATTATATTGTACGTTATGTTATATTATGTATATTTGATTGTATATTTTTTATATATACTAGAAAAAAATAAAAACGGCCTCCGGGCGATGTAAAAATAGATTTTTGAAACATATTGCCTGAGTGGTAGGAGTAAAAAATTCAATGTCAGCGAGTTTGTACCCTAAGTAAGTAAAATCATCAAATTCATTAAAAGATTAAAAAAATAAAACAATTTGAAATGTAAACTTTAAATATGTATTAAAATAAAACAAACTATATATAGATATATAATGCCAGTCATGTATTTATTAAAACTTGTTTTAAAAAAACCATGAGGACTGTCTAATGTTGCATGTTCAAATTTTGAGTGTATTTATTCTATGTTATGACGATTTTGGGTAATGTGGCGTAAGCAGGGACGTAATTTTTGTTACAGACAAAAACCGGAAGGGAATCTCCATTATTAATAGATTATAAAGAGTTGGTAAAAAATAACTCACAGGGTTTATATGCCATTAAAATAAACGAAACGAAACGAAACGAAACGAAACCAAAAATGATGTAACCAAGCGAGTACATGATGCAATTAGTATTTTTGTAATCTAACCATTGTAGTTCTTTTTGACAATAACAAAATAAATTTATTCTGATCAATTATTATTCTGGTAATTCCATTGCAATCTATTAGATTTCAATATACCACAGTTGAATGAGCTGTAAATCTTTATCAAATTCTAAAATTACTTGATTAGCCCAGTTTAAAGTTAAAGTTAATAGAAACAATGTCACCGTGACACGTATTAAAAAAAAATGAAATAGTAATTTTAATCTATTATCTAGACTAGCAAAATAAAAAACACCCTCTGGGCGATGTAAAAATAATTTTTTTAAAGATATTGCTTGAGGAGGTGGAAATTAAAAATTAAATGTCGGAGAGTTTGAACCAAAAATCATGAAATCATCAAATTTATTAAAGGAGTAAAAAAAAACAAAAAAACAATTTGAAATCGAAACTAATTTCTATTAATTTTGAATATCTATTAAAATAAAACAAACTATATATGAATATATGATACTGGGGATGTATCTATCAAAACTTGTTTAAAAAAAACAATGAGGACAGTCTAATGTTGCATGCTCAAATTTTGAGTGTATTTATTCTGTTATGACGATTTCGGGTATAGTGACGTAAGCAGTGACGTACTTTTTGTTACAGACAAAAACCGGAAGCGAATCTCCATTATTAATAGATTTGATTGGAATACTTGATATATTTGGAACGTCATGTCGGATTTCCAGCTGAGATAACGTCAACGGTCCAGCACCCGACTCTTATAATCTGTGTAACAGCACGAGAAGTTGTCCCCCTTGAATTGTGTGTTTATAGTCTGGTGCAAGGAGTCTGTAATAAACGCTTGAAAGAAAGTTATTTAGAATATCATATATAGATATCATAGTTATAAAGATATTAGAGTTAATACCAGCCTACCGCCCTGTCGGTGGGGCGTTATAATGCACCAACTGCACCTCTGCAGGGGGGTAAGACTCCCCCAATGGGGCCACCTCTTGGCTGTGGGTGGCGACCCGTGATGCTTAAGGATAGAGCCCAGGTGGATGAGCGGTCGAAGAGGCCCCCTCCGATCAATCGACTGGTCATGTCAAGCCCTAGCACCTATATGATTTTCCCAACCCTATTGCCCTTATGGCAAGCCCCAACCCTTTTTATCATATGGGTGCTAGAAGGTGGTGGCTGCGGGTCTACATGTCCTGGGAATGACGTTAAACTCTATCTGATGGTGAGGTTCCAGTTTTGGAGGTTTGGGGAATGTGGAGCACCCCTTCATCACCATTGCTCCCTGGTCCACTCTGACCCGGAGTGGTAGTACCTGTTAGGGTCCCATCTATGGGTTAAATAGAAAAATGTATTTATAAAAAAATTGTATTATCCATTAAGAATTGATTTATTTCAAAACTTTATCGACATTAAATGACCCACTGAGGTTGATATGCCGTAAAACCAAACAAAACAAACCAAACCAATACCAGCCTAGGGGAAGTTAAAGTTTTGTTTATTGTACCAGTCTCAGGAAGAACAAAGAATGTTTTTCGTTTCAACTTACGTTTATTTCACTAACCGTATTAGACGGCATATAAGACGCACGGGCATATAAGACGCACCCCCATTTCAGCAGGTTAAATTCAGAAAAAACGTTTTTAATGTATATTAAGCATATATTGTTGAAAATAGTCTAGCTGTGCATTACACAAGCAGAAACATAGCTGTATAAAAGCAATTGGCGGTACAGACAAGCAATAAGCATACACAAGACATCTCAATGGCAGGATATGTTAATAATAATAATAATAATAATAATAATAATAATAATAATAATACTCTGCGAATGTAGCAAACTAGCACAACGAGAATACAAAACTAGACACGACTGAGTTGGGAAGGTGATCCACTGGGAATTATGCAAAAAATTAAATTTTGACCACACAACAAAATGGTATATGCATAAACCAGAATCTGTTCTTGAGAACGAAACGCATAAAATTCTCTGGGACTTTTAAATAAAAACGGATCACCTTATCCCAGCAAGAAGGCCAGACCTAGTGTTGATAAACAAAAAAGAAAGAACTTGTCAACTGGTGGATTTTGCCGTGCCAACATATCACAAGGTGAAGCTAAAGGAAAATGAAAAAATGGACAAATATCTGGATCTTGCCAGAGAACTGAAAAAGTTATGGAACATGAAAGTGAAAGTGATACCAATTGTAGTTGGTGCACTTGGAAAGGTCCCAAAAGGATTAGAAAAGGGTTTGGAAAGTTTGGATATCAAAGGAAGGATTGAAATCATTCAGAACACTGCACTGCTGCAATCTGCCAGAATACTCAGAAGAGTCCTGGTGACCTGAGGAGACATGCTGTCACCCAGACTCCAGTGAAATACCATCAGCTAACACTGGTGTGAAAACTCAAAAGGAGTGAAGAATAATAATAATGATAATAATAATAAGTCTCAAACTTCACATACGATGTATAAGACGCAGGGCAATTTTTTGAGCCAAAATTGTGGGGAAAAAAGTGCGTCCTATATGACGTCAAATACGGTATGTTCATGTCTTGTCTTGTCTTGTATATTTTTTTTTATTTATACAATCTATCCATAAACAGACGTAAACTATAATTGAAAATAATTTAGAATGAATTAACAAACAATTCAGACATGAGGAAAAGGAAAACCAAATAAAAATTACGCGTACCAAAACTTTAACTTTACCTGGGCTGGTATTAACTATGATATCTTTAGTGTCTTAAACAACTTACTTTCAAGCGTTTATGAAAGACGCCAAGCATCACAACTATAAATCTATACATATATAAAGGGCAGTTGTGTGTATGTATGTCCGAATGTAATCTATACATATATAAGGGCAGTTGTGTGTATGTATGTCCGAATGTAATCTATATATATATAAAGGGCAGTTGTGTGTATGTATATCCGAATGTAATCTATACATATAAAGGGCAGTTGTGTGTATGTATGTCCGAATGTAATCTCTACATATATAAAGGGCAGTTGTGTGTATGTATGTCCGAATGTAATCTATATATATATATAAAGGGCAGTTGTGTATGTATGTCCGAATGTAATCTATACATATATAAGGGCATTGTGTGTATGTATGTCCGAATGTAATCTATACATATATAAAGGGCAGTTGTGTGTATGTATGTCCGAATGTAATCTATACATATATAAATGTGTATGTATGTCGAATGTAATCTATATATATATAAAGGGCAGTTGTGTGTATGTATTATCCGAATATAATCTATACATATATAATGGCAGTTGTGTGTATGTATGTCCGAATGTAATCTATATATATATATAAAGGGCAGTTGTGTATGTATGTCCGAATGTAATCTATACATATATAAAGGGCAGTTGTGTGCATATGTATGTCCGGAGGAAACTTCGAAAATAAAACAATTAACGACAAAGTAAATATATATACACATTAAATATCGCCAGGGCTTGGTTTCTGAACAAAAATAATAGAGATTTGATTTATATTCGTGAATAATTAAAAAATAAAATTTAAATGATAAAAGCATGGACTTTTTTTTTCATTTATTATTTTTGATAGTAGACTTTAAACATTTCTTTTCAGAGTAGCTGGATCAATGCAAGGTCTATTTTTTTTACATAGGGATTTAAATGGAGAATCCCACGAAGATTCAATTCACGATTCAGTAATAATGGATCTGCGGGACTAACTTTAAAAAATCCCCCTCTATCCAGGCGACGCCGGATAGCCGCTGCTAGTATACAATCCAGGGGGAAAACCTCTCGTTCTGTTAGAATTTGGTCAACAAATTTGAAATGAAGTTCAATGATTCCGTTCATTCTTAGATTAAAGAAATATTTCTTTCCAAAAATCATCGAAATTCTTCAGTGAATGATATTAGCTTCATAAGATAATCTTAAAGATATTGGTAAATCTATATTCCTGTTATTGGAATCTATATTTCTAAAGAAGATTTTTGCTAAGTCATGGAATTGTCTGGAAAATTGGCACAATATTGGATTATTGAATTTGCATATCTAGTCTACCGACATGTTTATTTATTTACTTATAAATCTATGTGGAGAAAGGTAGACAGATACGGGATGTTGTACAAAATGGATGTTTATTGTAGGTGGTGATGTTGATGTTATAACGTTTCGATCTGTTAGACCATCTTCAGGACGTTGGATTGAGTTCTTGCTTAAACGGTGAACATTTTCATACTGAGAGTTAGGAGGTGGTGAATAGGTGGAGGGAGGGTCAGATGTTGGTGTGAGTTAGTTGGTAGTGGAAGTTCTATTTATGTTTGTATACATGTATAAGAAATGTTATTCTTTACTCCTTTTTGGCCCAACCATTCTTGATTGCACCAACATAAAGAAATGATATATATATGCGACACGTGTTTCTGATCTGTTTCTGCTTCAGGCATTGAATTATTATTTTGGCAGAATATGTCCGATATTTGATAGGTTGTGTGTGTTTCAGCAACTTTTCTATTATAATGGCTGTGCAATAACGGTTGAACGCTACGTTATTTTTTTCAATCCTTGCGTGCGACTTGCAAAT
>CM042166.1:34205009-34240009 GCA_023376005.1 Doryteuthis pealeii | reverse complement strand
ATGGGAAGGCTAATTTGCATATTGATATTAAAAATGTGATTCTAATAAATATGTGCTTAGTATTATTGATTTCTAATTGTTTGGTTTTATTATAATGAATATAAGCAAACATTTCTTCAATGAATCTTAAATGAAATCCGTTAACAAGAAAAAAAATAACTGTCATTTTATTCTTCACTTCCTCTTTTAACTAAATACTTAAATTAGAAAGAATAACAATGAAAGACAAGAGTGATGGAAGAGTATGTTTCAGTTGTTCTATTTTTCGATTATACCACCCTCTGTTTCAAATCTTTTTATCTGCATTCTTATTTAGTTTCATTAGCCTTTCTAATTTAATATAATATGTTATTACATTAAAACTTAAATACTTGCACCCGGAGGGTGTATATATTTGCTAGTCTAGATAATAAATGTCATCTTTAAGTAATAGGTACTAGGTACTTTTCACATATAATTTTTTTTTATTAAGGGATCCCTCCTTTTCGGCACACATGTCAGGTACCTTAACGTTGACCTCCTCCCCCGTTGTGTATTTGATTGATTGCTAGGGTGATTATTATGGTCCCGTAAAGAATAGGAATGCTGCTTCCTGAAATTGACGCATCAGTCGTTAGAAACATTTGTTCATGTTTTCAACTGTCAATTCGTCACGGGTTGTTTGTTGTTTTGATTTCTTTCATATTTTACGATAATTTTGCTACACGTTGTGTTACATGTTTTCATGGTTGAATAATTGTGAGGAATTCAAAAATCTGATTCGAATAGTATGACTTTCTTTAATTTTTAGAATATTCTACGCTAATAAACTCCGCTTAAGAAATTGACCTTGTGTCACATCCTGCTCGTGCGGAGGGATTGGTAAATATATATTGCCAAGGATTTCTCCACTAAATTTTCTGTAGTAAATTTTGTCCGGATCTGTCTACTTAAATCTTCCATATTGTCACTTTGGATTCCATAAAATTTTATAAATCCATCCGTTTGCTTTAACCCCCACCATCCACTTGCTTCAATGTAATCCTTCTTTTCTATCCTGTCAGCCCCTCTTTATCTTGAAATATCAAGGGGACAGCCATTTTGGTTTTACGAGGAGTTATAACTGCTTAAAGGGAACTCTCTTTCTCAGTCACTTCCTCTACTGAGAACTGTATCTTTCGAAAACATTTGCTTTAAACCCAGCATCCATTTACTCCAACGTAATCTTTATTTTCTATTCCTGTCACCCCCCCCTTTATCTTGACATGCCAAGTGGATGACCATTTGGGGTTGAGGGGAAATACAATTGCTAAAAGGAAACCTCTCTTTCTCAGTCCTTTCCTCTACTAAGAACTGTATCTTTCAACATTTTTGCTTTAACTCCCGCCATTTGCTTCAACGTAATCCTTTTTTTTATTCTTGTCACCCCCCTTTTATCTTGAAATAAGAAGTGGACAGTCATTTTGGGTTTGCGGTGAGTTATAACTGTTTAAAGTGAACCTATCTTTCTCAGTCGCTTACTCTACCGAAAACTTTCAAAAACGTCGAGTCGCTGAAATCTGCAAGACTTGCTCGCTATTTGCGTTTCGCTTCACGTTGAAGCCATTGGAAAAGTTCAGCCATCCAATTGTTCTCCACTCCACAGCTACCTTGTGTCACATCCTGCCCATGGTGGTGAGGTTGGATCTGTAAATACAAGAGCAATGTCTCTGATTTAATCATACGGCGCGTTAGAGTCGTATGGATCCAACTATTCTCCCTAGCAGGACAGAGTGGACTCTTGAACCTTGGTTAGGTAACCAGGTAACTTAGGAAAGCTCTGAATGCAAGCCTGGTAAACTCGGCTTTGTAAATTGTAACAAAAACCAACCTCTGGTCATAGTGAATGTGTATATATATTTACTTTGTAATTCATTATTTTACTTTCATAGTTTCCTCCGGACATACATACATATATACATACATACACACCAACTGTCCTTTATTTATATATAGATGTATAAGTATCTTGTCCATGACAGTACTTAAAGGATTTTAGGGATATCTTGGAGTGAAAAAGAAAGGAGGGACAAGAGAGGGGTCATCATCATCAAAACGTGCCAGCAGCACGGATATCCAAGACAATTTCTCACCAACCATGCCTATCTCGGGAGGTCCTCTGCGCACCATCTAGAATCCACGTAGAGCTGATCGATGTAGGTTCTTGCTGGGTGGCCCACACTTACGTGTCCATGTGTTTATTTTTTCTGAATGCAAGCCTGTTAAAATCGGCTTTGTAAATTGTAACACTTCTAAAAAACGTTTTTAAAATGTTGTCAAAAAAAAAAAAAATGAAATACACTAAAAAATCTTCATTATCCACAATTATTTGTAGAAAGTTCTTTCGTTCTTTAACATTAAGTTTCTAGTTTAATATAATAATAAAGACGAAGACAACTGGCGGAAAACTATAAATTCGTCAAATAAAACGTTATTTGATTTTCATTCACAAAACATGTCTATTCCAAATTATCTATCTAAAATGGAATCACCGTATTTTACATAATTTAAATTCGTTATCAATTTGAGCTCTGATATCTACATATATAATTATGATCATAATGCAACGCTAATGGCGTTTTTAATCCGTAAAATATTTACAGTGCTCTATGTATGAAAATGCAGAGCAATATACAATATTTTTCTTTAAAATTGTAAACTGTCACTTATTTTCCCTTAAGAAAAGAGGAATAACTTATAGAGCAGTGAAGAAGAAGAAGAAGAAGAAGAAGAAGAAGAAGAAGAAGAAGAAGAAGAAGAAGAAGAGAAGAAGAAGAAGAAGAAGAAGAAGAGAAGAAGAAGAAGAAGAAGAAGAAGAAGAAGAAGAAGAAGAAGAAGAGAGAAGAAGAAGAAGAAGAAGAAGAAGAAGAAGTAATAAATAGAGAAGAAGAAGAAGAAGAAGAAGAAGAAGAAGAAGAAGAAGAAGAAGTAATAAATAGAGAAGAAGAGAAGAAGAAGAAGAAGAAGAAGAAGAAGAAGAAGAAGAAGAAGAAGAAGAAGAAGAGAAGAAGAAGAAGAAGAAGAAGAAGAAGAAGAAGAAGAAGAAGAAGAAGAAGAAGAAGAAGAAAATCAACAACAAGAAAAAACATAAGAACCTACCAGAAAATGTTGATAATTTTTGAAATTTTACCTTTAGCTTGTTAACGAAGTTAAAGAAGATCGGAATTGTAACTCACCTGAAAAATAAGAAGAAAAAAATGATAAATTATAATATTAATAATAATAATAATAATAATAATAATAATAATAATATGAGACTGTTAACCATATACTCTGCGAATGTAGCAAATTAGCACAACGAGAATACAAAACTAGACACGACTGGGTTGGGAAGGTGATCCACTGGGAATTATGCAAAAAAATTAATTTTGACCATACAACAAAATGGTATATGCATAAATCAGAATCTGTTCTTGAGAACGAATCGCACAAAATTCTCTGGGACTTTGAAATAAAAACAGATCACCTTATCCCAGCAAGAAGGCCAGACCTAGTGTTGATAAACAAAAAAGAAAGAACTTGTCAACTGGTGGATTTTGCAGTGCCAGCAGATCACAGGGGGAAGTTAAAGGAAAATGAAAAAATGGACAAATAACTGGACCTTGCCAGAGAACTGAAAAAGTTGTGGAATATGAAAGTGAATGTGATACCAATTGTAGTTGGTGCACTTGGAACAGTCCCAAAAGGATTAGAAAAGGGCTTGGAAAGTTTGGATATCAGAGGAAGGATTGAAACCATTCAGAACACTGCACTGCTGCAATCTGCCAGAATACTTAGAAGAGTCCTGGAGACCTGAGGAGACTTGCTGTCATTCAGACTCCAGTGAAAGACCATCAACTAACACTGATGTGAAAACTCAAAAGGAGTAAATAATAATACACAAACACACACACACACACACACACACACACACACACATATATATATATATATATATATATATATAAGTTTATTCCTTAAAAGATTGGGATTAATAATCAGATAAAAAATCGATACATGGTTAAGCATATACAAAATCGCTTTGTTAAGTAACGAAACTGAACGAGGGAAAATTTATAACCATAGTTGTCTCCACTTGAATCAGCCATTATTATATACTAGAAGCGACTACTCAGCGTTGCCTGGGTAGAGGGGAGATAATAAAAAGTTAGTCTTGCAGATCCATCGATTGGTTTGGTCTTACATAATTGATTTATGTTTTAATCGTGAACACAACCAATGACTTTCCTTTTTCTTACTATTCAAATCCTAAATTTTAAATATCTTCCCAGATATAAATAAAATCTTCATTATTTTTTACACAAAAACCAATCTCTGGTCATAGTGAATGTGTATATATATTTACTTTGTAATTAATTGTTTTACTTTCATAGTTTCTTCCGGACATACATACATACATACATACATACCAACTGTCCTTTATTTATGTACAGATTAGAAGTATCTTGTCCATGACAGGACTTAAAGGATTTTAGGGACATCTTGGAGTGAAAAAGAACGGAGGGACAAGAGAGGGGTCATCATCATCAAAACGTGCCAGCAGCACGGATATCCAAGACAATTTC
Organism: Doryteuthis pealeii; assembly: GCA_023376005.1. Lineage (NCBI taxonomy): Eukaryota > Metazoa > Mollusca > Cephalopoda > Myopsida > Loliginidae > Doryteuthis > Doryteuthis pealeii. The sequence continues at coordinate 34,235,426 of CM042166.1, read as the reverse complement.
TAACTAACCATGCCTATCACGGGAGATCCATCCAGAATCCACGTAGAGCTGATCGATGTAGGTTCTTGCTGGGTGGCCCACACTTGCTTGTCCAAGTGTATATTTCCACATGAGTTCGCCCTAGCTTCTCCAGGAGTGTCCAGTAAGTCCTGTCAGTCTTACTCGGTTAGTTTGTGTGATAGGGGGCAAGTGGCCGTACAGTTGCTTTCTTGTGGGGTGTTGTTTTCACAATTTTTTTAAGAACACCCGCAACATTCTTGTACAACTCCTATCTAGCTTATTCTCAAGGGGCTTAGTTATCAGTTTTGTGTTTGGCTGCGCGGTGACGATTCGACACCGGCAACGGCAAGAATCCTTCCGCAGGTTTACCTACGGAAACATTGTTACGACTTTTACTTCCTCTAAACGATCGGGTTCAGTCGTCTTCTCCAGGCGTCGAACGCCGAGGCCTAGACAGGCGGCGAACGGCCAGGCAGCCCGGCGGCATCGTTGGTCAGATCCGGGGACCTCACCGGACCGTTTGATCGGTAGTAGGGACGGGTTGTGTAGGTTCCAAATAATGCAGCCGTCCAGTAGCACTGATACAACTACGGGTTGGGAAAAAAGTCGCTTTAACCATCTATACCTATATTTAACCGATATGTAAGAGAGGGTTAGGGAGGATTAAGAATAGTTACTTGAAGTTAACATTTTTTGAAAATGATTATTTTTAGTATAATAATACAAATAATGCTAATTATCAAGCCTCATCTAAAAAATTCAGAGTAATACGATTATTATTAGTTGAAACTACGAGCATTAGTCAAAATGTAATGCCATTTTGTTTAGCACAGGTATAATTACTAATACAGGAACATGGATCATACATCAAATGAAGCTGGTCCTCTGTGGATCACATCCTTACTCCTCCACATAGTCACTGTTTCTCTCAATAGCAATGTTCTATCTTCGAATGAGCGCACGTATCCATTGCCCGTAAAATTCTGTTGACTGTTCTTTGAGCCACTTCTTCACTACAGATTTGACTTCCTTGTTACTGTAATAATGTTTGCCTCTTAAACCCTGTTTAATGGAGCCGAGGAGAGGCATTATACCAGGGTTTTTTTGTCAGGAGCAATTGTCAGTTTTAAATTTCGGGTCTTCCTCACTTATATATTTGCAATCCCAATATAAATTTTTATAAAGCTTTGGGCAAAGATGGCTTTTAAGCAAGTAATAATAATAGTGTTGGGTCTGTGTGCACCCTCACCCTAATCATTATAATTTCTTAAAGGGAGATAACGTTGCCTTAATATGGTCTTTGAATCGTTTTTGGTTCATATTGCTGAAAATGTCCTGCTAGAATCTCAGAGTGGTTTTAGAAAAGGAAGAATCACTATAGATTAATGGTTTATTCACAAATCAAAATCTGTTTGGAAGAGCGGGATCCTATGGGGGGTTTGGAGATTTAGAAATACTACCAAATACACATTTAGGGGTTTCGGCCGTATACGCAAAAAAATATTTTGGTAAAAACAAGACCAAAGTGATTGAACGAATATGGTTTTAAGAAAATAGCGAATGTGACAGTCGTAAACATGGAATCCTGTCAGAACATATACGTATTTGCTAGACAACTCCAAGAAAAAGCCAATGAACAACAAGATCTCGACATGTAGGCACAGCTAGCCTATTCCAAAAAGCAATAACTGGGCAGAGAATAGTGTTTAACAAATCCTGTTTTGCGCACTATTACAACCAATTCACTATTGGCCTTGTACCAAACTTACTAAATACAGATAAGTTGATACGTATTATTATTGAATATAAAAGGAAAGAACATAATAGATTCCTTTGTATTAAAAAAGAATGACACATTCTTTATAGAAAATAGAATCGTGATTTTTTTTTACAGGTCTCATTCTCCGAAATTTATTTTTTCTTTTTTTCCCCTAGTTTCTTTACAAAGCAATGCTTTTAATTGATAAATTCCATTCGATCCGACATAACAAATGACATCAATTATTGATTATCGATTTTTCTTATACGAAAATGGAACGATTCGGTGCGTGTCATTTCGTACATTTTTGGTAGATATTGTGCACATCGTAGGATGAAAGGGGGGGAGTAAACCGTTGGGTGGGGTCTTGTTTTATACTCATTAAGGAACGGTTGTCTCCCTTTCTTCAACTGATTCTATATTAATTGGTTGATTTATTGTTTTGTTTTGTTTTTGTTTTTGGTCGATTCGATTATTTGAAAACTCATTAAATATGATGAAGAGAGAAAAGTAGACTGGAATATTGGCTCGGATTATTCTTTGACTGAAGAGGATTTTCGCTGGAAATGGGGAGATCCATGGAGGATGTTGTCTTCTTCTCGGAGAAGAAGAAGAAGAAGAAGAAGAAGAAGAAGAAGAAGAAGAAGAAGAAGAAGAAGAAGAAGGAGGATGAGCAGGGGGTTGAATCGGAAAGAAAATGTAGAATTTGAGAGAAAGCGGAGGAATGAGAAATCGAAAAATGAAAAGAAATGGATATGGAGAAGGAAGAAAATGAAAAGAGAATAAAAATGAAAAAAGAAGAAAGAAAGAAATGAAAAACTTTGCGGAATGAAGAAAAAAGGAAGATGAAAGGAAAAAGGAAGAAGAAAAATGAGAAGGATTACAAAAACAAACGAAGGAGAAATTCTTTAAAAGAGAAAGAAAAAAAGGAGAAGAAGAGAGAAAGTGAAAGAGAGAGAAAGAGGAGGTAATAAAAAACAGAGGAAGCAATGTATAGAAAGAGAATGAAAAAAAAAAAAACAGAAAAGTGAGGAGAGAGAGAAAAAAGGGAATAGAAAAAGATGAGAGAGAGAAGATAAAGGCTCTGGAGAGAGAAAGAAAGAAAAATAATAGCGGTAGAGAGAGAGAGGAGAGAGAGAGAGAGAGAGAGAGAGAGAGAGAGAAGAGAGAGAGGAGAGGAGAGAGAGAGGAGAGAGAAAGGGGAAGGGGGAGAGAGTGAGGGGGTAGTTGTGGATAGAAAAAGGTGTTTTTTATAAAATAAAAACCCCTTAGATCGTGTTTCCCCAAAAAACAGCAATTTGTCACGTTATCCACTGTTTCGTTGTGATGACGATAGCAGTTTTGTCTGACAAAATCTTATTAAAATGGAAATTCCGTGCCTCTCAGTCTGTAACGGAAACTACGTCACTGCTTACGTCCAAATGCTCTTAGAAATTGCGTAATTTTATCGATGAGTATTTAATTTACTGTCAAAATCATTAATACAGAAAATAAATCTCATTTATTAACGATGTTAAAATCCGAATTAGATTTGTCTCAAAACAGCCCATGTTTTTGTGCATTTAAAATCTTATATATCATTAAGCAATAAAGATTTACATAATATATAGTGTGGTTGATTTGCATACTGTTTTTTTAACAAACCCGGCTTTAATATATAATTACATGGTGCTATTGATAACGTATTAAAATCAATCCTATGAATGATTTTATATGGAAACCAATTAAAAATATAATTAAAATAAGGGTAATCTTTTTATATTGTGTGGGTAAGGTTAGAGTAACCTCCCTTTATTAAAAGTAGATTGGAGTGACCGTCGGTAGTATTATGCAGATGTTATTGGCAGGCCGTCGATAGGACAATAGTTAAGGACGGGTGGGCCCCGCCATTTGCATTCTAGACCACGCACGTCGCACGAGACGGTCGACTCATATTATTCCTCCAAAATATATAAGTTCTTATTCAATTTTGGTTAGTCTTTCTAATTACTTGGTGCTATTGATCTCTAATATTATTATTTTATTCTCTAACGTATTAAAATCAATCCTATGAATGATTTTATATGGAAACCAATTCAAATATAATTAAAATAAGGGTAATCTTTTTATATAAGTTCTTATTTAATTTTAGTTAGTTTCTAATTTAATATATTTCATTACATTAAAACTTAAATACTTACGCCCGGTAAGCACATATTCTTGCTAGTACAAACTAAACTTTGGATTTGATTGATAGGTTGATTTTAACGGCATGTCAATCCATCCAGGGTTATTTTATGCTGTAATGATTAATAAAATGGCGGTTGCCGTTTGTTTTTTTCGAGCGCCAAAAAGAAGAAGCGGGAATTCAGAAGTTTTGAGGATGACAAGCAAGTAGTCGTCACGCAAACAAGTCAGCTCCATTATCGGAAAATGAAAGAAGATAAAATATGAACCGTTAAAACAAAAACATATATAAGAAAGCACTTTGCCCAGTATTTCTGTAACTTTATTTAATACAGGTTGTTTATTTTAATACGACTTCCAATTCTTACATTGTGTTGAGTCATGTTTAAAGTTAGTAAGATGTGTACAACCTATATATAAATTATATATAACTCACGACTTACTACAATGCCAAGGGATGGTCAAATTTTTTTGTTATGTCTTTTTTTCCTCGGTAATATATTGATATCGCATTGAACTGAAAACCGCAACGTCTTCCGCACACTCAACTGCCTTTTCATAATTGACAATAGTTAAACAATGTTGTTTTCTCTTTTGTAATCAGCTAAGTTATTGCAGAGTTGTGTCCCTTGTTGAATAACCTTCTAATATATCTTCTTGGTCACGTGTCTGTTTTTCAACCGGAAATTTTGGCATTATGTTCGTCGGTGCTTTCCAAGGACTATTCCAGAATAGTCACAGTCTACAATTCAGAATCAATAATTTATATATCTATATTGATTGATTTAGTTATTGATTTTAATGGCATGTCAACCCATCCAGGGTTATTTCATCCCACGCGGTAGGTTGTAAGGGATAGTCAAATTTATTATGTTTTTTATTTTCAAGGATTTTTATTGATTTTGAGAGTAGGTTGTTTGCAGTTATTTGTTGCTAAGTGATTGAAATCAGTTTAAGGGATAACTTTATAGGATTTTGTGGCCGGGTTAGCTCAGTCGGTAGAGTGTTAGGCGAGAAAGCACAAGGTTCCTAGTTCGATACCGGCCCTCGCCAACTCAGCGTATGAGTAGCACAGGGATCTGTGCGGTAAAGTGAGGAGCTGATGCTAGGTGTGGTGCTCCACCTCAGACGCCAAAACAATCTCCTTGGTATAGCGCTATTGAAAAGGGGGTAGACTCCCTCGCTGACTGGCTGATACCGACTCCAGGCCACCCCGAAGACTTTTACTTACAATTCAGAATCAATAATTTATATATCTATACATATATTGATTGATTGATTAATTGGTTTTAATGGCATGTCAACCCATCCAGGATTATTTCATCCCAAGCGGTAGTTGTAAGGGATAAGTCAAATTTATTATGTTTTTTATTTTCAAGAGTTTTTATTAATTTTAACAGTAGGTTGTTTGAATTTTTTTTGTTGCTAAGTGGATTGTAAATCAGTTTAAGGGATAAATTTATAGGATAAAGTTCGATTTTTTTTATAAGCGATACTTTGGTAGAAGTTTTTTTAAAAAAACATTTTTATGAACAATTTCAGAAAGTTTGGAGGCGGATTCGAACCTGGTAATACTAAACCGCTAACCATTGTCTTCTGTTTTTGAACGGCACGTTTTTGCAAGACGTGGGCATTGCATTTCCAATGCGTTTAGCATTTGATTTAAATTTAGTAGAATACGACTAGAAACGGCTTTAGTACGATCGAAAGAATTCTCTAGCGTAATTCCCGTTCATGTTTTGCTCTTGGACGTATTTAAGTCGCAGACTTACGTTCTTGTACGCATTCTGCGATGGTTTTCTATTGAAGGAGAATTGGAAAATAATCAGATCATGGTCGAGATCCACGCGTGTTTATGGTTTATGAATTGAAATCTATGGTTGTCTAAGAAATATAGTTACAAGCCTACTGTAATCCGTATCATATTCTTGTATATAAATCGATATTGAAGTTTGTATTAAATTGACTAATAATTCTCCCAGATCTCTGCTCATCTACGTACATAGAAAATACCTATGTACTTACAGCATTATGCCCACCCCGCCTTAAATATATATAAAATAAAACAAACAGTAAAAAAAAAAACTGAAAAATGTATAACTCGCATTCTTAAGTTTGCACTAGAACTAATGTTGGCTTTTTGTGTCTTTCTTTTAAATATACTAGCAAATATATGCACCCTCCGGGTGCAAGTATTTAAGTTTTAATATAATAAAATATCATATTAAATTAGAATGGCTAATGAAACTGAATAAGAATGCAGATAACAAATTTGGAACAGAGGGGGTATGATTGAAAAATAGAACAACTTTGAAAGTAACTCTTCCATCATTTTCCATTACTCCCCTCTTTCATTGGTAAATTTTCCTAATTTAACTATTTAGTTAAAATAGGAAGTAAAGAATAATATTAGTTATTTTTTCTTGTTAATGGATTTCTTTTAAGATTTATCCCCGAGATTTTTGCTCATATTCATTAAGATAAAACCAAACAATTAGAAATCAATAATACTAAGCATATATTTATTAAAATCCAATTTTTAAGATCAATATGTAAATTAGCCTTCCTGTTCACACTGTAAACCGCTATTTTGTTGTATATATATATACATACATACAAACAAATGCATGTTATTAGTATGTAGATATGGTCAACAGTGGCTTCGGCCTCTGGACCATTGATATAATTAACGGCGTCGATCTCAGGGGGGCATCCCCCCAGGCAACACCTGCCCCCTCGATTTAAAGGGGCAGGGCTGGGTTTATTGCCCAGCGCCTGAGGCGCCCCCCTTGAGGGGGAATGCCGACGGGATCGACGCAATTTTTCACCCGCCACCCCATGAGCTTCGGTTTGTGGGTGGTCCCACATAAATAGGGCCTTCGTGCCTGACCCGTACAAGTGGGGTGCGTGGAAAATATCATGTAGATATGATCAACAGTCTTAATGATGTAAAACAGTTTTATTAATAATTGAGGTTTAAATAAAAAAATAAAATCATGGAGAATCTGATGTAAATAACGAGTGGAATTGTGATTTGTATAGTAATATAGTTTTGGTTACAGACAGAAAAACACACAATCTCCATTATAATAAGAAGATATCAACCCTTTTCGGGTTATTTAATGCCGAATCAAGTCATTTACATTTTGCTTACAGTAACTGTTCTTTCTTAAATGGTCACCCATCTAAGCATTGAACAGGTTCATCGCTGCTTAACTTCGGTGATCTAGTGGGAACCGGTACTTTCAACATGACTAGACAGTAAGCCTGGAACTAATACAGAATAGCGCGCAAGAGATAATATCATTAGATTACACTGGCAAAAACAACCTCCAGGCGGTGTAAAAATAAATGTTTGAAAGATATTGCCAGAGGGGAGAGGGAAAATTTAATAAATAAAAGAAAACATTTGATATTTTTTTTTAAAAGGTTGTATATCTCTCTATATATATTTGCATCGGTACTAATGCACAATAGAGCAAGAGAGATAATATATATATATATATATATATATATATATATATATATATATATATATATATACATCTAGAAACTCCTCCTCACGAGCAGGATGTGACACAAGGTCATTTTCTTTAAACGGAGTTTAACAAGTTTAAATTCGGAGTTTCCCTTCTAGACAGGTTACCTAATCAAGGTTAAAAAGACCAAACTGCCCTACTATTTACCCATAAGCTGGAGAGAGATTATTTGGGGTCATACCTTTCCCAAGGCTATTAACGCTGTTTGAATTGTAAAAAGTCTCGTACATGATCTAAACTCGGGTCACGATTCCATTTCTTACGAGTATAACCATTACACCATGCGCTAGAGATAATAAAGTTTATCCTAAAACTAACCCTAACCCTTGCCTTAAACCTAATCCTAGCATCTCAAAGGCTTCGAGTATTTCAGTGAATTGTAAAAGCATTACATTTCACGGTAATACTCGAAGCCTTCGAGATGCTAGGGTTAGGTTTGGTTTGTTTTGTTTTACGGCATATCAACCTCAGTGGGTCATTTAATGCCGATAAAGTTTTGAAATAAATCAATTCTTAATGGATAATACAATTTTTTTATAAATACATTTTTCTATTCAACCCATAGCAGTTTGCAAATTTTCGCTGGACTAAGTAACATCTAAAAATGTCCTGAAAAATGGTGCTAATCCACCCAGCAGATTACACGTAAGATAAGAGAATTTTGAGTTCAAGTATATAAAAGATTCAAAGGCAGAATAGCGCGCAAGAGATTATATCATTAGAATCACATTTTACCTATAAATAGCATTAGATTACGGAAACTCCCCAAGTAGCTTAACCCTAACCCTAACCCTAACATTATGTATTTATAAAAAAATTGTATTATCCATTAAGAATTGATTTATTTCAAAACTTTATCGGCATTAAATGACCCACTGAGGTTGATATGCCGTAAAACAAAACTATCAACCTAACAGGTACTACCACTCCGGGTCAGAGTGGACCAGGGAGCAATGGTGATGAAGGGGAGCTCCACATTCCCCAAACCTCAAAACTGGAACCTCACCATCAGATAGAGTTTAACGTCATTCCCAGGACATGTAGACCCGCAGCCACCGCCTTCTAGTACCCATATGATAAAAAGGGGTTGGGGCTTGCCATAAGGGTAATAGGGTTGGGAAAATCATATAGGTGCTAGGGCTTGACGTGACCAGCCGATTGATCGGAGGGGGCCTTTCTGACCGCCCGTCTAGCCCAAGATAGGGCCAAAGTGGAGTATGCTAGGGTTAGGGTTAATTTTAGGGTAAGGATTAATATTAGGGTTAATATTTGGGTTAGTGTTAAGTTTGGTGCTAGGGTTAGGGTTAGGGTTAAGCTACTTAGGGAGTTTCCGTAATCTAATACTATTTATACGTAAAATATGATTCTAATGATATTATCTCTTGCGCGCTATTCTGCCTTTGAATCTTTATATACTTGAACTCAAAATTCTGTTATCTTTCGTGTAATCTGCTGGGTGGATTAGCACCATTTTTCGACGGAATTTTTCAGGACATTTTTGGTTCTTCTTTTTCCTTTTAGATGTTACTGAGTCCAGCGAAAATTGCAAACTGCTATTTGAAATTTTCTCTGCCTGCCTAGCTAGAATTCTTGGTGGGCATTAAGTTCACAAGTCAGAGAGAGAGAGAGAGAGAGAGAGAGAGAGAGAGAGAGAGAGAGAGAGAGAGAGAGGGGAGAGAGAGAGAGAGATGCACATAAATAGACACAAAATAAGAGAGAGAGAGAGAGGAGAGAGAGAGAGAGAGAGAGAGAGAAATAGTGAGAGAGAGGGGAGACACATATTAAATGGATATGGGGGAGAGAGAGAGAGAGAAAGAGAGAAAGAAATGGAGGAAGAGGCATGCACATAATCAGACACAAATAGGATAAAGAGATAGACAGAGAGAGAGATAGAGATAGAAATAGTGAGAGAGAGGAAGAGACATATCAAATAGATATGAAGAGAAAGAGAGAGAGAGAGAAAGAGACAAGCGCATAAACAGACACAAATAGGAGAGAGAGAGAGAGAGAGAGAGAGAGAGAGAGAGAGAGAGAGAGAGAGAGAGAGAAACAAAGAAAGATATAGAAATAGTGAGATAGAGGAGAGACTTATATATATCAAATGGATATGGATAAAGAGAGAGAGAGAGAGGGGGGGAGACAAGCACATAAACAAACACAAATAGGATAAAGAGGGAGAAAAAAGAGAAAGAGAGACATAGAGATATATAGAAATATTGAGAGAGAGGGAGACACATATTAAATGGATATGGAGAGGGAGAGAGAGAAGAGAGAAAGAGAGAGAGTGAGAGAGAGAGAGATGCACATAAATAGACACAAATAAGATAAAGAGAGAGACACAGAGAGAGATAGAGATAGAAATAGTGAGAGAGAGGAAGAGACATATATCAAATAGATATGAAGAGAAAGAGATAGATAGATAGATAGATAGATAGATAGAGAGAGAGAGAGAGGGAGAGGGGGGAGGCAAGCACATAAGCAGACACACACGCACAGAGAGAGAGAGAGAAGAGAGAGTGAGAGAGAGAAAGAGAGAGAGAGAGAGAGAGAGAGAGAGAGAAAAGATATAGAAATAGCGAGATAGAGAGAGACACTTATATATATCAAATGGATATGGAGAAAGAGAGTACATAAACAAACCCAAAAAGGATAAAGAGTGAGATAAAAAGAGAAAGAGAGACATAGAGATATATAGAAATAGTGAGAGAGGGGGAGACACATATCAAATGGATATAGAGAGACAGAGTGAGAGAGGGAGAGGGAGATATAAATAGTGAGAGAGGGAAATACTTGCATATATCAAATGGATATGGAGACACAGAGAGAGAGAGAGAGAGAGAGAGAGAGAGAGAGAGAGAGAGAGAGAGAGAGAGAGGGAGAGATTTTATATTGCACTTATTCGACTGCACTCTAAAAGTGACACCAGTGTTTTTAAGTATGGACACGGGCCTATAAGTAATTCGTGGCTTAGTTTCGTACACGAAGATTAACGGGGTGGTCCACATTGACTGCAGGCATGTTCGAGGCTGATAAGGTCTTAGCGGGACAGGCATTCACGGTCGCAGCGGTTGCACGTGAATGTCTGGTCAGGGTTTGATAGCATTTTATTGTGGTTCTTCCTTCTTTGCTCTTTTGTCCCCGCGTGTGGCCCTGTGCGTATTTTCAAAAGAAGGACACAACATGGTTAGGGATAAGATGCATTTTCTACTCCCAATGAGCACTCTAAAAGCACCTCCCAAAACTCAATGTAATAAACAGTGAGAGGCACTCGGTGAGGATCGAAGTCAATGCATCTATGTTACATAATTATTAGATTCTTAATACTTATGTACAGTAGTGTAGAAACCAAAATGGCTGTTATAAGTTCAACCGGCGGCCTTGAAGGATTGAATGACAAGGCTTGACCTCAGTCCTGATCCCCCTTCCTGTGGATACCGTGAGAATCGGTGGAGAAGACCCTCTTCCGGTTCAAATTAGAAAGAGATTTTAGTTAGATCGGCCAAAACCACGACGGTGGTAAGTCGTGTTATGCACGCTGCCGACTCAATCTGCGCAGGTAGTCTGGTGGGGATTTCAGAATAAAATATGATCTAAGTTAAATCGAAGTCTTGTGTTATTATCTAAAAACTACCAATGACACAGGCCTTCTGATAAAGAAAAATCCCCAATGGAAGACCAGACACGAAGTCCCCAAGACGAAGTCCAGACGCTAGAAGAAAAACGTAAGATAGAAAAGATGAACAGAAGAAGAATAGAAGTAAGAAAGGAAAAAGAGTATACAACATCTATACATATATAAAGGGCAGTTGTATGTATGTGTATGTCCGGATGAAACTACGAAAATAAAACAATTAACGCCAAAATAAATTTATATACACATTAAATATCACCAGGGCTTGGTTTTTGAGCCAAAATAATGAAGGTTTGATTTATATTTGTGAAGATGATTAAAAAATAAAATTTAAATGATAACAGCATAGAATTTCTTTTGCATTTAAGATTTTAAATAGTAGACCATCATTTTCCTTTATTCAGAGTGGCTGAAACAACGCAAGTTCTTTTTTTTTACATAGGATTTTAATGGGGCATCCTGCGAGGATCCACTCGTGAAATCAGTAATAATGGACCTGCGAGACGCTGGGTAGTCGCTTCTAGTTTTTTTAATAATCTACACTACGAGCAAGCTAAACACTGCCAAAAGGAAATATCTATTGAGATACTAAGTTGAGCTTAATACGCTGCAAGACAACAAATGTTGGAAACCCGGTGAGGATCAATCTCGGTACATTTGTAAGAGTCTGAGGAGGATTAACTTCTGCCATAACCAATGCGATTGTATCATTTATCGATCCGAGAAAGATTATTGATTAAGACTGTAATTGATTTTGATTGATCCTTTATTCCAACACAGTTGATTTCGGTCAGCAGATTTGGTAGAATCACTTGGATTATTTAATACGTTTAGTGCAGCAAAAGACTAAATGAGGTGGAATTAGGTTAGGTTATTACGGAAGTCTATCTATCTATCCATCTATCTATCTATCAGTCTCATTCTGCTAAATTCTATCAATTTATTATTCACCTGTCTGTCTCCGTCTATCTGTCTCTGTGAATATTCTGATCTATCTATCTATATATCTATCTCATCTGCCAAATTCTATCTATTTATTATTCACCTTTGTGTGTCCGTCTGTCTGTCTCAGTGAATGTTCTGATCTATCTATCTATCTATCTATCTATCTATCTATCTATCTATCTATCTGTCTGTCTCATTCTGCCAAATGCTATCTATTTAGTATTCACCTTTGTCTGTGTGTCCGTCTGTCTGTCTCTGCATGAGAATCTATCTATCTATCCATCTATCTATCCATCTATCTATCTATCAGTCTCATTCTGCTAAATTCTATCAATTTATTATTTACCTTTGTCTGTCTCCGTCTATCTGTCTCTGTGAATGTTCTGATCTATCTATCTATCTATCTATCTATCTATCTATCTATCTATCTATCTATCTGTCTCATTCTGCCAAATTCTATCTATTTAGTATTCACCTTTGTCTGTGTGCCCGTCTGTTTGTCTCTGCATGTGAATCTTCTGATCTATTTATCTATCTATCTATCTATCTATCTATCTATCAGTCTCATTCTGCTAAATTCTATCAATTTATTATTCACCTTTGCCAGTCTCCGTCTATCTGTCTCTGTGAATGTTCTGATCTATCTATCTATCTATCTATCTATCAGTCTCATTCTGCTAAATTCTGTCAATTTATTATTCACATATGTCTGTGTGTCAGTTCGTCTGTCTGTCTCTATATATGAATGTTCTGATATATCTATCTATCTATCTATCTTAGCCTGCTATTATCTACTTATTTGTTTATTTAAGTTAGACTGTCTATCTGTCTGCTTATGTATGTGAGTGTCCTGATATATCTATCTATCTCTGTCCGTCTGTCTATGTATGTGATTGTTCTGATCTATCTATCAATCTATCTATCTATCTATCTATCAAATCACTGTCATGTGTTATGTGTATGTAGTAACCTCCCCCCCCACCCATATTTCTATTTTATCCGTGCTAGTAAGCCAGTGAACCTCTAAAATCCGCCTTTATTATCCACGCCCAATAATTCCACGCCGTAAATCATGATGTCATTTGGCGTGGAAATTCAGAGAGAGAGAGAAGAGAGAGAGAGAGAGAGAGAGAGAGAGAGAGAGAGAGAGAGAGAGAGAGAGAGAGAGAGAGGGGGGGAAGTCTTTTGAGTTTTACAAAAGACCGGAACAGGAATTAATCTCCGAACAAGCAGTTACGCACGCTCGTGCGGACACACACACATACTTGCACACACAGGCAAGCGCCCACGTACAAAAACACGCGCGTATGCCCACACGCTCACTAAAGAAATTGAATATCAAACTTTTACGCAAAAACTGAGGATCCCCATAAATGCACACATACACACACATAAACACACGAACTAAAAACTGAATAATACGAACGCACACAATATCCAGACTGTCACAAACATTAACCAAGATATATCACACACACACACACACACACACGCGCGGGCGAGCGCGCACATGCCCACACTAAAAAGAATAGCCTAACTATCTTTTTGGTACAAATAATGTTCAATATATATGAAATAATAGAAAAAAAAGTGTCACAGATGGAGGGCCACATTGGGATATTGATCTTGCTATGAAAAAAATAAGAAATCATCAATAGCTTAAAATTGGTTAAGTTTAAGACTTTTTTCACAACATTTTTGGATTCCACGGGCCGAAATGCTTTTATATACCAATTTTTAGGAGTAGGGAAGCTCTAAAACTCATTTTACAGACAAAAATAGGTTACAAAAAGTCGTCATTTTTCGCGAACCCCCTCAAATTTGGAGAGTTAAAAATCGACTTAACCTCGCCAATTTTTATAATTGGAAGCTCAAATTTTGGGGATTGTCTAACTTTAACATAGTCCTTACCTGTACAAAATTTCAAAAAGATTGAAGTGGGTGGGTGAAAATTTTACTTTTTTCTGGATGATTTAACATGGAATCACCCATATACCACACACACACATACACACACACACACACACACATACATACACACAGACATACTCACGCACGTGTACACACTAAAAAGAATAACACGAAGAAAAAGAAGAAGAAACTACACGAAGGTACACTAAATCAAGTTTATCATAGACACAAACTCAGAAATATTACACATACCCAAACACACACATACCCAGGTTCCCGCATACCCACACTAAAAATAGAATAACAGGAAGACACACTAAATCCAGGCTATCACACACACCAACGCAGGAATATCACACACACACACACACACACACACATACACACACACGCACACTAAGATGTGCTGAGTTGGCGAGGGCTGGTATCGAACAAGGAACCTTGAGGTTCCCAGCCAAACACTCTACCGACTGGGCTAAAGTTCCTTGAAACCGTATATATATTTACCAACCCCTCCGCACGAGCAGGATATGACACAAAATCAATTTCTTAAGCGCAGTTCAACAGGTTTGAATTCAGAGTTTTCCTTCTCATAGACCGGTTGACTAACCAAGGTTAAAAGAGCCCAGTCTGCCACACTATTCATCCATAGCTGGAGGGAGAGTAGAATTCATATCTTTCCCAAGTGTATTAGCGCTAAGTGAAATGCAATTACCACGTCTAGGATTTGAACTCGGGGCGACGAGTCCATTTCCCATGACTTTAACCATTAAATCACGCGCTTCCATACTTGAAACCGTATAACCGTTTGCAAACAAATGAATATTATTAAATATAGTTATGTTCGAAGCTTAGCTTAGATGTGGCACAAGGCCAGAAGTATGGTGCGCCCAATAAGACTCGAACTCACTAACAATGGTCTGCAAATATAGATTGCTTACAATTACACTTCGTTACTTGCAACCTTACAATCGAGCATATTAATAATATTAGATAGTTATGCAAATAGTTTGTATTAGATACTTGAAATCATTCCACTATATTCAAAATGAAGTTATTTCTAGAGGTTAGAGAATCGTATTCATTGTACGCCCATATTTATATATTTTCTTTTTGTTTCTTAAGAGTTCATTTTGCACACAGTGGTATTTTATGCTGAAAGGTTAGAGAATCGTCTTCTTTTGTACGTTCATATTCTTCTTTTTCTTAATTCTAAAAGCTGTGCACCGTTACACTTTCATTATCGGAATGGAGAGATGACGTGTCAACATTAGTTATGTTATTGTTGGTTTGGTTTGTTTTACGGTATATCAACTTCAAAGGGTCATTTAACGCCAATAAAGTTTTGAAATAAATTAATTCTTAATGGATAATCAGTTTTGTTTATAAACATGTTTTACTATTCAACCCATAGATGGGACCCTAACATCTACTACCACTCCGGGTCAGAGTGGACCAGGGAGCAATGGTGATAAAGGGGGCTCCACATTACCCAAACCTCCAGAACTGGAACCTCACCATCAGATAGAGTTTAACGTCATTCCCATGACATGTAGACCCTCAGCCACCGTCTTCTAACACCCATATGATAAAAAGGATTGGGGCTTGCCATAAGGAAATAGGGTTGGGGCAATCGTATAAGTGCTAGGGATTGACATTACCAGCCGATTGATAGGAGGGGCCTCTCCGACCGACCGTCAAGCCTAAGTAAGGGTCTAAGTGGAGTGTTACAAGTCATGGACTGTTCCTCCACCAAGACTCCGTCCTTGAGCATCACGGGTTGCCACCCACAGCCAACAGATGGACCCATTTGAGGGAGTCTTACCCCTCTACAGAGGTGCAGTCGGTGCATTCTAGCGCCCCAGCCGACAGGGTGGTTTTTAGTTATGGCACTTGCTTCCGAATGGAGTGATGATGTGGTGATACAGACATTATTTAATTGTAAACTTATCTCTGGACCGGTACTACATTGGAGAGGCCGGAATCCTAGTTGCTGAGTCAATACTGAAGTTGGCTGACAATTCCTGGATGTTTGGGATCTGGAAACTAACATGGAGGTGCTGGGGAGACATCTTGCCTTGTGCCATTTAGAGTTTTTAGTAATAACACAAAGCCACTTCTTTTTCTCATGAGATTTTTTATTTTTCTCCAAATCACAACAGCTGAGAGCAAAAGCCCATGTCTTGCTCCCTCATCGCATAATTTCAAACTCAGCCACACTGTCAACTCTCAAACCTCCTCCCTCTCACTTCGCCACCTCTCGCAGCTCGTCCAACAGAAACATGTGGTATTGATGATTTATCCTTAAACTTTTCCATTCCCATCTAACACACGTTTTTGCTAAAAACTTTTCCGTTCTAAGGGCCAGGTTAGCTCAGTCGGTAAGGCGTTCGGCTAGAAACCACAAGGTTCCTGGTTCGATACCGGCCCTCGCCAACTCAGCGTATGAGTAACACAGGGATCTGTGCGGTAAAGTAAGGAGCTGATGGTAGGTATGGCGCTCCATCTCGGACGCAAAAACAATCTCCTTTGTCTAGCACTAGTGAAAAGGGGATAGACTCCTTCACTGATTGGCTGATACCGACTTTTGGCCACACCGATGACTTTACTTACTTATTACGTTCTTTACCGTGCGCGTCGGGAAGACGAAGTAAGATATACGTCTACCCAGAAAATCTCTCTAGTCTTAACTCCCCAGATTCGAATCCTATTTTCGAAGACTCCTCTGATCCATCTTGTATAATGAGAGTTCTGCACCAGACGACTCTGGATTCAAGGCTGTTGCCAATCCAATGACATGCTACACAGAAAAAATATTGTCAGACAGAAAGAAAGAAAGAAAGAGTGAGAGGGGAAGATAGAGAGAAGAGGTTAGTGTATGGAAGCAATAACGCTAATCTGGTTCAATCGATCATAATGAAAAGATGAAAAGAAGGAAGGAAAGGCAGAAAAGAAGAGAGAGAGAGAGAGAGAGAGAGAGAGAGAGAGACAGAGACAGAGACAGAGACAGAGAGACAGAGACAGAGACAGAGTTAAATAAAATTATTATACTTTTTACATTTTATTTAAGTATTTGGCTATAACTCATACTAGCAGATCCTGCTAGTCTTTTATAATGATGTAGAGAATAAAACAATTTCCAGCACCGTTTGCAACTGAACGATAATGTAGGAATATTAAGTAAGAGCACGGAAGCAATAACGCTAATCTGGTTCAATCAATCATAATGGAAAGATGAAAAGAAGGAAAGAAAGGCAGAAAAAAAGAGCGATAGATAGATAGATAGATAGGTATATATATAATATATATATATATATATATATATATATATATAGAGAGAGAGAGAGAGAGGAGAGAGAGAGAGAGAGAGTTAAATCAAGATTATTATACTTTTTACATTTTATTGAAGTATTTTGCTATAACTCATAATGTGCTATATCAGAGATCCTCCCAGTCTTTTATAATGATGTACAGAATAAAGCAAATTCCAGTACAGTTTGCAACTGAATGATAATGTGGGAATATTAAGTAAGAGCACGGAAGCAGTAACGCTAATCTGAGTCAATCAATCATAAGGAAAGGATGAACAGAAGGAAAGAATGAAAGAGAGAGAGAGAGAGAGAGAGAGAAGAGAGAGAGAGAGAGAGAGAGAGAGAGAGGGGGAGAGAGAGAGTTAAATCAAGATTATATAATTTCTACATATTGAAGTATTTTGCCATAGCTCATACTGCGTCGGCTTGGTCATGTCAGGATGATGGACAAAGGCCGCATCCCCAAACACCTACTGTATGGCGAATTAGCAGAAGGCACCCGACCAGTAGGGAGACCACGCCTGTGCTTTAAATATGTCTACTAGAGAAACATGAAGACATGCCACATTAACACCAACACATGGGAGGCTTGTGCAGAAGACCGTGCGACCTGGCGACTCCTCGTCAAACAAGGAACGAAAAGGAGGGAAAAGAGGGGAAAGTAGCCGCCACGGAAAGAGAGCCAAAAGGAAGGAGAGACAACAGCAACTCCAGCAAGTATCACTGTTTTGTTTGTATTCACTGCACCAGAGATTGCAATTCAAAAATCGGTCTGTTCAGCCACTCCCGCAGTTGCATATAAAAAAAATGGACGCCACGCCATCGTCTTTAGTAGACAGAAGGTTGCCAACACAAAACATATTGAAGTATTTTGCTATAGCTCATACTGTGCTATATCAACAGGTCCTGCTAGTCTCCTATAATGATGTAGGAAGCGCGTGGTGTAATGGTTAAAGTCATTAAATGGACTCGTCGCCCCGAGTTCAAATCCTGGACGTGGTAATTGCATTTCACTTAGCGCTAATACCCTTGGGAAAGGTATGAATCCTACTCTCCCTCCAGCTATGGGTAAATAGCAGGGCAGACTGGGTTCTTTAACCATGGCTAGGTACCCAGTCTAGGAGAAGGAAAACTCTGAATTCAGACCTGTTAAACCCCGCTTAAGAAATTGACCTTGTGTCGTATCCTGCACGTGCGGAGGAGTTGGTAAATATATATAATGATGTAGAGAATAAAGCAATTTCCAGCACAGTGTGCAAAATTCCTGAATGATAATGTGGGGATATCAATATTATCATGGACTGCTATTATAATGAGAAACGTTAAAGTACATATATCAAACGATCTAATAATTATCATACTGTAGTATATCTACAGTTCCTCTTAATTAAGTATTATTACAGGCTAATCGCAGCTTAGCTTCGGTGATCTAGCGGGAACCGATGCTATCAGCGCAACTCGGCCGTAACCAGGCAACTCCGGGTATCCCTGCTAGTATATATAAATGTACGTATGTGTGTGCGTATCTTCGACCCTGTAAAAGAAAGGTTCCTGTAAATCCATTGTTCCAATTATTCCTGAATGCGAAGAACGGCAGGAAGTTGCGTTGCAGACTTTAATCCTGTTGTCGCGTAATGGCATATCGGAGAGTTTGCAGGAAAAAGCAGTCGACAAAGAATCCAGTGGATAGACACTTTCTCTTCACAGTCGAGCCGGCTTAGCAGACCGTAATGGCCGCCGAGAACCCGGATGTTAGGGCTTAAACAAGCAGAACAATTGATAGGATCCATTAGCATTATCTCTCTTCGCCTTTCCCGCGTTGGGTGAGTGGATCGTAAACTCGTGAAAAAATACTTGGCTATTTTCTTGTTCTTGTTGTTTTTGTACTGATCGGGATGTCAGCGAAGGTTTTAGTGCTGAGAGAGAGAGAGAGAGAGAGAGAGAGAGAGAGAGAGAGAGAGAGAGAAAACATAGAGAAATAACAGAGAGAAAAAAAGGGATGGAGTAAGAGGGAGAGAGAGAAAAAAGAAAG
The DNA here is from genome assembly GCA_023376005.1 of Doryteuthis pealeii. NCBI lineage: Eukaryota > Metazoa > Mollusca > Cephalopoda > Myopsida > Loliginidae > Doryteuthis > Doryteuthis pealeii. The sequence continues at coordinate 34,216,132 of CM042166.1, read as the reverse complement.
ACAGAGAGTCAGAATGAGAATGTGTGTGTGAGAAGAGATAGAGAGGGGAAAGAGAGAGAGAGAGGAGAGACGAGAGGACAGAGAGAGAGAGAGAGAGAGAGAGAGAAGGAGGGAGGGAATGAGAGGAGGGAAAGTGAGAAAAATAAAGACAGAGAGGCAGAAGGAGAGAAGAGAGAGACAGAAAGATAGACAGACAGACAGAGGGGGTAGAGAGAAACATTTGAGAGAAAGAAAGGAAGAGAGAGAAAGACAGAGAGAAAGACAGAGGGATGGAAGAATATATATATATATATATATATAAGAGAGAGAGAGAGAGAGAGAGAGAGAAAGAGAGAGAGAGAGAGTCATACAGACAGAGACAGAGAAGCAGAAAGAGCGAGATAGAGTTGAGAAAGAGTTGAGAGTCTGAGCAAGAAAGAAAGTGAAGAGAGAGAAGAGAGAGAGAGAGAGAGAGAGAGAGAAGAGAGAGAGAGAGAGAGACAGACAGAGACAGAGACAGAGACAGAGACAGAGTTAGAAGGATAGACAGAAAGAAACAGTTGAGAGAGATAGAAACAGAGATAGATTGATATATATTATATATATATTATATATATATATTATATATATAGACAAAGAGGGGGGAGAGAGAGAGAGAGGAGAGAACAATATATAGTGAGAGTTAGAGGGAGGAGACGGAGGGAGAAAGACTGAGAGACTGGGAGAAAGACAGTTGAAAAAAGACTTGAGAGATAGAGCAAGAAAGAAAAGTAATATATATATATATATATATATATATATATATATATATATATATATATATAGAGAGAGAGAGAGAGAGAGAGAGAGAGAGGGGGGACAGAAGGAGAACCAGAGGGGAAAATTTGAGAGATTTGAGAGACAGGCCATGAAAGAGTATGTAAAAGAATATATATATATATTATTATATATATATATATATATACGTATGTGTGTGTGTGTGTGTGTGTGAGTGAGACAGAAAGAAAGGGAAGAGAGAATGCAATGTGTTTTTTCTCGGTGAATTGTTAAAGGAAGGTTTTTACGATTCTCTGTTTAGTGTCCGCCATCAACCATTCTGTTTTTGTGTGTCGGCCATTGAATAAAGGATTCTACTTTACTTTCTCTTCAAAGTTAAAAGTTTCGGATGGTTCTGGTGTCGTTGCGCGATAGCTATGGTCGTTTTCCAAAGTGTTGATTGAATTTGGCGACGTGGACAAAAGCAAGCTTTTAAACGACAAATCGCTTGCGAACGAAAGGTTTTAGGCAAATGTATTAAATTGACATTGAATCTCCCATAAATAAGTACATCTTTCTTTTATAATGGAGATTGTGTATTTATCTGTCTGTAACCGAAACTATATTGCTACTCAAGTCACAATTCCCTTAGTTATTTACGTCACATTCCCCATGATTATTATTTTCATTAAAACCTAAATTCTAAATAAAATGGTTTTATATTATTAATACTGTTAACCATATCTACTTACTAATAACATGCAATTTTATTTATATATACAACAAAATAGCGGTTTACAGTGTTAACGGGGAAAACACATGGACATTAAAAATTTGATTTTAATAAATATGTGCTATTAATTTCTAATTGTTTGGTTTTATCTTAAAGAATATAAGCGAAAATTTCGGGCATAAATCTTAAAAGAAATCCATTTGTTAAGTTTCTGACCGCCATCCTTAGCCAGTTGAAAAGGACTTAAAGTAAGTAAGTCATCGGTTATAGAATCCTCCGATAAGTGAATAAGTCCTGAGTTATGGAATTGGGCCAGGTTAGCTCAGTCGGTAGAGCGTTCGGCTAGAAACCACAAGGTTCCTAGTTCGATACCGGTCCTCGCCAACTCAGCGTATGAGTAGCACAGGGATCTGTGCGGTAAAGTAAGGAACTGATGGTAGGTGTGGCGCTCCACCTCAGATGCTAAAACAATCTCCTACAATCTCCTTGGTCTAGCGCTATTGAAAAGGGGATAGACTTCCTCGTTGACTGGCTGATACGCGACTTTAAGGGCCGCCCCGGTTGACTTTACTTTTTTTTAGAACTATGAGGTCAAATTGGTCCATTGTATATATCCAGTAAATGTTCCCGTCGGATCGTCCACGGAAGTTCAAAGAGAATATGTGTAGGTGTATGACACGAGAAAACAGGCTTGGTAATAGTAATAACAATATTCTAGCAACAGAGTCTGCCAAGTGATTGCCAAGGAATCATGGGTCCACATATGATTATGCGACGAGTCCTTAATAAATTAAGAGCTAGTGGTCGATCTAAGAAACCCTTATATCAGAAACTCACACCATTAACAATAAGAAATAAAGTGTTATTTGATTCTTACTTCTATTTTTAATATTAAATAGTTGATATGACAATTTAGCATAAAGTTTGGGAGTGGATGGAAGCGTAAGTTTCAGTGTTCTAATTTCGATTATATCCCTCTGTTAAATTTTTATTCAGCATTCTTATTTAGTTTCATTAGCTCTATCTAATTAATCATAATATTTATTACTTGAAACTTACATACACGTGAGACTCTAACTCTCACTTTCGGCCNCGAAGACTACATGATGAGCGTGCTGAGTGCGGGACAGTCTCCCCCCCGCCCCCTTTGAACTGTGCATTTTAGAGTTTTAGTAACTAACACAAAGCACGTTCTTTTTTCTCAATGAGATTTTTATTATTTCTTACCTTCCATCACAACAGCTGAGAGTCAAAGCCCCAGTAGTAGCTTGCTCCCTCTCGCATAATTTCAAACCAGCCACACTGTCAACTCTCAAACCTCCTCCCTCTAACTTCGCCACCTCTCGCAGTCGTCCACAGAAACATGTATTATTTGAATGATTTATCCTAAACTTTCCCAATTCCCATGCTGAACACACGTTTATGCTAAAATACTTTTCGATCTAATGGGGCCAGGTTAGCTCAGTCGGTAAGGCGTTCCGGCTAGAAACACAGGTTCCTGGTCGAATACGGCCCTCGGCCAACTCTAGCCGCGATGAGTAAACAGGGGAATCTGCTGCGGTAAAGTAAGAGAGCTGATGGTATGGTATGGCGCTCTCTCGAGCAAAACATCTCTTGCTGACTCGTGTATAGGAACTCTCTCCTTATCACTCACTGAAATTGGGACTCTCATGGCGCGGTTTGGCCACCGATGACTTTAGCTTTACTTATTAGTTCTTTACCGTGCGGCGTCGGGAAGCGAAGTAAGAATATACCGCTCTACCCAGAAAATCTCTCTAGTCTTAACTCCCAGATTCGAATCCTTCTTCGAAGACCTCGCTCTGATCCATCTTGATATAATGAGAGTTCTGCACAGACGACTCTGGTCAAGGACTGTTGCCAATCAATGACATGCTAACAAAAAAAAATATGTCAGACAGAAAGGAAAGAGAAAGAGTGAGGAGGGGAAGATAGAGGAAGAGGTTGTTATGGAAGCAATAACGCTAATCTGTGTTCAATCGATCATAATGAAAAGATGAAGAAGGAAGGAAAGCAGAAAAGAAGACGAGAGAGAAGAGAGATGAGAAAGTAGAGAGAGAGAAGCACGACAGAGACAGAGGAGACAGAGACATGAGGACAGAGAGATACAAATTATTTACTTTTACATTTTAATCTTAAGTATTGGGCTCTACTCATATAGCAGATCCATGCTAGTCTTTTACTAATGATGCTAGAGAAAAACAATTTCCAGCAACCGGTTTGCAACTGAACGACTACATGTAGAATATTAGTATGAGCACGAAGCAATATCGCTATCTGGTTCATCATATCATAATGGAAAGATGAAAGAAGAAAGAAGGCAGAAAAAAAGCGATCAGATAGTAGAGTAGATAGGTAATTATATATAGTATATATAATATTATATTTATATATAGGAGGATGGAGAGAGAGAAGAGCGGAGAGAGGGGAGTTTAAATCAGATTATTAGTACTTTTTCACACATTATTGACAGTATTTTGCTATCACTCGATTAATGTGCTATAATCAGAGTCTCTCCCGTCTTTTTAATGAATGTACAGAATAAAGCAATTCCAGTAAGTTTGCATCTAATGATAATGTGGAATATTAAGTAAGAGCACGGAAGCAGTACGCTTAATCTGAGTCATCAATCATATAGAAGGTATGAACAAGAAGAAAGAATGAAAAGAGAGAGGAGAGAGAGAGAGAGGGAGAGAGAGATAGAGAGAGAGCGAGAGAGGGGGGAGTAGAGAGAGTTAATCAAGATTATATAATTTCTCATATTGAAGTATTGCCATAGCTTCATACTGCGTCGGGTTGGTCTATGTCAGGACTGTGGACAAAGGCCGCATCCCAAACACCTACTGTATGGCGAATTAGCAGAAGGCGCGCGACCGGTAGGGAGACCGACGCCTGTGCTTTAAATATGTCTCTAGAGAACATGACAAGACATGCCACATTAACACCACCACATGGGAGGGCTTGTGCAGAGACCGTGCACCTGGCGACTCCTCGTCAAACAAGACTAAAGGAGGGAAAGAGGGGAAGTAGCCCGCCACGGAAAGCGAGCCAAAAGAGCGAGAGACCGCAACTCAGCAAGTAGGTCCACTGTTTTGTTTGTGATTCATGCACTGAGCCAGAAGATTGCAATTCAACAAATCGGTGTCTGGTCAGCCCTTCGCAAGTTTGCATATAAAACAATGGCGCCAACGCCATCGTCTTTAGTGAGCAGAAAGTTGCCACACAAAACATATGAAGGTATTTTGCTATAGCTCATGAACTGTGCTTATATCAACAGGTCCCTGCTTAGTTGCTCCTATATGATGTAGGAAGCGCTGTGGTGTAATGGTAAAGTCCTTAAATGACTCGTCGCCCCGAGTTCAAAAACTGGAGTGGATTGCATTTTCACTTGCGCGTAATACCATGTGACAGGTATGAATCCTATCTCCTCCAGCATGGGTAAATAGGCAGGGCAGACTGGGTTCTTGATAACCAGCATGTCGTACCAGTCTAGGAGAAGGAACTCGAATTCGACCTGTTTAAACCCCGCTAAAGAAATTGCCTTGTGTCGTATCCTGACGTGCGGAGGAGCTTGGTTAATATATATAATGATGTAAGGAGATAAGCAATTTCCCAGCACAGTGTGCGCATAATTCTAATGATAATGTGGGGATGATCAGTTTATCATGGCTGCTGTATTATAATGAAAACGTTAAAGTAATTATATCAAACGATCTAATAATGTATATAATAGTTAGTTATCTACAGTTCCTATTAATAAGTATTATTAAGGCTAATCGTCAGCTTGCTTCGGTGATCTGCGGGAACGAATGCTATCAGCGCACTCCGGCCGTAACCAGGCATCCGGATCCTGCTAGTTATATAAATGTTACGTATTGTGTGTGGTATCTCGGATTGTAAAAGAAGGTTCCTGTAAATCACATTGTTCCATTATTCCTGAATGCGAAGAACGGCAGGAAGTTGCGGTTGCGACTTTAATCCTCGTTGGTCGCGTATGGAGTATCGGAGCGTTTGCAGGAAAAGCAGTCGTACAAGAATCCGTGGGATAGATCACTTTCTCTTCACGTCGAGCCGGCTTAGCAGACCGTAATGGCCGCCGAGAACCCGGAATGTTAGGGCTTAACAGCGAACAATTGATAGGATTCCATTAGCTATCTCCTTCGCCTCTTCCTCGCGTATGGGTGAGTGGATCGTAAACTCGTGAAAAAATACTTGGCTATTTTCTTGTTCTTGTTTGTTTTTGTACTGATCGGGATGTCAGCGAATGGTTTTAGTGACTGAGAGAGAGACGAGAGAGAGAGGAGTAGAAGGGAGAGGAGGAGAGAACGAGAGAGAAACAAGAGAAATAACAGAGAAAGAAAAAAAGAGGATGGAAGTAAGGGGAGAGAGAGAAAAGAAGACAGACGAGATCAAATGAGAATGTGTTGTGGAGAGGAAGGAGGGGGAAAAGAGAGAGAGAGGAGAAGACAGGAACAGAGAGTGAGAGAGAGAGAGAGAGAGAAGGGGATGGGAATGAGGGAGAGGGAAAGTGAGAAAAATAAGACCAGACGGGCAGAAGGAGAGAGAGAGAGAGACGAAAGATACAGACAGACAGAGGGGTGAGAAGAGAAACATTTGAGGAAAGAAGAATAGAGGGAGAGACAGGAAGACAAGGGGAATGGAAGAATATATATATTTATATATATAGAAGAGAGAGAGAGAGCGAGCGCAGAGAGAGAGGAGATGAGAGAGAGTCTACAGGACAGAGACAGGAGCAAAGCCGAAAGAGCGATGATAGGTGAGAAGACTGAGAGTTGAGCAAGAAAGAAGTGAGGAGAGAGAGAGAGGAGGTGAGAGAGTAGAAGAGAGAGAGAGAGAGAGAGACAGACAGAGCACAGAGACGGACAGAGACAAGTTAGTAAGGATAGACAGAAAGAGAGATTAGCAGAGAACAGTTGAGAGAGATAAAACAGAGATAGATTGATTGTATATATTATATATATAAATATATATATATATATGACAAGAGGGGGGAGAGGAGAGAGAGGAGCGAACAATATTAGTGAGAGTTAGAGGGAGAGAGACGGATGGGGAAAGACTGAGAGACTGGGAGAAGCACAGTTGAAAAAGACTTGAGAGATGAGCAAGAAAGAAGAGTAATATTATATATATATATATTATTATATTATATATATATATATATATAGAGAGAGAGAGAGAGAGAGAGAGAGAGAGGGGAAGAAGGAGAACAGAGGGGAAATTTTGAAGATTTGCAGAGACAGGCATGAAAAGAGTATGTAAAGCATATCATATAATATATATATATATCTATATATATATATACGTAGTGTTGTGTGTGGTGTGTGTGTGAGTGAGACGAAGAAGGGAAGAGAGAATGGAATGTGTTTTTTTTCTCGGTGAATTGTTACAGGAAAGGTTTTTAGCGATTCTCTGTCTTAGTGTCGCCACTCAACATTCTGTTTTTTGTGTGTCGGCATTGATAAAGATTCTACTTTACTTCTCTTCATAAGTTAAAAGTTCGGATGGTTCTGGTGTCTGTTGCGCGATAGCTGGTCGTTTTCCAAGTGTTGATTGAATTTGGAGACGTGGACAAAAGCAGCTTCTTAAACGACAATGCTTGCGACAGAAAGGTTTTAGGCAATGTATTAAATTGACATTGAATCTCCATAAATAGTACTCTTCTTATTATAATGTGAGATTGTCGTATTTACTCTGTCTGTACCGAACTATATTGATAACTTCAGTCACAATTTTTAGTTATTTACGTCAATTCATTGATTATTATTTTCATTAAACTAAATTCTAAATAAATGTTTTATATTATTAATCTGTTAACGCTATTACTTACTAATAAATGCATTTTATTTATATATAAACAAAATAGCGGTTTACAGTGTTAAGGGAAAACCATGGAATTAAAATTTGATTTTAATAATATGTGCTTTAATTTCTAATTGTTTGGTTTTATCTTAAAGATATAAGCGAAAATTTGGCATAATCTAAAAGAAATCCATTTGTTAAGTTTCTGACGCATCCTTAGCTCAGTTGAAGAAGGACTTAAAGTCAGTTAAGTCATGTTATAGAATCCCGATAAGTGCATAAGTCTGAGTTATGGAATCTGGGAGGTTAGCTTCAGTCGGTTAGAGCGTTCGGCCTAGAACACAAGGTTCCTAGTTCGATACGGTCCTCGCCACTCAGCGTATGAGTAGGCACAGGGATCTGTGCGGTAAAGTAAGGAACTGATGGTAGGTGTGGCGCCTCACCTCAGATGCTAAAACAATCTCTACAATCTCCTTGGTCTAGCGCTATTGAAAAGGGGATAGACTTCCTCGTTGACTGGCTGATACCGACTTTAGGCGCGCCCGTTGACTTTACTTTTTTTACATGTAGTGTCAAAGGTCAGTGATATAATCTATGTTCCGTCGTCTCACGAGGTTCAAAGCAATATGTGTAGGTATGACCAGAACAGCTGGTATAAATAACAATATCAGCAACAGAGTACTGCCAGTGATTGGCCAAGAATATGGTCACATGATTATCGCCGAGTCTATAAATAAGAGTAGGCATCTAGGACACACCTTATATCAAGAAAACTCAACACCATTAACAATAAGAAATAAGTGTTATTGTATTCTTTACTTCCTATTTTAATTAATAGTTGAATCATGACAATTTAGCAATGAAAGTTGGGAGTGATGGAAGCGTAAGTTTCAGTTGTTCTATTTTTCGATTATATTCCCTCTGTTTCAAATATTTTTATCAGCATTCTTATTTAGTTTCATTAGCCTATCTAATTTAATATAATATTTATTACATTGAAAACTTAAAATACACGTGAGACTCCTAACTCTCACTCGCACACACACATGTTTTTCACGTGGTCGTCTGTCACCAACAGACCAGCTTGTGACAGGCAAGCCCTGCCATACATACTACATATATGGTCAGGCTTGAATGTAGGAAATGTATCCAGGATACCCGTCTTGTACCGCTTTCATAGAGCCCGCTTCAGGATGGAGTGCTCGAGCCGAATTGCCTTAATCCTTATATATATATATATATATATATATATATATATATATGATGAGAAATATATATTATTATATATATGGCCGAAATGTACATACAGAGATTGATTTTTCTCGATTTGTTTAGCTTACATTTAAATAGTTTAATCCCGCTAATTATTTTTAATGAATTAAATTTCAAAAATAGGTTCGACTTCATTTAAGCACATATTCTTCCCATATATTATATATATATATATATATATATGTGTGTGTGTGGTGTGTGTGTATTTATATAGATAAAGGTGGCTTACGTGATATGGGCACGATCGTTGGAGGTGCACAAAATCCAGGTGTTAAGTCCGCGATAAAATAAATGCAAAGTGCTCAATACAAAACAAGCATTCCCTTATAACGTAATATCTTATTCAATGAACACACGTGTAATCGGCTGCAATTAATCGGTACCTCGATTAATTCAGTGGATTTAACCCTAAAGATCCTCATGGTGAAACTCGAGTAGGTTTCTATTGTATCCATTTCTTTAATATATATATATATATATATTATATATATATATATATTGTGTGTGTGTGTGTGTGTCGTGTGTGTCTGTATTATATTTTCTCTCTTTTTTCTATCTCTTATTCAGTCTTATACTGTTTACCTTTTATCTTCGCTACATTCCCCTCTTTAACGATATCCAATCAAAGAGTGGTTACCAAGCATCATTCCTTCTTAGATACCCTCCCCAATAAAGACACCCCAACGTAACACCACAATCATTTCATTTCATTTCATTTGGTTATTTAAAAAATAATAATAGTTTGATAATGTACACATGGATTAACTCCTGACCGAAACACGTGTTAAGTAAAATTGAATTAAGTATCCTATTTTATCCATTCTATAACTTTATTTCTTTATTTCTTTTTCAACACACACACACACATATATATATATATATAATATATATATATGGTGAGTATATATATATATATATATATATATATATATATATATATGTGTGTGTTGTGTGTGTGGTGTGTATTATATTTTCTCCTCTTTTTCTATCTCTTATTCAGTCTTATACTGTTTACCTTTTATCTTCGCTACATTCCCCTCTTTAACGATATCCAAGCATCATTCCTTCTTAGAGCCCCCCCTCCCAAATAAAGACACCAAAGCTAACACCACAATCCCAACACCCAACCAATAGACCCTCCGGCCCTTTACACCACTTCAACATCCACCCATCATCATTGAGAAAAAAAATCTTTAACTTACTTGATCTCTTTTCTTTGACCTTGGCACAGGGCCAAACATATCTACGTTTCCAGCACCGGCTCACCGTAAGCTGTCGCTAATATGACAACTGGTAATTTGCACACATACACACCTTGAATTAGAGGACTTAATTATACGCTCTCTAATTCGGGTGCCGCTCAAATCACAAACGCTGGGAATTGGGCGGTGGGTGATGGATGGGTGAATGGGGGTGGGAGCCGTCGCTTTAAATCATAAAGAAGTTGAGCCGAAGTTTTATAGCTTTGAATCTACGATCACAAATTGATCACCTAAAGATCAATGTCTAACTCTATTTTCGGGCTAAATTGATACTTCTTTGTCTTATATTTTTCTCGCTTTAGGCGAGAATATTCTAAGCATATATGAACCATGATATATATATATATATACTTTTCTCATTTATTCTCTCTCTTCTCTCTCTCTCTCTCTCTATTATTATATATATATATATATATATATATATATATATATTATATATATAGGCATTCGGGCTGTTTGTTGTTTTATTATTCTCTCAATAGCGCCCCTTACCTATTATGGTAGAGGCGCGTAGTATCGCTTGACAAGCTTAATTCCGCTAGGATGGTCAGCTGTGTACTGTGGCCGAGGGATAAAAGTGTTTCACTAGTGTTTCACTGCGTCTGCTGAAGTCCCGGTTTCGATTTCTGTCGGAGGGAAATCGTTAGTATATACCGCTGATGAGACTTAATAAAGTCGAAACAGTCTGTACGGTATTCTACACATCGAGCCATCCTTTACTGGGATTACACTTGTCAAGTTTATTTTCTATAAGAAAAAGTATCGAATTTTATGCGATATTGAAAGTACTAGGTGATTTTTTTTATTGTACTTATCCCACGGCGATATTGTAATCTTCTGTTGTTTAAGAAGTTGATGAACGCCGTATATTTGAAAAATTTTTTCCGTGATGTTAAATCGGCTAATTCGTGATGTTAACCGCGGCTCGGCTGCTCCCGCGCGTGGAAAATGTTCGAAATTTTTTAATTTTTACTATAAATATAGCCTTGCTCGGCATAGTGAATAAAGTTTGTTTCTTTATAGTATCATTGAAGCATTGTGTGTATGTGTAATATAAAGATTTTGAAGGCATATACGGCGTTCATCAACTTCTTAAACAACAGAAGATTAAATATCGCGTGGGATAAGTACTATAAAAAAATCACCTAGTACTTTCAATAACTCTGAAGATGGAATTTTACTTCGAATATTTAGTTTTGAAAAAAAAAAAAAGTTAAAATAATTCAACACATTGCATTGTAAATTGCCTTCAAAATCTTTATATTACACATACACACAATGCT
>CM042166.1:34190009-34200009 GCA_023376005.1 Doryteuthis pealeii | reverse complement strand
ACTTATAATGGAACATTCTAGTCTCTTTGTTTATTTCTATGCCAATCCTCCTTCTCTCTCTATCTCTCTCTCTCTGTCTCTGTCTGTCTCTGTCTGTCTCTCTCTCTCATATATATATATATATACTATCAAAAGTACCCGTCTATGACCGTACTATATATAAAGGTTGAACCATAAATAGGCGAGAGATTCCGAGCGGAACGGCTTAGACTCCGATTTTGTTCACTAAAATTAAACTAAACAGCTGGTATAGCTTTAAAAGAAAACAGGCAGCGACAATATCTTATTACCAGCAGCAGCTGGTATACGGACAGTCCGCAAATCGATTGATTTTGGTTTAATTAATTAATTAATCAGCAAAAATCAATAACCAAATTTGGTGTGTTTCTTAGTTAGAAGGTTATTAAGGGGTATGCAAGATTTCAAATCTGAGTGACCTCCCGTTTCTGAGTTATACGTCGACACGTACATACCAAACTTCCTTTTATATATAATATATATATATATATATATATTATATATATATATATATATAGTTAATTCCTTGTTAGTATTGTAGAAATGATAATAAAGTGCTCAATTATTTTCATAAGTGAACGTTTTTGATGACGACCAATCAACTAAAGGTGAGGCTCCGAAACCATTGGTAAAACGGACGCTTAAATGTATTGCAAAATATAATCAAATTTATATATATATATAATATATATATATATATATATATATATATATATCATCATCATCATCATCATATCGCGCTTTCAGCATCCATGAAAATCTCTCTCCATCCGTCCCTATCGCTCATTATTCTCGGGAGGTCCTCTATGCAGCATCCTGCATCCGCACATCGCTGATCAACGTACGTTTTTGCTGGTCGGCCTACACTGGCTTGTCCATGTGCTAGCTTCCATAGGAGTATTATTATTACTGTCCATCGTATCCGATTATTACACAACGCCAATCATATTCCACCAATTATCCTTATTTTTTATTTATTTTTTTATTCATCTATTTATTTTTTAAAAAAAATAAAGGATTTACTCTGAGGAAGGTCGATACTTCTTTGTGAGCGGAACTTTTCTACATTTTTCTATTATTATTGTTATTTCATTTCATTTTGTTATTTAAAAATAATAATAGATTGAATAATGTATACATGGATAAACTCCTGATCGAAACACGTGTAAGTAAAATTGATTAAAATATCCTATTTTATCCATTTTATACAATCTTTCCTTTATTTCTCTTTTCAACACACACACACACACACACACACATATATATATATATATATATAGCAATTGACATAGTATTTTTAGCACTATATACTTATAAATATAGCACACTCTATTCCTAATATTAATTATATATATTATTACATTAAGAATATTTAACTTCGTTTCCTCCACTTATTCAGTTATTCTTATACTTATTCATATATATATATATATATATATATATATATATATTAAATTTTTACTTGAAGGCACTTACAACGCATGTATCGCATAAAATTCGATACTTTTTTTCTTATAGAAAATGAACTTGACAAGTGTATAGCAAAGGATGGCTCGATGTGTAGAATACCGTACAGACTGTTTCGACTTTATTAAGTCTCATCAGCGGTATATACTAACGATTTCCCTCCGACAGAAATCGAAACCGGGACTTCAGCAGACGCAGTGAAACACTAGTGAAACACTTTATCGCCTCGGCCACAGTACACAGCTGACCATCCTAGCGAAATTAAGCTTGTCAAATGATACTACTACACGCCGCTACCATAATAGGTAAGGGGGCGTTATTGAGAGAATAATAAAACAACAGACCGTATGCCCTTCGGCGAAGTGAATAAGATTTTTGGATGTTTGTTTATTTAGAACGTTGCTGAATTATATATATATATATATATATATATTATATATATATATATATATATATATATTATATATATATATATATATATATATATATATATATATATATATAGTTAGTTAGTTAGTTAGTTAGGTGGATAGGTAGGTAGATAGGTTTGTAAGTTACTTAAGAATTTATTTTAAACATTTTCTTTAAAAAATTATTTCTGTGAAATAAACATTTTAAGAGAAATTTTTTGTGAAAAATTATTTTTACTTGACTCTTTCGGAACATGAAATAAATATTGAAATATATTGAAAAATCAAAGATTAACGCATTTTTTGTATATATATATATATATATATATATATATATATATATATATATATATATATATATATTGTGCATGTGAGCGTGTGTGAATAAATATAGGAAACGACTGAATTTGTTCCGTGTGATAATATACATAATTACAATTAATATATATATATATATATATATATATATATATATATAGGCAAGGTTAAAGAGCCCAGTACACCCTATTATTACCCATAGCTGCAGGGAGGGTAGTTGGATTCAGGCCTTCTCAAAGATATTAGCGTTATGTGAAATGCAAGCAGCCTCGTCTAGAATTTGAAATCGTCTCGTCGTGTTCATTTCCTACGACGGTAACCATATATATATATATATATATATATATATATATAATTATATATATATTAGTTTGCTATGTACTTATAAATATAGCAACCTATATCATTAATTTAAATTATATATAAATTATAAATTAAATTTATATTTAGGACGTTTCCTCTATTTATTCATTTACACACACACACAAACATATATATGAAGTAGTCAAACAATTTGTTTGAAATGGCAACGGCCGACAATTTGTGGGAGATTATGTGCTTAATTAAAGTCATACCTAATTTTGTTAATTAATCAATTATAACTAAATGAATTAGGCTTGCATATCGGTTTAAATGTAAAGCGTAAACAAATCGAGACAAATTCATCTCTGTATGTACATTTCAGCCCATTAGGCCTCCTCAGCAGAGCTATAGACAGGGTAGTGCTTTGTGCGTGATTCGAACCCTACCTGTCAGGCTGACAGGCGGACATTCTAACCCACTACACTAGCTAGCTTCCCCAGAATTTCTCGTTCATTTTAAACATAAGCACATAATCTCCCACAAATTGTCGGCCTTTGCCATTTCAAACACATTGTTTGACTACTTCATACTGTCGTGCCATAAGTCACCCCAAAAGTGCGATATACATACCAGTTTAAAATGAACGAGAAATTCTGTACTATTATCATAATAATTTTGCTCCACCAATGTATTGAGCACTTTATATTTGTTATATCGCTGCCTTATCATTGTGAATCTTGCACCAACTAACCATTGTGATATGTTTCACCGGTAAGTCAGCTTTTCCACAAATACCATAATATATATATATAGTTAAAAATTAAAAATTAATGGTAAAATAAATGAATGGATGAAATAAAAATGAATGAAATGATGGGGATAAATGAAAAATCCTTTCCAAGGGACCCCTCTCAAAAGTATTAAAACACTTTTTGAGAGTGGGGTCCTTGATAGAAAGTTTTTCTCATCTATTATTAGACTCCTTTGAAGCATCAAATTAATATAATTATTCTATAAGTTATTATAGAAGATAAAATTCGTCTCTTACCTTTGTAATATCTTTTGAGAATGGGTTTGAATTTATATATATATATACATATATATATCTAATCTTGTCTGGTTAACATCCGGTGAATATTGCTACATTGTAACTATCTTGAATTCAAAATAAAAACGGTCAAATAGAAGAATTTATTTACTTAGCTTTTTTTTCAGTTGTAAAATAAAATAAAATATATTAAATTAATTAGATAAATCAGTAAATAAATAAAAAGATTATCTTTAATTATATATTAGAAAGATTTGTGAATAATTTTAGAAAACTATATTTTATGAGTATTTTAAAATTTCAAATAGATTAAATATTATAAATTAAATATTTAAATTACAAAAGACAAAGTGTTTTAAATCTAAATTTTTAACTAAATAATTTAGAAGCATACGTGAAAACTTAAATTATATATATATATATATATATATATATATATATATATATATATATATATATCAAAGCAACAAGAGAAGTCACGCGTTATTAGAGTTTACCTACTTTTTCAGAATTATTCTAACTAACGGCAAATATTATATCTTGGTCTTTTCTTTTTTCCAAAAACTTTTTTCCCCCAGGTGATGTTTTGTAGTATATTTTTACAATCAAACTATTTGCCGGTTTTTTTCTCACCGCGAGGGTTTACCAACAAGTTTGGTATATATATATATATATATGTATCCGGGTTAGCTCAGTCGGTAGAGCGTTCGGCTAGAAACCACAAGTTTCCTAGTTTTATACCGGCCCTTGCCAACTCAGCGTATGAGTAGCACAGGGATCTGTGCGGTATAGTAAGGAGCTGATGGTAGGTGTGGCGCTCCACCTCAGATGCAAAAACAATCTCCTTGGTCTAGTGCAAGTGAAAAGGGGATAAACTCTCTCGCTGATTGGCTGATACCGACTTTATGCCACTCCGATGACTTATATATATAATATATTATATATAATAATATATATATATATATATATTATGGATGTCTCAAGTTTGTTCATATCTGTATAGCAAGATGTCTCAGTTTGTTCAGGGATAGAAAAAGGAGAGGTTTAGGTATGTGGCATAGAGAAGTGATATAATGAGGGGTGGGTTTAGTATGTGAGCAATGGTATTTTTATGGGATCAGTTTGTTGCCTTGAATAAATGTGACACTCTTTCTATCCGTTAGCCAATTACCTTTTCAGTATAGAAGCAGAATGTAAAAGCATTTGTCTCAATGAATTTTGAAAAAGCCTCAACTAAACAACGAGGCGAAATATCAATTGAATTTAGTTGCTATGTTGTTATATCCACTTCTCCTCTATTATCAACCACATTTAGTCGGATTTATTCAATACTTCACTCACTGTTATAGTCATCGGGGCGGCCTAATGTCGGTATGAGCCATACTGCGAAGGAGTCTATCCCCTTTTCAATAGCGCTAGACCAAGGAGATTGTTTTTGTGTCTGAGTTGGAGCGCCACACCTACCACCAGCTCCTTACTTTACCGCACAGATCCATGTGCTACTCATACGCTGAGTTAGCGAGGGCCAGTATCGAACTGGAAACCTTGTGGTCTCTAGCCGAACGCTCTACCGACTGAGCTAACCCGGCCCTCACAGTTATATCACTGTCTTATCATTGTGAATCTTGCATCAACTAACCATTGTGGACCTGTTTCACCGGTAAGTCACCTTTTCCACAAATACTATATATATAATATATTATATATATATAATGTAAAAATGGAAAAGGAATTGAATCTGACAATATGAGGGAAATGAGTAAAGAAAAGAAAAGTAAAATGGATAAAATGAATTAATCGATATCACATAATCGATATCATTACACATGTGTTTTCGGTCAGTTTATGTGTTGAAAATATTTTGAACACATACAAGAATCGACCTTCATCAGAGTGATAAAATAAATGTTCACTCTGATGAAGGTCGATTCTTGTATGTGTGCGAAATATTTTCACACACATAAACTGACCGAAACACATGTGTAAGTGATATCGATTAATGTGATATCGATTAAATTCATTTTATCCATTTACTTTTCTTTTCTTTACTCATTTTTCCTCATATATATACATATATATATATATATATACTTATCCCCTCTCTCCTAAGGGGTTACGTATCGACTCCGTGCTAAGTCTCTTTGTCACCGTTATCAAAGCAACAAGAGAAGTCACGCGTTATTAGAGTTTACCCACTTTTTCAGAATTATTCAAACTACGGGCATTATTACTCTATTAAAGAACTGAAGTTCAAATAGTGACTCTTCAATCACTTTATTTATACGAATAACCTTCTGAAGATAATGAACCTAGAACCCATTATTCCTCTGCGCATTGGCAGAAACTGGTTCAAGTACATTTGGTCAGTAAGAGACTCACCGCGTGAAACTATAGGAACGCTTATCACCCCCCAATCTTTATTTAACATAAAAGAAACGTTTAACTCAAAAATTAAAAACGACTTCTCAAAGTCGACGAAGCGTCGGTAAAGGCCATTTGTATTTGACCTCAGTGGATAGACTTGCCTAAGGTCTTAATCACTTAGATGAAATCTTTTATATCAGGGTGAGAGGTTGTGAGGTTCCTCGCTCAATTTTAGCGATGCGGTTTCAAAGAGCACTCAGATAACGGAGGTGGAATATGTAGTGCTTTCTCTCGCCCCCTTAGGCCCTGGGATAGCAGAGCGAGGTGCGAGTAGGAATGGTCAAGTCTTCCTCTTGTGTTCTTGAAGAAGGCATTAAGACAGTTCAATTCTGTGGAAGCATGCGCGCCATTGCTATAGAGAACGCCCCGGGCAGCTTGGAAGATTCTGTCTATTCTTACGGATGGCATTACTTCAACGAACACGAAGTTAATTAATGTGAAAATTCAATTATGCCCGTTTATATATTTAAATCTTTCTTTTAAAATTTCTTTCTTGTTTTTCTTTTGTTCGTTCCTCCTTTCATTCTTTCTTTTTTCTTTCTTTCTTTCTTTTGTTC
Organism: Doryteuthis pealeii; assembly: GCA_023376005.1. Classification (NCBI taxonomy): domain Eukaryota; kingdom Metazoa; phylum Mollusca; class Cephalopoda; order Myopsida; family Loliginidae; genus Doryteuthis; species Doryteuthis pealeii. The sequence continues at coordinate 34,193,464 of CM042166.1, read as the reverse complement.
GTTAAATTCCCATTTTCTTATTCTTTCTTTCTTTCTTTCAATTCTAATTTTTTTTTTTTTTCTTTCTTTCTTTCAATTCTAATTTTCTTAATATTTATTTTTTCTTTCTTTCTTTCTCTTTCTTTCTTTCTTTCTTTCTTTCCTTTCAATTCTAATATTTCTTAATCTTTCTTTCTGTTTCGCATTATCTTTCTCTTTCTTTCTCCTTTCTTTCTTCCTTCCTTTCTTTCTTTCTTTCTTTTCTTTCTTTCAATTGAAATGATTCCTTAATCGGGATTTCTTTTTTTTTTTTTGGTGTATATGTTTTGTTGTTTCTTTTTTTTTGAGAGTGATCTGACATAAGGAGGGAGAAATTGTTGAAAGTAACCAGCAAAGTAAATGTTCTAAAGAACCAGTAAAGAGATAAGAGAAATTTTTGAAACCAGTGTGGAGAAGAGATAGAAGAAAAAAAACATAAAAAAAAAAAAGAAATAAGAAAAGAAAAAAAAAAACAAAAAGATTAAAGGAAATATAAAAAATTTTATGAAATAGTTGATAGAAGAAAGTAACAGAAAAAATGTAAACATAAGAAAAAAGATAATTTTAGAAATTATTCAAATCAATTGTGAACCTACTTATAGACGAAAGAAAGAAAGATAAGAAAGGAATGGAAGAAAGAAAATATGAAAATCGTAAATGTTAATGCCGAACTGAGAATAGTATACAGATTAAATGTTAAATTGAGTTATATCTTGATAAGATAACAGAATGACATGTTCTTTCTAGAAAGTATAAGAAGAAAAGATGAATACTAATAAATCAAAATTCTAAGATAATTTCAATTATATATGAACATTTGTAATTATATCGTTTCATATATCTGTACAGAAACAAAAGATATAGAAAGAAAGGTTCATATTGAATATTTCTTATGCATATATTCTGGTTCCGTTAATTCTCTTTTTATACTCGAACAAAAGAAAAGAAAAGATTAGCAACACAAGATTTTCATATTGCATCTTCTTTCGCTATTACTTAGTACGTGTACGTGAATATTACATGAGATATAACACACAATAGTAGAGTAAGTACTCTTTTAAAAAGAAAGATTTAAATATTATATTACACGGTCATTTCTGTAATTTCTTTTTCACATCATATTTAATCTTTTGTGTCTCCGTTTCGTAGATTCAGTATTTCTCCTCTATCTCTCGCTATCTACATTACGCAGAATTCCTCCAATAGCTGTCGTGGGCCGTCTCTTCTTTCTCTATCTTAATCTCGGCAATGGCGGCATTGCTTCTCTCACAGAATTTGAACTGTCTCTTCTACATTCGCTCCTTCTGTTCTAAGATCAACAATTATGGATTTCTTTGCATCACTTCTCTCCCTTCCTCTCACTTCGCACTCTCACTCGGCCCTTCCTCTGCCTATCCTCGTGGACTAAGTGCTGGGTCGAGTTCGCACAGCACTACCATACTTCACCTCGTTATTGAGTGTCCTTCCTTTGAATCGCCATCCGTGCTTAAAATTGCAGTCGCAGGAATCCTGTATACAACCTTCTATCCTCTCTATATAAAAGATTTTCATATCTTAACGAGATTCATTAGAATATCCTCTTGCAAGATCTTAATTCCTATCTCTTGTAGGTCACAATTATCATTGGCCTTTTTTCACCATGATCGTACGGTCGACTTTCATTGAGATAGTTCCTTTGTGTTTTCTTATACTTTTCTTATGTAAATATACTCTCTTTTCTTCTGTTCTCTACTTAAGTCATTGTGGTTTCATCAGCAGTTCTTCTTATTTATGCATTTTTCACGCTGGCTGTAGTTCTCTTTCTTTATCTGAATATCTGTTTTTACTTTGATCCTGATTTTACCTGTTCCTAATGTGCGCTCAGATGGATCATTATCTACTTTGCGGTTTTAGGTTCTTATCTTCCCCTCGTATAGGTTATTCTGTATCTCTCTAACTCTATTAACGTGTCTTTGGAATTACGCGCTTCAACTTATTTTCTGACTTTCTCAGTCTTTTTTCTTTCTAATTTAGATCGATAACTCACATTACCCGTACGTTTGAATAATTCCTGAAAAAGTCGGGTACATACTCTCTATATTCAATTCGCTGACTCTTCTTTTGTTTCATGCTTGATACACAGATGTGATCAACAGATGTACTACTATGCTATGAGCAGCGATACGCTCTCAGAACAGCTTTAGTAGATAGATGGAGATGACGATATAAATAATTATCAATATTTAATTGCTTACCGTATATATTTGAGTGACAAATTGAGTATTAGCAATAAGAACAAGTATAGCTGGGATTAATAGAGAATTTACTCGCAGGATTATCACAAATCTTAAGTCCAAGCGGCTTAATCGGAACTTCGTGACGTGATTTGAGAGATTAGATAATATTCGGGTCTCCTATATGTTTTTACGTATTGCGTGAATTAATTCTCGTTCTTATCTCTTTACGCTAATTCGCTACCCTCTTACTCTTCAAATTAAGTTGACATTTTCTATTTTATATTTTGTTTCAGCGCTTGATGACGGACTCCGTGTTTTGCTCTCGTGGTGATGTTGTTCATAGATTTGTGGTTTACGACAAACAGAAAAAAACTGCCGAGCACTGATAATGATGCTCCGACTAGAAAATCGTATAATGTATGACTAGAATTAAAAGTACTATTCTGTGATATATGTCTATTACTTTTTTCCTGTCTGATCTATTACTCCATCTAGAATGATTTACTCATCATTGATACAATTTATTCAAAATAGCACACTTTAATTTCTCTATTATACACACAGATTATATTTACTAATATTAATTATAGATAATTATATATTAAGTTCAATTAGTTCTTTTATTATGTAGCTGACTGTAATGTGTACGTTGTTGTGAAGAGGTACGTTGTAATCTGTGAACTACAGACGAATAGCTCGTTATAGTTGATTGGTTTATATTGTTTACGTAGTATATGGACACGATATATGCATAAGTTATAGCAGTTTTGTTTAAAAACAAATGTCTGTGAATGAAACTTGTTGTGTTGAGAGGGGAGAAGAGAAAAATTGGAAACGAAATAATAGAGCAGACTCTGGTTGTAATTTGTGTCTCCCATTTTGTTGAGTGGGAGCATCCGCTCCTAATGTCGAGTTAGGGAGCAATTCGCCCAACTGTCGAGTTTTGGCATTCGTATCCACAAAGCTTTCAGCTAATGGCTCTTTTTTATATTGTTTTGTAAGTGTCTACGGTGTTCCTTAGCTAAAATATTCATCAATATCAGGTTGATTTGTCATGAACGTAACTTATCAGAATGATTTTGTTACCATTCCGATGGCGTACATATTTCAATGGATTTAAAAGCAACATTGTTTATATTGTTGCTAAAAATATTTCTAAACTGGATAATTTATTCGATTATCTTTTTTTGTTTACATAATTCTAAACTTTTAACATATACA
>CM042166.1:34172509-34185009 GCA_023376005.1 Doryteuthis pealeii | reverse complement strand
TCTTTTTCTTCTTTTTCTTACTTTCTTTCTTTCTTTCTCTTTCTTTCTTTCTTTCTTTTCCATCTGAGTTAATATGTATATTCAGATCTTACTTTAAAACTATTTTTCTTTCTTTCTTTTTTTCTTTCTTTCTTTTTTTCTTTCTCTCTTCCGAATTTACTTTCATTTGAACTTTCTTTCTATCTTTCTTCACATCTTCTTTCTTTTTTTTCTTTCTTTGTTTCTTTGTATTTGTTTGTTATCTTTGATTTCCCCATTCTTTATCTATCTTTCTTTCTTTCTATCTTACTCTTCTCTTTCCTTTCTTCTTCTTTTCTTTACTCTTCTCTGTTTTCTTTCTTTCTTCTTTTCATCCATTTGTCAATTTGTATATTCAGATTTACTTTAAATTTTTATTTCTCTTTTCTTTTTCTTTTTCTTTTCTTTGATTCTTTCTTTCTTTTCTCTTTCTTTCTTTCCTTTTCTTTTTTTTTTTCCTTTTTCATCCCTTGTCAATTTGTATATTCAGATCTTACTTTAAAACTATTTTTTATTTCTCTCTCTTCCTCTTTCTTTCTTTCTTTCTTCTTCTTTCTTCATTCTTTCTCTTTCTTCTTCTTTCTTTCTTCTTTCAGATGTGTTAATTGTATATTCAGATCTTACTTTAAAATTATTTTTTATTGCCTCTCTCTCTTTCATTCTTTTTCTTTTTTTCTTTTCTCTTTCTTTTTCTTTTTCTTTCATCACTATGTCAATTTGTATATCCAGATCTTACTTTAAAACTATTTTCTATTTATTTCTACTCGTCTTTTCTCTTTTTTTCTCTTGCTTTCTTTCTTTCTTTCTTTCTTTCTTCTTTTTCCCATCATGTATTAATTTGTATATGCAGAGCTTACTGTAAAACTATTTTTTTCTTTTTTCTTTCTTCTTTCTTTCTTTATTTCTCTCTCTCTCTTTCTTTCTTTCTTTCTTTCTTTCTTTCTTTCTTTCTCTTTCTTTCTTCTATCTCCGAATTTACTTTCATTCTTAACTTCTTTTATATTTCTTCACATCTTTTTTTTTTTTTTCTTTCTTTCTTTGCATTTGTTTGTTTCTTTGATTTCCCCATTTCATAATCTCTCCCCTCACCTCCCCCAGCCCTCGCTCGACCCCCCAAATCCAAATATATAAGTATACTTCAAAGATTACCGACAAATATACTCAAATCTTGTTTCCACTTTGACGACAAGCAAAAATTCAGAGTAAATATAGACAGAATTTTTTTTTCTTTTTCAAAAAACTTAGAGTAAATTGTCTTCAACAAAAAACTAAAAAAACAATTCTATTTTCAGTTTGAAGAACCAGGAATAAAAAGAAGCAAATTCCAACTCAAACCAAAAAGTTGCTTCTCTCCCAAAACTATTTGCATCCATTGTCATTTTTAGATATTCAACATTTGGAAACAACGGGATGAGAGACACTACTACTACTACTACTACTACTAGTAGTAGTAGTAGTAGTAGTAGTAGTAGTAGTAGTTCCACGACTAACACTTTCTACTAATAATACTACAACGTATTCTATTATCAACATATTCTACTACTACTACTAATACTGCTACTAGTTCCACTCTAACCAATCTTCTACTCACAGTTTCTACTACTGTTATACTACTACTAGTTTCTGGACTAACAATTCTACTACTACATCTCCTAAGAGTTCCACTACTAACGCAATCTACTAGTACTTGTAGTTCTACGACTAACACTTTCTACTAGTATACTACAAACGTGTTCTATTATCAACACATTCTACTACTACTACTACAACTAATACTGCTACTAGTTCCTACTAACACAATCTACTACTCACAGATTCTACTACTATTACTACTACTAGTTTCTGGACTAACAATTTTACTACTACTACTCGTACGAGTTCCACTACTAACGCAATCTACTAGTACTTGTAGTAGTAGTAGTAGTAGTAGTTCAACCACTAACAGATTCTACCACTACTACTGCTACTTCTACTTCTACTACTACTACTACTACTATTAGTTCCAAGATTAATAGTTCCTACTATTAATACTAGAATTAGTTCCACTAATACTGTAGCATGTCAACTAATACTGCTACTAGTTCCCCTACTAACACAATCTACTACTAACAGATTCTACTACTTCTATTACTACTATTAGTTCCTGGACTAACAATTTCTACTACTACTACTCCTACGAGTTCCACTACTAACGCAATCTACTAGTACTTGTAGTAGTAGTAGTAGTAGTAGTTCAACCACTAACAGATTCTACCACTACTACTTCTACTACTACTACTATTATTAGTTCCAAGATTATCAGTTCTTACTATTAATACTACAATTAGTTCCACTACTACTGTAACATGTCATTTTTCCCGTTTCTTTCTTTATAATAAAAAGGGAATGCTCCATTAACTGCTCTTTCGTATTTTGCCTGAGAATTGTCTGCCCGTTTAGTTTGCTGGTTCCCGCTAGGGGCCGGTTATATTTAAGCGGCTGGTTTGAACGCCTCTTCCTCTCTTTTCCGGTTGCTCTACCCACGAGGCACCACTATGGGTTAGATTCTGGTCTACCCCTCTCTTGTTGGGACTTTGGCCCCTCTTACATTACTGTAAGTGATTCACACGGCATGAACTATTCCTAGTCTCATGTCTGTGGTTTTTATGTTTATCTTTTTACCATTCATGAATGTGTGATTATCTCCACTTTTGTATGTATGTTTATGTACACCTCTATGTATTATGTACCCTGTTTATCCATGTGCTGTACCATATTAAATGTTTTGTCTATCAACCTTTGTCGGAGTTTGTACCTTCACGACAATTCGAGGATAATCAATCAGTATTTAGATTTTTTTCATTTAATTTTGGGGGCGATTTGGCCGGTCTGAATTTTAACCAGAGTATTGCAAGATGATAACGGTTGTACTTCTAAGTAACACGAGTATTATTATATAGATTGTTCTCATCTTTATAACAACCTTTATATAAAGACTAGAAATGGCTACCCGTCATTGCCTGGGCAAAGGGAGACAATATAAAGTTGGTCTCGCAGATCCATTGATTGTTTTCCTACATAATCTTTTTAATCACAAATGCCACCAATGACTTCCCCTTCTCTTGCTATTCAATTCTGAATTCTTAAATATATTCCCAGATATAAATACAATCTTCATTAATTTTGGCCAAAAAGCAAGCTCTGGTAATAGTGAATGTGTACATTAATTTACTTTGTCATTAATTGTTTTATTTTTGTAATTTCCTCCGGACATATATATATATATATATATATATATATATATATATATATCGAACTGGTGTCGGGACAGGGGAGCGTCTCATATGGGTCGACATCGATACCCTTGCGTAAGTCAGTTTCAGCGGTCAGGATCAATTGACAGAAGGGTTGGGCTGGGTACACATCCTCTTGGAAAGACAGGCCGATGGTAGCTGTAAGAAGTTTGAGGTAAGGCGGCTCGAGCACTCCATCCTTAAGCAACACATGACGGACGTCATGGAAACATTTTACATTTAACTCTGACCTGTGTGGCAGGGCCTGTCTGTCGAGGGCTTTATATGTGTGACAGGGTACATAAAAAAACAAGTTGGATCCGTGTGCCATCTGCGTGCTCACAACCAAAGTACTTGTAGAAATGGCCTTATTCTGTGAAGATGTGCCAATCACCATATATATATATATATATACAAGTGCCCTTTATATATGTACAGATTTGTTATATTTGATCTTTTCATCAAAAAAAGATTCTTATATTTGTGATTGTGATGTTAATGCCAAAGGAACTTTTTTTCTTTGACATTTTCAATCTTGTTCCAGCTTCGGATATTTTTTTTTAGAATTGAACACTTGGTACATATGTTACATAATGCACATGACATGGAACCGTAAGAGTGGCCTGATTAGTAACGAAAGTTTTAGTCAGGAACTCTGGCAATCGGAAACGTTTAAGTGATGATTTGGCGTGATTTGATTGGATGAGCGAATGGCACGTACGAAGGGGAGAAAAGAGGGGTGAGAGGTCAGAGTGTAAATTCCAGAGTGAGAGTATGCGTTAACAGGGCAAGACAGGATATGTGTTGCTCTCGGCAGTTGGAATCTGGGGATATAAAATATTTATGAGTGAAAAGAAGCGGACTCGTGTTTTACTAAAAACTCCAATATCAATAAAAAACAAAAAAACTCACTGTATATCTAAAATGATATATTTTTTTGAAACACCCAGAACATCTCAAATGATATTAATTTCTTTGTAAAACACTTTGTACATCTCAAATAATATCTATTTTAAACACCCTGTACATCTTAAATAATATCAATTAAAAAAAACTCACTGTATATTTAAATGATATCAGTTTTTTTCTGAAACACTCTGTACATCTCAAATAATATCAATTAAAAAAACTCACTGTATATTTGAAATGATATCACTTTTTTTCTGAAGCACCCTGTACATCTAAAATAATATCACTTTTTTCGGAAACACCTTCTACATCTTAGATAATATCATTTTTTCTGAAACACCCTGTATATCTTAAATAATATCAATAAAAAACTCACTGTATATTTGAAATGATATCAATGTTTTCTGAAAAATCTCTGTACATCTCAAATGATATCATTTTTTTCTGAAACACCCTGTACATCTAAAATAATATCACTTTTTTCTGAAACACCTTGTACATCTTAGATAAGATCATTTTTTTCTGAAACACCTTGTATATCTTAAATAATATCAATTAAAAAAATCACTGTATATTTGAAATGATATCAATGTTTTTGAAACACCCTGTACATCTCAAATAATATCAAATTTTTCACAAAAAAACTCATATAATATCTGAAATGATATCATTTTTTTCTGAAACTCCCTGTACATCTTAAATAATATCAATTAAAAAAAAACTCACTGTATATTTGAATTGATATCAATGTTTTCTGAAACACGCTGTACAGCTCAAATAATATCAATTTTCTAAAAAAAAAACCTCATTGTATATCTGAAATGATATTAATTTTTTTCTGAAAAACCCTGCAGATCTCAAATAATATCATTTTTTTCCGAATCACCCTGTACATCTCAAATAATATCAAGTTGTTTCCAGACTCCATAACATCATAGAACTGCCAACAGCAGAACAGTTGCATAACAACAAGGATTCCACCCTCTCCGGTACAGAGATAAGTATATTGAATATTTCTTTATCCACACATCATTACTCCATTAGAAAAAGAGCCATACAGTAAGTACGTGGACACATCATCTCTCCAAGTAGAAATGAGTGCAAGACGTAACGAAAGTTGACAGGTCATCATCTCAGCCATTCTGACTTGGAAAAATAACAAACGTTTAACACATCTCTCCAGTCCGACAAGGAGAGTGTAGTGTTTCGCACAGAATTAAATGATTGCTTGGCGATCCGTCGAGGTCAGGAATGATAGTCTTTTAGTCTCAATCTTGTCCATGGGTCCTCAGATTGCTGATGAGACCGATTTTAGCTTGGAAACTTGTAGTAGTAGTCGCTAGTAGTAGTAGTCGACATTAGTTCAGAAAAAAAATAAACGCAAGTCGTATAGTCAATAAGGGGTGGTTTATTACTTTCTAGGCTCGTGGGTTCTTTTGGAGAGAGAGAGAGAGAGAGAGAGAGAGAGAGAGAGAGAGAGAGAGAGAGAGAGAGAGAGAGAGAGAGAGAGAGAGAGAGAGAGATAAGGTCAAATTCTTATATCGTAGATCATGTTCGGTACTACTATGCGAAACACATCATGGAGAAGCCAGGATGTCCCGTCTGCTCCTTACGAAGGCCTAGCCGAAAAAGAACGATGTTTCTCTCCTTCCATTTCTCCTTCCCGGGTTGGAGGGTTACATCCGTTTCCGGACAAAACCCGAAACTTCTGTTTTATTTTTAAATCTAGTTCCGAGGTCATTCGTCGGTCAATTGGTGGTCCCCCGTTGAGCGTTTACCCTTTCAAACTTTAACCCTCGTTCTTATTTCCTTTTCTTAAATAAATTTTCCAGAAATCCGATTACAGTTTTATTTTCAATCCCCAAATTCCCCGTAGACCATAATAATTACGCTACAACATGTTGTTCCTCGGAGCAGTGCTGGTCGAGGCTCCTGTCTTTGCTCCTTCAATATTTGTTACTTTTCCTCCGGCTCTGCATTTCGTTTGCATTCGAAAGTACCGATACCATCACTGTTCTCTAGTCCATTTTAGTGAAAATGGTATAGATTCCTTTGGTCTCCGTTTGATACCAACAATAGGTCACTCCACCAACTCTAATATATATAGAACCTGACCTGGTCGTAAATCTAAAATAATCAAGAACTCATGTGCCGAAATATCCCAATCGTAAAATCGTTTAACTCGAGATCTAAAAGATCAAAGGTTTTCTATCGTAGATGGTTTTTCAGGATAATTCCGATTCACCCTGAAAATCCTCCGTAGCATCTGCTTTCTATAGTACAGTTCCGGAGATATACCAAGGCTTTTTTTTTAGATTATTCTCTGTGGTCTTGTTATATATATATATATATATATATATATATTTATATATATATATATGTGTGTGTGTGTGTGTGTGTGTGTGTGTGTGTGTGTGTGCGTGTGTGTGTTCAATCTATTAATAATGAAGATTGTCTGTATTTCTGTCTGTAAAAAAAACTACGTCATAGCTCTACATCACAGCTTACGTCACAATATTCTTATGCTATATACACCCAAAATTTGAGTAAGCAATTTAAAAAAAAAATTTTTTTCACTCGTCCTTTTTTTTTTTACAGTAACAAAAAGTTAACTAAAACGTTTACGAATAAATAAATACCTACGATTTTGTGTAAAATTGATGTGGAAAATATTCAAAATAATTGTGTGATTATTACATGCATGCAACATTTTGTCTTTTGCTGCTGTCTCCCAGGTTTTGAAGTCAATTTCCTATTTTTTGAAATTTGATTTCAAGACGTCCTTAAAAACGTTCCTTGGGTACACTATTGTCATAGAATCAAATAAACTAAGATAAAAAGGATTTGTATTATTTAGACTATTTTATCATCTTTATTGTTATCTGTACAACGTTTTGGCCGATGTGCCCACCGGCCTTCTTCAGGTATTTCTTGTCGGACTCGAGAGCCTTCTGGAACTTGGGAACCTTCTTTTCAAACTCTGGAATCTTTTTGTCGTAATCGGGAACCATCATAGAACTTTGAACCCAAACCTTTATTCAATACATGATTGATGACTCCCGATTACGACAAGAAGAAGAAGAAGAAGAAGAAGAAGAAGAAATAAAGGGAGAAAATTGTAACGGAAGAAATTTGAGTGAAAATTGAAAACTGAATTGTTAAAGAAGGAATTTTAAAAGAAAGAAGTTTTAAAAGAAGAATTTTAAAAGAAGAATTTTAAAGAATTTAAAAGAAAATTTTAAAAGAAAGATGTTTTAAAGGAATTTTAAAAGAAAGAAGTTTAAAAGAAGATTTTAAAAGAAAGAATTTAAAAGAAGAATTTTAAAAGAAAGAAGTTTAAAGAAAGAATTTTAAAAGAAGGAATTTTAAAAGAAAGAATTTAAAGAATTTAAAAGAAGGAATTTTAAAAGAAATTTAAAAGAAGAATTTTAAAGAAAGAAGTTTAAAAGAAGGAATTTTAAAAGAAGGAATTTTAAAAGAAAGAATTTTAAATGAAAGAAGTTTAAAAGAAGGAATTTTAAAGAAGGAAATATGAATGTAAAAGAATGAAAATAGTTTTGAATATCTTTTTTTTAACAAAACGCCGAATGAGCCACTCTTTCATTGAACGTTTGAAATTTTTTTTTTTTAATCCTCCGTTTTTGTTGTTTTTGTTGCTGTTTTTATGTCACGTGACAAACAATGGTCTTCCTTGATTAGTTTTCGCTTCCCAACTTCAGAAAATCCCCCCCCCACTAAACACAAATTTCACTTTAAAAATGGTTTAAGAGAACAAACAAAAAAATTGATAACCGGTCCGTTTGTCATACAACATTCTATATTTTCATCAGTCCGTTCATTCTTCATAAAACAAGAACAAAAAAACATGGCTGATAAAAAAGTACAGTGTTTGCTAGAGCAAGGAAAAAAGAAGAGAAAAAGACAGCCAATATGGCTTGGGCTATTTAAGAATCTAATAAAAGACTTTATGTATTTTCTTCCCTCTTCGCACTTTTAAGTGGACTCGGGAGTGTTGGCACGATTTATTGCAAGTTGTTGGCGGGTAAAACAAAATCGAGCGCCATTTTGACGAAATGACGTAAGATGAATGCAAAATGGCGTATGATTAGGACGCCAGTTTTAAAGACATGAAAAAAGAAGGAAATAAAGAAAGTAAGAAAGAAAGAAAGAAAGAAAGAAAGAAAGTAAGAAAGAAAGTAAGAAAGAAAGAAAGTAAAAAAGACAGAATGTAAGAAAGAAAGAAAGTAAAAAAGAAAGAAAGTAAAAAAGACAGAAAGTAAGAAAGAAAGAAAGAAAGAAAGAAATGGGACGATAGAATTTTGAAAGTGATTTTATTCCTAACCTGAACCGGATGTGCAGTGACGTTGGATGGTTGGTTGGTTGGATTTTACGACATGTCAACCCATTGGGTCATTTTATGCCGAAGATGTTTTTGTTTTATTCTTTCTTGATGAGTACTCAATGTTTCATTAAATCAATTTTTAAACACATTTTTAAAACTAACGTTTTTTCTGTGCAACCCATAGATGGAACCCTAACAGGTACTACTACTTCGAGTCAGAGTGGGCCTGGGAGTAATGGTGATGAAGGGGTACTCAACATTTACAAGAGATCCAGAATTGGAACCTCAAAATCAGATAGTTTAGCATAATACCCAGGGAATTAAGACGCTCAGCCACCGCCTTCTAATACAAATGATAAAAAGGACTGAGGATTGCCATTAGAGCAATTGGGGTGGGACTATCATATAGGTGCTAGGGCTTAACATAACCAGTCGATAGGGCCTCTTCAATCGCTTGTCTAGCCTAAGTAAAGATCAGTGGAGGGTTGCATGTCATGGACGCTTACCTACCAGGGTTCCAACCTTAAACATCACGGGTCACCACCCACGGCCTACAAGTAGCTCCATTGGGTGGGGGGGGAGTCTTAACCCTTTGTAGAGCTGCAGTCGGTGTATTCTAAAGCCCCATTCGACAGGGCTATATCTATTTTGTTATTGTCTAAAAGATCTACAATGGTTGAATTACAAAATCTTATTATAACGGAGATTGTGTGTTTGTCTGTCTGTTACCGAAACTATATTACTATACAAGTCACAATTCCCTTAGTTATTTACATCACATTCTCCATGATTTAATTTTTATTTAAATCTCAATTATTAATAAATTGTTTTACATTATTAATACTGTTGACCATATCATAGAGTAAGCAATTGTATTTATATATACAACAAAATAGCAGTTTACAGTGTGAATGGGAAGGCTAATTTGCATATTGATCTTAAAAAATTGATTTTAATAAATATATGCTTAGTATTATTGATTTCTAATTTTTTGATTTTATCTTATTTAATGTGAGCAAAAATCTCAGGGATAAATCTCAAAAGAAATTCATTAACCAGAAGAAATAACTGTAATTCTATTCTTTACTTCCTATTTTAACTAAATAGTTAAATTAGAAAAAAATTACCAATGAAAGACGGGAGTAATAGAAAATGATGGAAGAGTTAGTTTCTAGGTTGTTCTATTTTTTAATCATACCCCCTCTGTTCCAAATCTTTTTATCTGCATTCTTATTAGTTTCATTAACCTTTCTAATTTAATATATTTTATTATATTAAAACCTGAATACTTTCACCCGGAGGGTGCATATATTTGCTAGTACTAATAATACTGAATACTCGCTTGCTTACTTAATTTTTATGAATGCTCACTTTTACAATATCACAATTCTTCCTTAAGGGATTCCACTTTTTGGCATACATGTCCAGTACTTAAACTTTGACCTACCCCCTGGATAGCACAAAGTGAAATGTAGGGTGGACGTGCCATTGTCAACTTTTGATGCCCTATTTTCAGCATCACATTTTATTTCTTCTACTGAGTTCAGAATCAATCGGTATAGAATCAATCGGTCGTCGGCAGGTCTGGAGACGCAAAGCTGAGGGTTAGGCAATGGGTTACACGGAGGTGACAGCATAATCTTCGGAGCGAGGGCCAAGTCACCACAGAAAAGGGTCGATCAGTGGCAGGTCTTACCTGCGAGATATCTCTAAGTCCATTATAATCCCTGTGTGGCGCTACGATGATTCAAAATTTATCTCCCTGGACAATAAAGCAACACGTCATATTCTCTTTGTTACTGCTCCTCTCTAAGAGGCTAGTGTCAAACCCATTCAGTGGTGAACCATGTTGGGTGTATCTACCAACCTCCGCACGAGTAGGATGTGACACAAGGTCATTTTTTTATACTAGTTAATGACAAACCTTAACAAGAGTAAAAGTCGTCGAGGTGGACTAAAGTCAGTATCAGTCAGACAGCGAGGGAGTCTATCCCCTTTTCACTAGCGCTAGACTAAGGAGATTGTTTTTGCATCTGTGACAGAGCTCGACACCTATCATCAGCTCCTTACTTTACGGCACAGATCACTGTACGACTCATATACTGAGTTGGCGAGAGCCGTTATCGAACCCGGAACCTTGTGGTTCCTAGGCTAATGCTCTATCGACTGAGCTAAGCCGGCACCTTAACATGAGTACAAACTAAATTAATATTAGTTATTTAAAGTCCAAACCTAAATAAAAATAAAAATACAAAAAAAACCCCAAAAAACCAATGCGGCCTCTATTTTTTTAACCTATTATTAATAAAAAAATTATCAAAGATTTGGATAAATAAAACACCCCCACCCAAGAAAAAACAACAACAACAAACAAAAACAACCCAAAATGTTTTTTTACATATTTACAAACTCCTCCACACAAGTAGGAAGTGACACCAGGTCAATTTCTTAAGCAGAGTTGAACAGACTTTAATTCAAGTTTTCCTTATCCTAACCTGGTTGCCGATCTAAATCTAAACAACTCAACATGCCCTATTATTCATCTAAGAGTGGAGGGGTTAGTTAGATATATACCTTTCCGAGAATAGTAACGGTATGTGAAATGCTAACAGCCTCGTCCAAGATTTGAATTCGGTTGATTAGTGGTATTTTACGACACAAAGATTCGCTCAAACAGGTGTGACAAAAGGTCAATTTCTTAAGCGGAGTTTAACAGGTTTGAATTCAGAATTTTCCTTCTCCTAGAATGGTTGCCGAACCAAAGTTAAAGAGTCCAGTTTTCTTTACTAGTAACCATAGCTGGAAAGACAATAGTTGGATGGATACCTTTCCCAAAAGTATTAGCCCTGTACTAAATGCAGTCTCGTTCAGGATTTGAACTAATATCGCCAGGTCAATTTCCTACAGTGATAACCATTACACTACGGCGAGCCATGCTGTTTTCTCTCAACCCAACAGATTTTTGGTTTGGTATGGATACTTTGTTCAACGGCATATCAAACTTTGTGGGTTATTTGATACGGTAATGATACTAAACCATAGTGGGATATTAATCCAACTATTCTTACTCAGTTATGTGTAAATAGTAGGACAGACTAGAATATCAGTCGGTAGCGCGCCCGGCTGAGAACGTCGAGGTTCCTGGTTCAATTCCGCCAACTCAGCGTATGAATAGCACATGGATATGTGCGGTAAAGTGAGGAGCTGATGGTAGGATAGGAGTGGCGCTCCGCCCCAGACGCCCAAACAATCTCCTTGGTCGAGCGCTAGTGAAAATGGGGTAGACTCCCTCGCTGATACCGACTTTAGGACACCCCGACAACTTTAATTTACTTTTATGGTAACCAGTCTAGGAGAAGGAACACGGTTAATTGGTTTTCACTTTGCGCTAATGTCCCAGAGAAAATGCAAAAATCCTCCCCCTAACTATGGGTTAAAACTTGGTATGGCAACCGGACTTGGAGAAGTAAAACTCTGAATTCAGTCCAGCTGTATTCCCATTAAAAATGTAGGTGCATTGTTTTAGTATTCCAGGTTTACATTTATTTCTTATTATTATCAAGAGTAGATATTAACATTCAAAAGGGAGGTAACCACGACCGCTCTTTTAAACTTTATCTGTTCCCCCTTCTCTCCCCCTCTTCATAAGTCTCATCTATGGATTAAATAGGAAAATGTATTTTTTTAATAAAAAAAAAACCAATGAGCATCCATTAAGAATGAATTTAAATAAATAAATACTTTGTCGGCATTAAATGACCCACTGAGGTTGATATGCCGTAAAACAAACCAAACCAAATCCTCTTCACAATCTCTCACCTTCTTGTCCTTCAACATTCATTTGGTTATTTATTTACTCCTACTGCTCCTCCCCCTCCTCTTGTTGCTTTTTTTCAACTCTGCCTTTTCGTGTCGCACCTACAACGAATTCTCCTAACTGACCTTTCGTTGTCGGCCAC
>CM042166.1:34150009-34165009 GCA_023376005.1 Doryteuthis pealeii | reverse complement strand
ATAACCTAACCAATATATATATATATATATATATATATATATATATATATATATATATATATATTAGAGTAAGGAAATGAATCCGACCGTATAAGTATAGATAAAAGGATATGACAACACACAATGCTGTTAAAATTAAAATATTTCATATCATATTCATAGCTAATATTGAACAATATTTCGATTTATAAAAATCATCTTCAGAGCTTGTTTTTACTCCGGACTCATCGAGAGAGGAGCTAAAAATAATTTGAATTCAAAACGAAAACATTGATGTTCCAAAAAGTCACGCGATCGTTTCTTCATAAGCACATCCGCTACGCGTTTCTCGGTCAGCAACATAATGTATATCTTAGTGTAACAGTTTTTGAAAAAAGAAGGCATATTTCAAATTCAACAATAGACAAATTCTCTTTTTCAAACAGGAAGAGTTTTAACCCGTTAATTGTAGGCCTGGCATGTAGAGAGAGAGAGAGAGAGAGAGAGAGAGAGAGAGAAAGAGGGAAACAGGTAGATATGAATTTGGATATATATATGAACGTATTGGTTGATAATTACATTGGTACAGAAATGTGAAAGGGTTATCATATATATATATATATATATATATATATATATATATATATATTATTATTATTATTATAATGGAGATTGTGTGTTTTTCTGTCTGTAACCGAAACTATATTACTACTCAAGTCACAATTCCCTTAATTATTTACGTCAAATTCTCCATGATTTCATTTATTAATGAAAGTTATTAATAAAAATTGTTTTACATTATTAATACTGTTGACCATATCTACGTACTAATAACATGCAATTGTATTTATATATACAACAAAATAGCGGTTTACAGTTTGAACGGGAAGGCTAATTTGCATATTGATATTTAAAATTTTATTTTAATAAATATGTGCTTGGTATTATTGATTTCTAATTATTTAGTTTTATCTTAAGAAATATAAACAAAAATCTCGTGGATAAATCTTAAAAGAAATTTATTTACATGAAGAAATAACTGTAATATTATCCTTTACTTCCTATTTTAACTAAATAGTTAAATTAGGAAAATTTACCAATGAAAGAGGGGAGTAATGGAAAATGATGGAATAGTTAGTTTCAAAGTTGTTCTATATTTCGATTATACCCCCTCTGTTGCAGATCTTTTTATCTGCATTCTTAGTCAGTTTCATTAGCCTTTCTAATTTAATATGATATTTTATTATATCAAAACTTAAATACTTGCACCCGGAGGGTGCATATATTTGCTAGTATATATATATATATATATATATATATATATATATATATATATATATATATATATATAATCTATTTTGTGTTTTCTACGAATGTATACGGATATTAGTGCTTCATGAGTTGTCTTTTTGTGTAATCTCTTGCCGGTTTGTGCTTTGATCAGATTAGTGGCAAGTTAATCCGCGGGAAAAAGATTGTAGTTGAATATCTAATATAAGATGTTCTTTTTTTATTTTTACAATTTGAGATACAATCTCCAAATGCATATATAAATTGAGAAACAACATTTGCCATATATAAAAGTTTTTGATCTAACTGAAATATCTTCGATAGTGGCTATCGGCTGTCATAACCTATATATATATATATATATCTTATTATAATGGAGATTGTGTGTTTTTTCTGTCTGTAACCGAAACTATATTTCTACTCAAGTCACAATTCTCTTAGTTATTGACATCACATTCTCCATGATTTTATTTTTATCTAAACCTAATTATTAATAAATTGTCTTACATTATTAATACTGTTAACTATGTCTACATACTGATAACATGCAATTGTATTTATATATACAACAAAATACGGTTTACAGTGTGAACGGAAAGGCTAATTGCATATTAATATTAAAAATTTGAATTTAATAAATATGTGCTTAGTATTATTGATTTCTAACTGTTTGGTTTTATTTTAATGAATATAAGCAAAAATCTCTTCAATGAATCTTAAATGAAATCCATTAACAAGATAAAATAACTGTCATTTTATTCTTTACTTCCTCTTATAACTAAATACTTAAATTAGAAAAAATAACAATGAAAGACGAGAGTGATGGAAGAGTAAGTTTCAGTTGTTCTATTTTTAGATTATATCCCCCTCTGTTTCAAATCTTTTTATCTGCATTCTTATTTAGTTTTATTAGTGTTTCTAATTTAATATATTTTATTACATTAAAACTTAAATACTTGCACCCGGAGGGTGCATATATTGCTAGTATATATATATATATATAATATTATATATAATATAAAACTGCATCAAAAGAAACATATTAATTTGGGTATATAGTGAGATAAGAAGAGATTGCTGTAGATAGATATATAGACGTACTGCATATATATATATATATATATATATATATATATATATATATATATATATATGTGTGTGTGTGTGTGTATGTGTGTGTGTGTGTGTGTATATATATATATATATATGTGTGTGTGTGTGTGTGTGTGTGTGTGTGTGCGTGTGTGTATAACCATTGGTTTAGAATTTTTATCTTGACGTCTAGACAACAAGCCCTAATTCAAGCACTACGACAATGGTCGTTTTCCAGGTCCACTCTGCCCCGGAGTAGAAGTCCCTATAGTTCCAAGCTATGGTTTTTATAGAAATGAGTTTAAAAAATTGAATACCTAAGAAGAATGAATAAAACAAAACTTCCTCGGCATAAAATAACCAAAAGGGTTGACATGCCGTAACCCAACCAACCAGCCAACCAACCAACCAAGTTATTAACCATTGGCCCAGAATTTTTATCTTGACGTCCAGCCAACAAGCCCTAATTCACCCACAAAATAGGAAGTTTTCTAGGTCCACTCTGCCCCGGAGTAGTAGTTACTATAGTTCCAAACTATGGGTTATAAAGAAATGAGTTAAAAAACTGAATACCCAAGAAGAATAAATAAAACAAAACTTCCTCGGCATAAAATAACCCAACAAGGGTCGACATGCCGTAAACCAACCAACCAACCAACCCAGGTTAATAACTATTGGCCCAGAATTTTTATCTTGACGTCCAGCCAACAAGCCCTAATTCACCCACAAAATAGGAAGTTTTTCAGGTCCACTCTGCACCAGAGTAGTAGTTACTATATTTCCAAGCTATGGGTTATAAAGAAATGAGTTAAAAACTGAATACTTAAGAAGAATAAATAAAATAAAACTTCCTCGGCATAAAATAACCCAACAAGCGTTGACATGCCGTAAACCAACCAACCAACCAACCAACCAAACCATTGGCCCAGAATTTTTATCTTGACGTCCAGACAACAAGCCCTAATTCAAACACTACGACAATGGTCGTTTTCCAGGTCCACTCTGCCCCAGAGTAGGAGTACATATATTTCCAAGCTATGGGTTATAAAGAAATGAGTTAAAAAAACTGAATAACCAAGAAGGATAAATAAAACAAAACTTCCTCGGCATAAAATAACCAAACAAGGGTTGACATGCCGTAAACCAACCAACCAACCCAAGTTAATAACCATTGGCTCAGAATTTTATCTTGACGTCCAGCCAACAAGCCCTAATTCCCCCACAGCATTGGTGGTTTTTCAGGTCAACTCTGTCCCGCAGACAGTTTCCAAGACATATTTCCAAGCTATGGGTTATAAAGAAATGAGCTAAAAAACTGAATACCCAAGAAGAATAAATGAAATAAAACTTCCTCGGCATAAAATAACCCAACAAGGGTTGATATGCCGTAAACCAACCAACAAACCAACCAACCATTGGCCTAGAATTTTTATCTTGAGCTCCAGCCAACAAGCCCTAATTCAGCTACCACGACAATAGTGGACAGTGATTTGTTGGTCAAATTCCCCCTTGTGATTGGGAAAAGCTTCCATCCTAATTTCTAAAGAAATCATTGTCTAAAAATATCCAACTACTCCCCGGGGGAGAATCGGCCTCCGGGTAAAATGTCAAGCAGACAAACATCTGGGGAGTATTGATTCTTTTCTTTCTTTATTTTAAGGGTAAGGTCTGGGGGGTGATGGGAGGGGTCTGTTTTGCATTCGTTTTCCCAAAAACGCGGGAAAAAGACTGGTAGATGTGGGTGGTGGAATCAAGGATTCAGTTCACAGTTCAGGAAAAGAGTAAAGAGATTATTTGATCTTTATATCATTTTGAACAGAAGTCAGATTAACCGGAAGGGGCGACGATCAGTGGAAGTTTGCAAGGGGAAAGAAAGAAAAAAAGAAAGAAAGAAAGAAAAAAAGAAAGAAAGAAGGGGGAGGAGTAATGGTGGACGAGAAAGGGAAAGAGAAAGAGGGAAAGAAAATTGAAATGAAGGAAAATAGAATTATAATTACTAACACAGGAACATGTATCATACATCAAAATGGAGCTGGTGCTCTGTGGCTCACAACCATACTCCTCCACATAGGGGAGTAAAAAAGTAATGCCATTTTGTTTAGGACAAGTATAACAACCAACACAGAAACATGTATCATACATAAAAATGGAGCTGGTGCTTTGTGGATCCCATCTCTATTTCTCCACATAGGTGTGTCGAAAAGTAATGCCATTTTGTTTAAGACAAGTATAATTACTAACACAAGAACATGAATCATACATAAAAATGAAGCTGGTCCTCTGTGGATCATATCCCTGCTTTTCCACATAGTCACTGTTTCTCTCAATAGCAATGTTCCACTTTCGAATGAGAGCATGTATCTTTGCCCCGTAAAATTCTGTTGACTTTCCTTTGAGCAACTTCTTCACTACAGATTTCACTTCACTGTGACGAAGAACGAGTACTACCGTACTCATTTAGAAAAAGAGCAAGACATTGTCTTGCCTGCAGGAGTCGAACCCGCGCCCTCCCGAATGCAAAGAAATGCGATTTAGGCGCTGGGTGGACGTGAGGTGCAATTCCGGTGCCCGGATGTTGGGCCTACACGCGTCCATCCGAATGCACGAGAACTGTGCGTTGCACGGGTGCGAGGTTCGACTGATGTGCCCGGATGTTGGGGACTATGCCCATAAATAACTGATGTGAGTGAAGCGCTGGGGAGAAGTAGTTGGCCTACGCGAGACTGCAGTCAGTGAAGAAACACTTTGTGGACGACCCTGCATCTGAATTTGTTTTTAATTCAACATAGAGAGAGGTGGGAGTGCACAGAAACTATAACGCTAATCTGTTTCAATCGAACATAATGAAAAGATGGAACCTGCTATTCACCTACTTTTGGCTGACACTGTATATAAGAAATTTTATTAAAATACTGGGAACCGCCCAGTCGTCTGAAACTGTAGAATACACTGACTGTATCTCTGCATAGGGGCTAAATCCTTCAATGGGTCTACCTGCTTGTCATGGCCGGCAGCCCGTGATGCTCAAGCAAACAGTCTCATCCAGGATTTGAACTTTGGGCGTCGCGTCCATTTCGTCCGACTCTCAACATTACAGCACGCGCCTCCACATATTCATTTATATACAGGACATAAAGTCAAAATAGTTTTGTTAACGTTTATCAAACATGATAACCTGTTGCATAATGAATGGTAGCATAGATTATTGACAACACTGTGTAGCGAAAATACAAAGTGCCAAATGGAAAGACCGTTGGGAAAACTTTGATCCCAGACTCAGGAAAACCGCAAATCACTTAAAGTCACATGAGATCTAGTTAGATCCTCAGTTGCAGCCATGATGTGAAGCAAGGGAGACGTATCTTTGCTTTGACTGAACTCCGCGCGCGATGTTAGTAAGAAAGGTTAGTAAAGTTAAATAAACGCTTTAAAAAGGCAACAGGCGTTGTTTAATGATTGAGCATACCTTTGCTAGAAAACTGGCCAAGCAAGATGATGAACCAACAAGAACCCAGAGCAGAAGAGAAGAAATGAAATCCAATATGGCGAGAAAGAATAGAAGACGACTAGAGATCACAAATGGTCAAAGTAGAAGTAAGAAGTAAGTTATGCTTGTGTGTAAATATCTATCTGTCTACCTCTTTCCTCTCTCTATGGGTTGTTGGAATATTTGTGGATATAAGCTGTGCTACAATTCTCCACCTAAATTTATAGTCTAGCCGAGGTCACGTGGTTTAATCGTACGGCCAATCAACAGCACAACGCGTGGCTGATTCACTACTTAAACACTGATACTTGCCACAGTTCACTTGCAATCATTGAGAAGGAACTTACTATACTAAGAAGAACCAAAGGATACGTTATCGAGGATCTCCACTGGACAAGCGCTCTTACTTAAAGCCTAAAGGATGGCCCATAAATTTGTAACATAGTTTTATAACAGACCACCCACTTTTGGCTCACCCGGTATATATGAAATTATATTACGTTGATATAAAACCAACCAACCAACCAACCTACCAACCAGGCAAGCATATAAGAGCATATCGACATTCTTTTTTATCATTTAACCTTCATATAATTCTTAATGGATCTAAAGTGAATTTTCCGAAAACAATTTTAGTTCTATTTTTGTTGTAGATTTTCCGCTTTTTGTTAAAAAGATTTCCATCATCTATCTATACATAATAAATGTTGCCTTGAGAAGTTTTAGATATATTTCCATTTGGCAAAAAGCGAATTCTTTAATAAAACAACAGAGGTTCAGTAATAAGTTTGGTACAAATGCAGAATAGCGCACAAGAGATAATATCATTAAAATCGCATTTTAAATATAACTAGCATTAGATTACGGAAACTCCCGAAGTAGCCAAATCCTAACAATAACACCAAACCCTAACCTTAACACTAACCCTAAATGGTATTTTAGCTCAGTCGGTAGAGTGTTCGGCTAGGAATCACAAGGTTCTTGGTTCGATACCGGCCCTCATCAACTCAGCGTACGAGTAGCACAGGGATCTGTGCGGTAAAGTGAGGAGCTGATGGTAGGTGTGGCGCTCACCCCCAGATGTTAAATAATCTCCTTGGTCTAGCGCTCGTGAAAAGGGGATAGACTCCCTCACTGTCTGGCTGATACAACTATGAGAAATGAATAAGTCTGAAAATTAATATCATAATATTCAATATTTTTTTATATATTTTTTGTTTTATCCTTGCTCCATACTTTTTCAGACGTATTTATTTCTCATAGTTGTTAATTTGTCTGACTATCATCCCCTGTAATAACTTGGCCCTGAAAAGTATTCTTTTTTCTCATTTGACTTCCTGTCGCCATGGTAACAGTCTTTTAATGTATACACTTTGCAAAGGAAAAAAAAAATTGAGGAGTAATTTTTTCTGTTATGCAATTCAAATTATTTTGATTTCCCATCTGATGAGACTTGATTTTGGGGAGCTTTATTAAATCAACTTAAATTTATAAAGGCCCCAATATTGGTCGAAATAAATTTATTGTGGAATAACGGTGTTGAGTTTTCCTTCCTTTCAAAGATAAATATTGCTCTGTATATAATCTAAAAAGTTTATTATACATTGAGCTCTCTGTAGTGATTTAAAGATTCACTGTATTTCTACATACTGGATCATTCAATAATAATACAGTGTATCTTAGAAATCACATATAGAATCATCACTTACTACCAAGTTTTGGATACCTCACATCTATATATATATATATATATATATATATATATATATATGTGTGTGTGTGTGTGTGTGTGTGTGTGTGTGTGTGTGTGTGTGTATAGGTGGGTGTGGTGTGTTACACTCGTTTGTTAAGTCGGCGCAACAAAGAGTATCTTAGTCCAATCTGGCTGAATTCTTTAACGGGGGATCGAACCCTCTCTTTTTACTCCCCTATATAATTCTTAATGGGTGTGTCAGTGTGACTTAGGCTATCCTGTACTGAACAGTAGGAAAAAGGCTTTTCATTGTTTCGCATTTTCTTTGTGGTGTTCTTCTTAACAAAGGAAGCAAGAAGAAAAATGGCCAAAAGGAAAGAGTTTGGGCTTTTTTTTTTCATCGATACGAAGTGTTGGTTTGGCATCTCTCTGATGAGAAACTTTCATCTCTCCAAAATCTATATACGATCAGGATTGACATTTTGAGTGTATTTTTACACGAAAGCATCACATTTCGGTGGCATTAAAGGCGAATCGAGATGGTTTGGTATTCATGGCAATTTCGATTTTTTTTTCTTTTTAGATCGTTTTTAGTTTTTAGTTTTATTTTGTTTTTGTTTTTTTGTTTTGCTTTTCTTTCTATTGCTTTAAACTTTCTTTTTTCTTTTTTTCTTTCAAACTACTACTTTCTCTATTCTTACTTTTTCTTTCTTTCTTTCTTTCTTTCTTTCTTTCAATTTTCTGCCTTCTTTCTTTCTTTCTTTCTTTCTTTCTTTCAATCTTATGCTTTCTCTATTCTTTCTTTCTTTCTTTCTTTCTTTCAATCTTCTACCTTCTTTCTTTCTTTCTTTTTTTCAATTTTTTGCCTTCTTTCTTTCTTCTTTCTTTCTTTCAATCTTATGCTTTTTCTATTCTTTCTTTTCTTCTTTCTTTCTTTCTTTCTTCTTCTTTCTTTCTTTCTTTCTTTCAATCTTTTGCCTTATTCTTTCTTTCTTTCTTTCAATCATATGTTTTCTCTTTTTTTTTTCTTTCTTTCTTTTTCTGTCTTTCTTTTCTTTCTTTCTTTCTTTCGTTCTTTATTTCAATATTCTGCCTTCTCTATTCTTCCTTTCTTTCTTTCTTTCTTTCTTTCTTTCAATCCTTTGCCTTCTTCTTTCTTTCTTTCGTTCTTTTTTTCTTTCAATCTTCTGCCTTCTTTCTTTCTTTCTTTCCTTTCTTCTGCCTTCTCTATTCTTTCTTTCTTTCTTTCTTCTTTCTTTCTTTCTTTCTTCTTTCAATCTTCTGCTTCTTTCGTCCTTTCTTTCCTCTGCCTTCTCTATTCTTTTTTCTTTTTTTCTTTCTTTCTTTCTTTCTTTCTTTCTTTCTTTTTTTCATTCTTTCAATCTTTCTATATTCTTTTTTTTCTTTCTTTCAATTTTTTGCCTTCTGTATTCTTCCTTTCTTTCATTCATTTTTTCTTTCTTTCATACCCCTTTCTTTTTTCAAACTTTCGTTTGTTTTCTTCTCACTTTTGTTTGTTTGTTTCATTATCGTCCACTTTCTTTCTTTCTTTCTATCTTTCTTTCTTTCTTTCTTTCTTTCTTTCATTTTTTTTCTTCAATCCCTCTTTTTTTCCAACCTTCTTTGTTTTTTCCTCACTTTTGTTTGTTATTTCTTTCCTAGTCTTGCTCTTTCTTTCTTTCTTTCTTTCTTTCTTTCTTTCTTTCTTTCTATTCTTTATTTTTCTCTTTCTTTCTTTCTTTCTTTGTTAACCCTCACCAATTTCATGTTTGTTTTTACTTAAGTTCGCTCGCATATAGAATTGCGACCCTCACAGGGTGGTACACAATTAAACCCCCAGCACCTGACGAAGCTCGACTAAATAAATATCATTATTTACTTGGACGGAAGACAGTTTGTAAGGACATCAAAAAACAACAAAAACAAACAAAAAAAACAACAACAAACAAACACCCCACAAACCCCAACAAAATCAAAGCAAAACAAAAAACAAAAACAAAAAATACAAAACAAATTCATAGCAATTTGTGGATTACTCACTCGCAGGAATACTCCAAGAGTAGACAGTTTGCCTTTTTGGTACGAGCGCCGATGCCAACGAAGAATCTTCAGAATCGTCTTTATTGTTTTAGGAGACCCTACGAGAAACACTAAATCCGGCAAAGATAAAATGCTTCTCATAACAGCAAACAAAATGGCGTCATAATATTAGCTAATAACGGAACAAGGATTGTAATGGCGGCGCCGAACTTTAAGGCAAAAAAAGGCGGGAAAGTCGGTTCAGAACGAAAACAACATACGTCATGAATGACAATCACTAGAATATGATGTATGAGTTTTAAACGAACAAACAAGGTTTTAATAAAAGAACGAACGGTCAATACTAAATATTTGGAGAGACAAATACATTTTTATAATAGGATTGCAACATCTAATCATAGTAGTTTTTTTTATCGAACTCTTCATTATTACTAGTAAGTTAAGTAAGTAAAGTCGTCGGGGCGGTCTAAAGTCGGTATCAGCCAGTCAGCGAGGGAGTCTATCCCCTTTTCAATAGCGCTAGAGCAAGGAGATTATTTTAGCGTCTGAGGTGGAGCGCCACACCTACCATCAACTACTTACTTTACCGCACAGATCCCTGTGCTACTCATACGCTGAGTTGGCGAGGACCGGTATCGAACTAGGAACCTTGTGGTTTCTAGCCGAACGCTCTACCGACTGAGCTAATTTCCTTTAACTCCAACATAAAAAAGGGGAACCAATGAATGAATTTTATAAATCATTTATTTATTTATTGATCTATTAGTAAAAAAGAAGACGGGGTAAGGGTTAGGGTTTAGGGTTAGGGTTAGGTTTAGTTTAATGGGAAAATAATGGTTAGATTAATGTTGTGGGGTTTTAAGGGGTCAAATAAGAACAAAACGACGGATAACAAATGTAGGAAAATTATTAACAAAAAGAGTAGATAATTACAGTACAGAGAAGCGGGAAATACGTCCAACAATAGAGTTATGAGCTGACTCGCATTCGCTTACTCTACAAGCCATAATTGTCCCTGTTACTTATAGTAACCGTCGGCGCATTCTATCAGTCAATAGGGTATATCACCTATAACAATTAATTAACAGATAAAATTCATTCAGAGTGGTTTCCCTTTTTTTAGGTTGGAGTTATAGGAAATAACCCTATTATTTGAGCGCTAGTTTTATTCCATCTTATTATTGTTACTTTTTAGGCTACCCTTTTGTAGGTTAAAATTCCAGAGAATTTTATCAGTCTAATTCTCTGGTACCGATTTCGGTTTGTGCTTATACCATTTTTTAGTATGGTGAAAATTTTATTTCTTGCACAATTGCTAGTGTATCACCTTTCCCACCCAGTCATGTCCAGACTTGCACTCACTTTGTGCTAGTTTGTTACAATTTGGTCTCTGTCTCCAGACACCCTACACTTGATATTCCGTTGCGTCTTATCTATTTTAGCTTTGATATAATTGGTCCTAATGGGATTATTTTGTGAAGTGATTAGAAGAGATTCAGTTTCTGACTTGAGTGTTTCCTTTCTTAGTCATATCCAGGTCTTCTCCTGTGAAATATTTCTGTGTTAAATAAATAAAAATTAATAGTACCATTACTGTTCACTCAGGAGGATGACTTTGGCATTAAATAACCCATGAATGTTGATATACCATTAAACAAATAAACTATACCAAAGTCAAAATTACCTCCCCACCACCGCAACTGTCCATGATGCGTTAAATAGTACCTCTACTGATCTTGGACCATATTACATCTAGGCACCCCTTTTTGATCTCGATTAAGAAAGGACATGTTTTTCATTTACACCGTCAATATCAATTATTTATTAGGGGTTAGGTTTAGACGTTAGGGTTGTTTTATAATTTAAAAAAATCTAAAAATCGTCTGTTAAAACAACCGGATATTGTCGGCGTAAATGAAAAACGTGTCCTTTCTTAATCGAGATCAAAAAGGGGGTGCCTAAAGGTTATATGGTCCCTGATCTTCTACAAGGATCGCGTTCTTGCACACTTACCAGTGGATCTCCTTTCCCACCCAGTCATGCCTAGTTTGTACTCAGTTTGTGCTAATTTGTTGCAATTTTGTCTCTATTTTTACTTTATTATAATTGGTCCTAATGGCTTTATTTTGGGCAGCGTTTATAAGAGATTCAATTTCTGACGAGTATTTTCTTTCTTGGTCATATCCAGGTCTTCTCCAGTGCAATATTTCTGAGTAATAGGTTATATAAAGAAAAATAGTACCATTACTGTTCTCTTTGAAGGATGACCTTGGCATTAAATAGCCTACGAAAGTTGATATGACATTAAACAAATAAACCAAACAAAGCCAAAATATGAAGTAAGATTTTAAATAACAAAAATTATTATTAGAAATTTCATTTCTTGCACAATTCCCAGTGGGTCACCTTTCCCACCCAGTCATGTCTAGTCTTATACTCACTTTGTGCCAGTTTGTTCCAATTTTGTCTCTGTCTCCTACACTTGATATTCTGTTGCGTCATCGTCGGGGTGGTCTAAAGTCAGTATTAGACAGAGAGCGAAGGAGTCTATCTCCTTTCAATAGCACTATACTTAAGAGATTGTTTCTGGCGTCCTCATGTTACCGCATAGATCCCTGTGTTACTCAAACGTTGAGTTGGCGAGGACCGCTCAGCGAACCTTGAACCTTCTGATTCCTAATCGGACGCTCTACCAACTGAACTAAACCGGCCCTATATGATTGTTTAGACCAACTTAATATGTTTTAAAAACATTTTTTATAATCTTCTACTTGGCGGGAAAATAAACCAATCAACTTCAATATCGATTAATGTTATTACAAAGATTTTCCTTTGTTTGTATCAATAATTCTAATTTTGAATCAACTTCCTTTCATCTTGTATTTTCCAATTGTTTTCATTTTCTGTCATTTCACGGTATTATTATTATTATTATTATTATTATTATTATTATTATTATCGTTTCTTAGATTTAACTTTATCTCCTAATTACACATCAAACATAATTTCATCGTTAAGTTTTATTTACTTTCTGATTATCTTAAGTGATCTTTGTTAGCTAATTTCTATATATATATATACCAACCCCTCCACACGATTAGGATGCGACACAAGGTCAATTTCTTAAGCAGAGTTTAACAGGTTTGAATTCAGAGTTTTCCTTCTCCTAGACTGGTTACCTAGCCATGATTAAAGACCCCAGTCTGCTCTGCTATTTGTCTATAGCTGGAGGGAAAATTGACTTCACACCTTTCCCAAGGGTATTAGCGCCATGTGAAATGAACACAGCTTTGTCCAGGGGTTGAACTGGGATCGACGAGTTCATTTCCTACGATTCTAACCATTAGACCACGCGCCTCATTTCTATATATAATTAGGATCCTTAGCATGGTTAGCAAGCTAGATTTGCAGACCATAGTTAGTAAGTTCGATTCTCATTGGGCACCCCATATTTCTGGCCTTGTGACACAACTAAGTTTAGCTTAGTAAGTAACTATTTACACCCTAATATATTCCAAGTCCATACATGAGGGTGCATATGTGAAACACGGACCTTGTACTCCCACTAATTGAAAAAATAATTTCTTGCACAATTCACAGTGAATACCCTTTCCCACCCAGTCATGTCTAGTCTTGTACTCACTTTGTCGTAGTTAGCGGCGGCTAAATAAGTTCTACCTTCGCTGCCTTAGACGAATAATAGGCATCACCTGGAGGGACAGGGTCACTAATACAGCAGTTCTAGAGAAAGCTCAACTCCCCAGATTGTGTTCTCTACTGAGACAACGTCGTCTCCGATGGCTGGGCCATGTCCGTCGAATGGATGATGAACAAATCCTGAAAGACATCCTCTGTGCAGAGCTTTCGTCTGGTAGGAGACAGATTTGTCGCCCCAGCTGCGATTCAATGATGTCTGCAAGAATGGTCTCAGTTGCTTTGGCATTGCCCCTTCCAGCTGGGAATATTTGGCTCAGGACCGCCCTGGGTGGCGGCAAGCTCTCCGTAGAGGACTGTTCATGTCAGAAATCCCCCTGACGCAACACCATGTAGCTAAGAGGTCCAGAAGAAAGCCGCGGCACATCAACATCTTCAGTGACAGCTTTCATGTGCGACATCTATGGTCGAGAATGTTTTTCAAGCATTGGACTTCACAGTCACAGGAGGCGCTGTTACTTCAGGGGCACAAAAACTATATTATAGTCTTCCCAGACTAAAATGCCAATAAACAATAAATTCTAAGTCCCGACAACAATACATAGACTCAGCAATTTGTGCTTATTAGATCGATGGTTAATTGTGTAATAGTAAAGATCTATATTTATTTTCTCATTATTTTAAGTGATTTCTTTTTGTTAGCTAATTTCTATATCTTATTTGGATCCTTAGCATATCTTCCTCATTCAAATATCATTTAGCCACATTTTTTATCAAGATGCCTTTATATAGTCAATCGTTCAAATATTATGTTGTATGCAGGCTGTTGTATATCATTCAAGTTTTAGACAGTCAATCCTTCTAATATTATGTTTGTATGCAGACTATTGTCTATCATTCAATTTTTAGACAGTCAATCATTCTAATATTATGTTTGTATGCATGATGTTGTATATCATTAAAGTTTTAGACAGTCAATCACTCTAACATTATGTGTGTATGCAGACTATTGTATATAATTCACGTTTTAGATAGTTAATCATTCTCATAGTATATTTGTAGGCAGACTATTGTCTATCATTCAAGCTTTAGATAGTCAATCATTCTCATAGTATGTTTGTATGCAGACCATTATCTATCATTAAAGTTGTAGACAGTCAATCATTCTAACATTATGTTTGTATGTAGGCTATTGCCTATCATTCAGTTTTTAGATAGCCAATATTCTATCAATATGTTTGTAAGCAGGCTATTATCTATCATTAAGTTTTAGACTGTCAATCATTCTAACATTATGTTGGTATGTAGGCTATTGTCATTTCTTAGAATAGCGTTTAACTTCAACTCCTAATTGCACAACAAACATAAATATCATTTAGTTTATTTACTTTCTCATTATTTTAAGTGATTTCTTTTTGCTAGCTAATTTCTATATATCACCAGGATCCTTAGCATGGTTACCAAGCTAGATTGCAGACCATAGTTAGTAAGTTAATTCACATTGGGTACCCCATATTCCTAGCCTTGTACCACATCTAAGATTAGCTTAGTAAATAACTATTTACACCCAATGTATTCCAAGTCCCAGCAACAATACCTAGACTCGGCAATTTGTGCTAGACTAAAGCTTATTAGATCGATGGGTAATTGTGTAATAGTAAAGATCGATAAACGACCTTTTTCGTAGACGTTAGAAAGCGAACGCTTTGCATTTGAGTTGGTTGTGTGAATTGTAGATAAAGATTAGATAAACGTAGGTAAAGAT
>CM042166.1:34122509-34145009 GCA_023376005.1 Doryteuthis pealeii | reverse complement strand
GCATATTTCTTATCTTAAATGCTTCTCCATCTGCTTGTATTAAAGTCCTTTATGCGTAACATCCTTGGTCGGGTTTGTTTGTTCAACCAATCATAGTTGATATTATAACTTTGAATCCAACAATATGTATATCCGGAGGAAACTTCGAAAATAAAACAATTAACGACAAAGTAAATATACATAAGCGATGTTAACAGAAGAATAGGAAAGGCATGGTTGGCCACCAATAAACTATCAGTCGTATGGAAATCCGACCTCCCTGACAAGCTAAAGAGACGATTCATCCAGGCTGTGGTCATATCGCTACTGCTGTATGGCTGTACCACCTGGACCCTAACGAAACGCCTTGAGAATAAGCTAGATGGGAGCTGCACAATAATGCTGCGAGCAGTCCTGAATAAGTCGTGGAAACAGCACCCAACCAAGAAGCAGCTGTATGACCACCTGCCTCCCATATCACAAACCATACGAGTAAGGAGGGCTAGGCATGCGGGTCACTGCTGGAGAAGTAGGGATGAGCTCGTAAGCGACGTATTACTGTGGAGGCCAACACATGGACATGCTAACGTAGGCCGCCCAGCCAGGACCTACATTGACCAACTATGTAAAGATACTGGATGCTGCGCGGAGGAGCTCCCAGAGTCGATGAGTGATAGGGAGGGTTGGCGAGAGACCGTCATGGATATCCGTGCAAATTGCGCGACATGATGAAATATACATAAACATTAAATATCACCAGGGCTTGGTTTTTGTGCAAAAATAATAGGGATTTGATTTATATTCGGGAAGATAATTAAAAAATAAAATTTAAATGAAAACAGCATGGATTAACATTTCTTTTTAGAGTAGCAAGGTCTATTTTTTACATAGGGATTTGAATAGGGCATCCCACAAGGATTCAACTCATGATTCAGTAATAATGGATCTGCGAGACTAAATTAAAAACAAAACTTCTATCCAGGCGACGCCGGGTAAACCGCTGCTAGTATCGCATAAAGTGTGGTTTAGCATATCAATTGGAATAGCTGTTATCTCTCTACGGATGCTTTCTTTCAGTTCTGCTGTCATGGGGGCCTGCCAGCGCATGCCCGATCGTTCAGGTAACCCTACAAAAATAATCTACTGGGGTTAGATCAGATGATCTGGATGGCCAATGGATATATTTCGACTACATATGCAATTTCTTTTGGACTCCACGGCATTATGAGGATTACCAAAAATCAATACCTGAAGGTAATAAAAGCTTAATGTAATATTAAAATCTTAGATAACATGTAAAACTCCTGTGAATCAGTTATGTAATAAATTCTGGTTAATGCATATACCATTTTGTTGTATGTTCAAAATTCAGTTTTTTTGCATAATTCCCAGTGGATCACCTTCCCACCTAGTCGTGCATAGCTTTGTAATACCGTTGTTCTAGTTTGATACATTCGCTTAATACATGGTTTATGGTCTCATCTCTGTCACCACAGTCTGCATTTACTGTTTTGTTGTATCTTATCAATTATTGCTTTCATAGAATTTGTTCTTATTGCATTGTTTTGTGCAGGAATTATTAGCGATTCAGTTTCTCTCTTGAGGTGTCCTCTTCTTCACCATGTTCAAGTTTTTTCATGTGCAACCTCTCTAATTTGACGTTCGAAGTATCCGTATAATTGTTTTTCTTCCTGTCTTTGTTTCTTTGTTTTCGTAGTTTTTCTGTTTGTCCATATGTTGCATCTGCTATTATTTATTTATCTATTTATTCCTGCCTTTTCTTGACATGAATTCAGAGAAAAATGATATTTTTTCTACAGTTTTCCAATATATATATATATCCCAGGTATGGGTAAAATAGTAATGCAGACTGGTCTCTTTATCCTTGGGTAGGTAACTAGTTTAGGAGAGAGATAACTCTGAATTCAAAATTCCTGATGTCAGTCGTTGATTGGGTTCGTGGCATTCCTTGTGTACCAATTCTTTCCTATCGACTATGCCAAAAAGTGTAGATGGTCCAACACAAGCCTTCACCACTATAAACAAATCACTGTGTGGGTGGTTCACTGAATGAACACTCATGCGTCGAAAATCGACGAGAGAGTCCATATATATATATATGTATATATATATTATAATATATGTGTGTGGTGTGTGTGTGTGTGTGTGTGTATGTATATGTATATGTGTGTGTGTTAGTGTGTATGTGTACTATACCGACTGAGCTAAATCAGGTCACCATGGCCCCATTTAAAGTATAATGCGGCGAGTGGGTTGGGGTTGGGGTCTGGATGAGAAACTGGATTACCTGAAAAGAAACTACATTTTTAGAAGTTCTTACTTTTCTAATTTTTTCCCTCATTGTTTTTTAACCCTGAGGGTAAAAGCTCAGAACTCGTAATCTGATTCCCCCACCATCTTTGCATTGCTTTCCCGCCAAAACGTCATCTTAAGATGTCGACAACGGCAACGTTCTAATGCCATCCATTCAACGCTGTTTACTTATCGTTCGCATTGTTAGTGGTTAGGCAGTTTGGTTTTAGATAAAATCTTCGCGCGCGCAAAAAAAGTTCGGAACTAGTTTTTAATATTTCTTTTTATCTATACATATATAAAGGGTAGTTGTGTGTATGTACATCCGGAGGAAACTATGAAAATAAAACAATCAACGACAAAGGAGATATATATACACATTCACTATCACCGGTTTTTGTTTTTTGTGCAAAAATCATGAAGATTTGATTTATATTTGAAGATATTTAAAAATAAAATATACATAGAAATAGCATTGAATTTTTTTCTGAAAATGTCCAGCATTTGTAAATTTCAAAAGTAAAAAAATCAATACTCTAGGGTTCTCCACTCTACCCAGGTGACACTAAGTAGCCGCTTCTAGTTCTATAGTAAAATGCTTTGTAATGTATTTTATATAGTAAAATAATTTGCAATTTATTTTGATAGTAAAATAATTTCAAAAGTTAAAATAAAATATCCATATACAAATAAGACATCATGATCAGTGTTCTAATACATTTTATAGTAAAGATAATTTTCCAATGCATTTTTTTGTAAAGATAATTTTCCAATGCATTTTATAGTAAAAACCGTTTTAATGCATTTCTATTGTAAAAATCATTTCTAATACATTTTTATAGTAAAGATGCATTCTTATTGTACAAATCATTTCCAATGCATTTTTATTGTAAAAACCGTTTTAATGCATTTATATAGAAAAAACATTTCCAGTGCATTTTTAAAATAAAAATCATTTCCAATGTATTTTATAGTAAAAACCGTTTTTAATGCATTTCATAGTAAAAATCATTTCCAATGCATTTTTATAGTAAAAACCGTTTCTAATGCATTTTTATAGTAAAAATCATATCTAATGTACTTTTATATTAATGATAATTTCTAATGCATTTTATAGTAACATCCTTTACAATGTATTTTTTTGTTCAATGGACATTTTTTATTTCTATTCATTCAGTGGATATTCCAAGGTGTAATTCTTAGAACTAAAAAAATAAAAAATAAAAAAAATGATAAAATTTGAACAATAGAAAAAAATTGGGTATATTTGATAAATGTTTGTATCTATAAGCCAGAATTACATCATTTTTAACTCCGTGGCGTAGTAGGTAACGTGCTGGACTGTTTCCTTCGAGACAAGCTTGTTTACCATTACACCACGATGGGAAAGGGATAAACCTATTCATCCCCCATCTATAGATTAAATACTACCACTATTGTTCTTCTACAAAGATGGCTTCGACATAAAATAACCCACGAAGCTTTATATACCATTAAACAAAGAAAATATACGTTTTTTTAAATAAATTAATAAAAAAACTTACCAAAGAAATTCAAACAATTCTATAGAAATTATTTGTTGGTTGGTTGGATTTTATGGCATTTTGTTTTATTCATTCATGAAGGATATTGAAATAAGATTTTAAACTTCAAATTTATTCTCCCACCAATCGAATATGTCAAAATATATAAACAATATAATGTAATATTTTCGATGTTTCTTAGATGAAAAATTATCACTGCCAAGAATTCAATTATGTATTTGGTTGGTTGGTTGGTTGGTTGGTGTGTTGGATGCTTGGATTTTTACGGCATATCAACCCTTATTGGATTATTTTATGCTGAAGACAATTTGTTTTATTCATTCTTGTGTGTGTGTGTGTTGTGTGTGTGTGTGTGTGTGTGTGTGTGTGTGTGTGTGTGTGTTGGTGTATTTGGGCAGCATTCTTTCATTTATACATGTAGAATTAAACAAAAGACACATCTCCTGTTTAACAATTTTACTTTTGATCATTTCGAGTTTTCTGGCCAACTTTTTAATGTTTGGGTGGACTTATCCACGAATTCCACCCAAACATTAAAAAGTTGGCCAGAAAACACGAAATGATCAAAAGTAAAATTGTTAAACAGGAGATGTGTCTTTTGTTTAATTCTACATATATATATATATATATATATAATATATACATGAATATATATATATATATATTAATATATATAATATATATATATATATATATATATAATCCTGCGATGGGATACACGGCAAATACAGGTTATGCAGCTGCGCAGTATGAATTACTATTGCCATTGACTAGATGATTTGGCATTCTCCGTTTGTGGCATGGGCTGGTGGCCCAGTGTGTAGAGTCTCCGCTCTTCACTCTGTGGTCCACTGGTTCAATCTCTAGTGGCGGAGATTGTGGAATGCACTGCTGTGGAGACCAAAGGAGGTCGAAACAGCTGTCCAGTGCTCCGGATATCGCAAATGGTGTTTGCCGAGTTGTCTGTTCACTGTAATATGATTCAATTATCAATTATATATAATATATATATATATATATATATATATATCTTGCTTCTTGCCTTTTTTAGTGCAAGAAGCAGGCGATATCCCGCACAGAAAATCACAGATGCGGACTACGCTTGCACTCCTTGCAGATACACCACCACAGGCCGAGTCACTATTGCATAGCCTAGAGAAGGCTGCAAATAATATTGGCCTTCATGTAAACTCCGATAAAACAGAGTACATATGTTTCAAAAGGAAAGGAGACATAACCACACTCAACGGTAAGCCCCTTAAGCCAGTAGAATAATTCACATACCTAGGTGGTAATATCCTATCCACAGAAAGCGATGTAAATACACGAATAGGAAAAGCGTGGTCGGCCACAAACAAATTATCAGTAATATGGAAATCCGATCTCACTGACAAGCTAAAGCGACAATTCTTCCAGGCGGTGGTTGTATCAGTGTTGCTGTACGGATGCACCACATGGACCCTAACGAGGCGCCTTGAGAATAAGCTGGATGGGAGCTGCACAAGAATGCTGCGTGCAGTCCTGAATAAATCGTGGAAGCAGCACCCCACGAGGAAACAGCTATATGGCCACCTGCCTCCCATCTCACAAACCATTCGAGTGAGACGGACAAGACATGCCGGGCACTGCTGGAGAAGCAAGGATGAGCTCATAAGTGACGTTCTCCTGTGGAAGCCAACACACGGACATGCTAGTGTGGGCCGCCCAGCAAGGACCTACATTGACCAACTAAGCAAAGATGCAGGTTGCTGCACAGAGGAGCTCCCTGGGAAAATGAATGATAGGAAAGGTTGGCGAGAGATTGTCATGGATATCCGTGCTAATAGCGCGACATGATGATATATATATATATATATATATATGGACAGAATTGGTGCAAGGAATGTCACCAACCCAATCAACGACTGACCTCAGATTTTCAAATTCAACGTTTTCTTTCTCTAGACTGATGACCTAGTCAAGTTTAAAGAGCTCAGTCTTTTCTACTATTTACCTAGAGCTGAAGAGAGAATATATATCTGTGTGTGTTCGCGCGTGGTGGAATTCTGCAAAAGGTTACTTGTACTGCTTTCTGTGAACTAGTGCCCGAATACATCGTTGAAAACCGATGTTTTGTCGATGGATAGAAGGACAGATAGACAGAGAAATAGATTCAAATCAAATCAGCAACGAACAGAGAACGACCAACAATTCCATTTCCAACAATATGATCATCTGACACACAGACAGAAATATTTTTGCCTTTTCTGTTTGATATATCCTAATAAACGTTCTTCGTACTTTTAACTTATCCAACCCCCCCACTCTCTCTCTCTCTCTTCATGCTTTCCACCCCCTCTCTTTTTCTCTCTCGCTTTCTCTCTTACTCTTATTCTCTCTTTATGCCCACGTCTCTCTCTCTCTTTTCTCCCTCTCTCTCACTCTTAATGTCTCTCTCTCTCTCTCTTTACTATTAATCGCTCTGTCTTATGCCCCGGTCCCCACCTCTCTCTCTCACTCTTACTCGCTCTCTCTTTATGACCCCGTCCTTTTCTCTCTCTCTCTCTCTCTCTCTCTCTCTCTCTCTCTCTCTCTCTCTCTCTCTAACTCGCTCTCTTTATTGTTGCCACTCGTCTCTCCATCTCACTCTTGCTCTTTTCATTCTTCCCCTCTCCGTCTCTCTCTCCTTTTCTCCACTCCATCCTTCTCTCTCTCTCAATCTCTCCTTCTTTCTCTTTCTGTTTCTCTCTCACTCACACACACACAACACACACACACACACAACACACACACACACATGTGATTCAGTTAATCCAGTTTTCCGCTTTTGAAGTCATGACAACACAAGTGAAGAAATGGCTTGCGGCCTTGAAAAAAAATCTCTTCTAAGTCTGCAGCCAGAGGCGAATAAAAGAAGTCAAAATGTTTTGCCTCTATTTTGGAATTGAATTCTAAGAACCAGATAGATAATTATTGACGGAATAAACGACCAGAGAGAGAGAGAGAGAGAGAGAGAGAGAGAGAGAGAGAGAGAGAGAGAGAGAGAGAGAAAAGATTCTCGTTGTTGCCGTGGTAATAACCTTCCTGAAATATACTTTTTGACACCATAATATCTCTTCATTATCTA
Organism: Doryteuthis pealeii; assembly: GCA_023376005.1. Lineage (NCBI taxonomy): Eukaryota > Metazoa > Mollusca > Cephalopoda > Myopsida > Loliginidae > Doryteuthis > Doryteuthis pealeii. Next base: position 34,138,067 of record CM042166.1, on the reverse strand, counting down.
TGTCTGTTTAGCAAACTCGGTTGAGCGTTCGGCTAGAAACCAAAAGGTTTATAGTTCGATACCGGCCCTCGCCAACACAGTGTATATGTAGCAAGGAAACTGTGGGATAAAGTAAGGAGCTGATGTTAGGTGTGGTGCTCAACCTCAGATGGTCTAGCGCTAGTGAAAAAGAGATATCCCTGGCTGATTGACTGATACCGACTTTACTTTATATATACTAGCAAATATATGCACCCTCCGGGTGCAAGTATTTAAATTTTAATGTAATAAAATATTGTATTAAATTAGAAAGGCTAATGAAACTAAATAAGAATACAGATAAAATGATTTGAAACAGAGGGAGTATAATAAAAGATTTGAAACAGAGGGAGTATAATAAAAAATGGAACAACTGAAACTTACTCTTCCATCACTCTCGTCTTTCATTGATATTTTTTCTAATTTAAGTATCTAGTTATAAGAGGAAGTAAAGAATAAAATGACAGTTATTTTATCTTGTTAAGGATTTCATTTAAGATTCATTGAAGAGATTTTTGGCTTATATTCATTAAAATAAAACCAAACAGTTAGAAATCAATAATATTAAGCACATATTTATTAAATTCGATTTTTTAATATTAATATGCAAATTAGCCTTCCCGTTCACATTGTAAAGCGCTATATTGTTGTATATATAAATATAATGGCATGTTGTTAGTATGTAGACATAGTTAACAGTATTAATAATGTAAGACAATTTTATTAATAATTGAGGTTTAGATATAAATAAAATCATAGAGAATGTGATGTCTATAACTAAGAGAATTGTGACTTGAGTAGGAATATAGTTTCGGTTACAGACAGAAAAACACACAATCTCCATTATAATAAGATATATATATATATATATATATATATCAAACTCTCCACACAAGCAGGATGTGACACAGGGTTAATTTCTTAAGGGGAGTTTAACGGGTTTGAATTTATAGTTTTCCTTCTCCTAGACTGGTTACCTAACCATTGTTAAAGAGCCCTGTCTGCTCTCATATTTACCAATAGCTGGAGGGAGAATTGTATTCATACCTTTCCCAAGGGTATTAGCCCCATGTGAAATGTAAACAGCTTCGTCCAGCAATTGAAATCGCGTCGAGGAATCCATTTCCTACGACTCTAACCAATATTTCGAAGGAGCGACCCTTCTTTTACAAGGATTTTTAGACATATATATATACTTTATTATATATATATATATATATATATATATATATAATATATATATATATGTGTGTGTGTGTCTAAAAAAATCCATGTAAAAGAAGTGTCACTCCTTCGAAATATTGGATGACACCAAATGGAACTTAGTACATAACACCCAACCCAGTTTCTCATTTATCAGTCTGTTTATATATATATATATATATATATATATATATAATATATATATATTAACATGGAAAAGGAGTAACCTACTCGAGTTTCATCGATTGATTCTTCAGGGTTACTTTAATTAAACTAATCGAGTTTTCGATTAATCTTAGGTGTTATAAACATGCCGTTCATCTTTATAACACCTAAGATTAATCGAAAACTCGATTAATTTAACTAAAGTAACCCTGAAGAATCAATCGATGAAATCGAGTAGGTTACTCCTTTCCATTGTTAAAATAAATTTATGCTCTACATTGTATTGAGCACTTGTATTTGTTTTTTCTCAATCTTAACCTCTGGATATTGTGCGCTTCCAACGATCGTACTTATACCCACCGGTAAGTTGCTACTTATACATATACAAATATATATATATATATATATATATATATATATATATATAATCCTATTCTTTTCCTGTCTACTGTATGCAGTAAATCATTTAACTGAACTCGTATCTTTTTGCCTCGATACTTTGGTATTATTAAAAAAACATATTTATACCTCTGTGTTGTCAGATTATTTCGCTACGTTTTTCCAATATATTTTCCACAAACTTTCCATAATCCTCGTTAATACATTGATATCGCATTCAACTGTAAAACCGCAACGTCTTTCGCACACTCAACTGCCTATTCATAATTGACAATAGTTAAACAATGTTGTTTTCTCTTTTGTAATCAGCTAAGTTATTGCAGAGTTGTGCCCTTGTTGAATAACCGTTTCTAATATATCTTCTTGGTCACGTGTCTGTTTTCCTCGGGAAATTTTGGTATTTGTTCGTCGGTGCTTTCCAGGGATTCTAGAATAGTCACAGTCTACAAGTCAGAATCAATAATTTATTATCTATACATATACTGATTGATTTATTATTGATTGATTTTAATGGCATGTCAACCCATCCAGGGTTATTTCATCCCACGCGGTTGGTTGTAAGGGATAGTCAAATTTATTATGTTTTTTATTATCAAGGATTTTATTGATTTTAGAGCAGGTTCTTTGCAGTTATTTGTTGCTAAGTGGATTGGAAATCAGTTTAAGGGATAAGTTTATAGGATTTTGTGGCGGGTTAGCTCAGTCGGTAGAGTGTTGGCTAGAAACCACAAGGGTCCTAGTTCGATACCGACCGTCGCCAACTCAGCGTATGAGTAGCACAGGGATCTGTGCGGTAAGTGAGGAGCTGATGGTAGGACGTAGATCCACCGTCAGACACCAAAAACAATCTCCTTGGTCTAGCGCTATTGAAAAGGGGATAGACTCCCTCGCTGATTGGCTGATAACGACTTTAGGCCACCCCGACGACTTTACTTTATAGGATAAAATTCAAGTTTTTTTTTATAAGCGATAGTTTGTTAGAAGTTTTTTTTTTAAACATTTTTACAAACAATTTCAGAAAGTTTGGAGGTGAGATTCTACAATTCAGAATCAATAATCTATTTATCTATACATATACTGATTGATTGATTGATTTTAGCGGCATGTCAAACCATCCAGGGTTATTTTATGCGAAGCGGTAAGTTATGAGCGGGTAAATTTATTGTTATGTCGTTTTTATAAGGATTTTTATTGATTTTGACAGTAGGTTGTTTGCAATGGGTTTATTTTTTTTTTTTGGTGTGGGATGCTAATTAGATTGGAAATCAGTTTAAAGGATAAGTTTATAGGGTAAAGTTCAAATTTGTTATAAGCGATAGTTTGGTAAAACGTTTCTGTCTCTAGAAGGAAAAAAATGTTACATAATCTATGCGGTTGCATAAGATTATTGTCTATCCCCTGTATTTCTAAAGGGATGGCCCTTTTCATATCACGGGCGGGACTTTCCATGAAATAGTACAGAAAGACCGCGAAATACCTGAAGTCACATGGGACCCGGTTGGGTCCTCAGTTTTCAATTGGACGTCAGGCAGAGAGGATGTCCTGCCTTAACTGGAACTCACACTGCATACGCGCGATATGTTAGTCAGATGTTTAGTTACATGAAATGTATAGTTAAGTAAATAAAAGCTTCAGAAAATAACACAGTTTTGTGATTAATGAATGTCTTGGTAATAAGACTGATCTAGAAGAAGAAATGAGTCAAGTGCGACCGAACACCAAGACGAAGTCCCCAAGGGAAGTCATGACGCTAGAAGAACTTAAGATTGAAAAGACGTCAGAAGAAGAATAGAAGAATAGAAGTAAGTAAAGAAAAGGGTATACAACAAAAATAGAGATAAAGGGGGGATAAATATTTAATTCAACAGGTTTTTGTTGAGGTGAGTGGGGGCAGATAAAAAAGCGAGTCCAACGCCTTTTAGCAGGCTAAAACATCGACTTCGTCGTCGTCAGAATCATTAGCAGCTAATGTTCGTCGTCGTCACAATCCTTTGCTGCTAATGTCGCAACACTCGTTACTGCCGTCACCCCACTTCTGGGTGTTGACTTCTACCTATACACCGTTTACCCCTATCATCCGGGCGTCTGTGCCCCACACACGGGACGGTCAATCCAATCACAGTCGCCGGAATGCTCGCAGCTATCATCCGGTCACCTGGCGCTAACATACGGGACTGTAGCATATCCACTCCGGTGCCTGCGCCAATGTATCGTCCTTTCGCATTCTGAAGGACGCAGGTTCGATTCTAGGTCAGTCCTACACGCCAGGCAAAGCCTAGCCCGCTTCCTACGAGAATACGGCAAGCATTCACGCTCGCCACTCACCTCGTGTTCTCTGTCACACTGTGTTGCACGAGGTAGGTCTCTTCTCTCACTACAAACATTTTTATAAACAGTTTTTTTTTCTATTTAACCCAGAGACGGAACTCTAACAGATACTACCACTCCGGGTAAAAGTGGACCTGGAAGCAATGGGGATGAAAGAATGTTCAACATTCCCCAGACCTCCAGAACTAGGACCTCACCATCAGATAGAGTTTAACGTCATACCCAGGACATAAAGACCCTCAGCCACCACCTTCTAGCACATATATGATAAAAAAGGGTTGAGGCTTTCCAAAAGGCAATAGGGTTGGACAATCATATAGGTGCTAGGGCTTGATGTGACCAGTCGATCGAATGGGCCTCCGCGATCGCCCGTCTAGCCTAAGTAAGGTTCTAAGTGGAGTGTTGCAGGTCATGGACTGCTCATCCACCAATGTTCCATCCTTTGGTATCATGGGTCACCACCCACGGCCAACAGGTGGCCCTATTGGGGGAGTCTTAGCCATATGCAGAGGTGCAGTCGGTGTATTCTAACGCCCCAGACGAAAGAGCGGTATATACATATATGAAGGGCATTTGTGTATATGTATATATGTGTATGATAGTCCGGGTTAGCTCAGTCGGTAGAGTTAGAAACCACAAGGTTTCTAGTTCGATACCGGTCCTCACCAACTCAGCGTATGAGTAGCACAGGGATCTGTGCGGTAAAGTAAGGAGCTGAATGGTAGGTGCGGCACTCCCCCTCAGACGCCAAAACAATCTCCTCGGTCTAACACTATTGAAAAGAGGGCATACTCCTTCGCTGACTGAGTGATACCGACTTTAGGCCGCTCCGACAACTTTTATATATATGTGTGTATATCCAGCTGAAACTACGAAAATTAAACAACTAACGAAAAAGTAAATATATATACACAATCACTATCACCAGATATTGCTTTTTGAGTTAAAATAAAAAAATAAAGATTTAATTTATATTCGAGGAGGTAATTAAAATATAAAATTTAACAGCTCTGATTTTATTTTTACATTTAATATTCTAAATAGGAAACAAAACTTTTTTTCAGGGTAGCCGCTCCTAGTACATATATAAAGGGCAGTTGGTGTGTATGTATATATATATGTATGTATGTATGTCCGGACGAAACAATGAAAATACAACAATTAATGACAAAGTAAATATATATATATATATATATATATATATATATATATACATATATATATATATAAACGGTCAGTCTGAGTTCGACCCTAGACAAAGATAGTTGTGTCTAGCCACGCTGAAGAGGCGTGAAACGCCGAAACACGTGTCTGTGGATGACTTATTAATATATGCTCCCATAAATTTGGTATGAGCTCTCTAATTGGTGATTTAAATTAACTGTCGCTACAAACATATAAGCAATGATCATTTCCCCGAAAATCTGATCTCTCTGTGACCGTAAAATACATAAACAAACCTATGTACGTAATAGTTTTAAAACACCAGTCCCCGCTACAGCTGTCAGTGGACGAGGGGATAAGATATCAGGCTGCCAAACGGTCAGTCTGATTTCGACCCTAGCCAAAGATAGTTGTGTCTAGTCACACTGAAGAGGCGTGAAATGCCCGAAACACGTGTCTGTATCAATATATATATATATATATATATATTATATATAATATATATATATATATATATATATATATACATTAGATATCACTAGTTCTAGCTTGATTTACATTAACGAAGATTTCTAAAACTTAATATATATATATACTAATAATGGACTTACATCAATCAGCTCTTTGCGGATTCTGCATACTGCATTGAAGACTTCTCAGGGGCGAAGACAGATAAGGTCAGATGGCAAGAGAGAGAGAGAGAGAGAGAGAGAGAGAGAGAGAGAGAGAGGGGGGGGGATTATAGATATCCATGCAGAAAGCACCACATGATATATAATATATATATATATATATATATATATATGTATTGCCATGCGACACACACGTGTGTGTGTGTGTGTGTGTGTGAGTGTGTGTCGCATGTCAATACACACACACACACACACACATATATATATATATATATATATATATATATATATATATATATATCAGGTTGTGCTTTCAGAAACCTCATCGGAATCTCATGTGGTATAATGGTTAGCAAGCTAGATTACCACACCATTATTAGTGAGTTCGATTCTCACAGGGTACCCCACACTTCTGGCCTTCTGATACATCTGAGCTAAGCTTAGTAAATAACTATATATATATATATAAGTTGTCGCAGAAATTTTGAAATATCTTGTCTTTTCAAACTCACTGGGTGAATAGCTGAATACTTTTTTTGCTATCAAAAATACATTTTTCAACCAAACGAGCCGTACTTTTTCTAGTTTGATATTTTTAAGTACATCTCCTATTTCGTCTGTTATATCTAGAAAAAAAAACTATATATCTACTACTATCTACTAGAGTCAGTGTTGGTGATATTCTTATATTCTTATATTAGCATAAAAGTCTTCCGTTATCTTTACTCTTCTGTCTTCTCCAGATTTGGCGATTTTAAAGTTAGAAGATTCTGTATAGCAAGAGTATCAAAATAGTTTGAAAGAAAAATAGAAGTAAAACAATAGTAATAATATTTAACTGTGTTGTCTCGAGAAGAAGTAAAAAAAATAAAAAATCGTTAAAATTGAAGGTAGAAATTCAGAAAGAAGTTAAAGTCTTCGACAACTTACGACAGTTGATAAAATTAGAGAAATGTCCAGAAAATGAAATAAAAAAAACAACGAATAAGATATGGTTGGAAGGTATATAGTAAAAAGAAGAAAAAAAACAGACTTAAAATCGACGACTTTTGAGATAACCTTTATTAATTTCTCCGAAATGTCAGCTAGTTCATTTTTTTTATTCTATTGTTATCTATCCATATATCTAAATGTATCGATATCTCTTTGTTCATATCTATCGTTTCAGTTATCAAACTGAATTTGTTCATATCTATCTATCTATCTATCTATCTATCCATCTATCTATTCACTCTCTCGCTTTATATCTATCGATCTATTCAACTATCTATCTGAATTTGTCCGTATCTATCTATCTATCTATCTGTCTGTCTGTGTGTCTTTCAATCGATTCTCTCCCTCCCTCTCCCTCTCTCTCTCTCTCTCTCTCTATATTATATATATATATATATATATATATATATATATATATCGATCGATTTAAATTTTTCGTATCTATTTCTGGTCGTATCTATCCATATATCTCTATCTATCTATCTGTCTGTCTGTCTGTCTGCCTGTCTGTCTGTCTCTGTCTGCCTGTCTCTGTTTCTCTATCTCCCCCCTCTCTCTCTCTCTCTCTCTCTCTCTATATATAATATATATATATATATATATATATATATAGAGAGAGAGAGAGAGAGAGAGCCGGTTTAGCTCAGTCGGTAGAGCGTTCCACTAGGAATCACAAGGTTCAGGGTTTGATACTGGTCCTCGCCGACTCACCGTATGAGTAGCACAGGGATCTGTTCAGTAAAATGAGAAGATGATTGTTGTGGCTATCCGTCTCAGACACCAGTGAAAAGGGATATAATCCTTCGCTGTCTGGACGATACAGAATTTCGGCCAACCCACCGACTTTACTACTGTTTTACTTTTTATTTCGACCCATATAAATGCCCTCGGCGGACAGACCTCCATCTTGTGTCTGTTCTCTGCAAACATCTAGCCAGCACTATCCTTCCGTCTCTTTCAAACACCTCAGCTAGACTCCCAACATTCTCATTATCTCTTTAACTCTTTACACTGATGTCCTTGATAATCAGAAACTACCTCATCCTTATTCTGCTTTTTTCCCCATTAATAACATTCTTTAATTTCCACATTTGTCCCACGTCCAACCACCGCTGACGTTACGCACTGAGTTCCACACTCATTATTTTACATGAGGAGAGTGCGATACCCTTCAACTCTGCCCGGAATTGTAGTACCTGTTATATATATATATATATAATATATATATATATATTATATATATATATATTTCAATTTGCTGTTAGTCTACATGCTAAGGATTTCTCGTTTCTCAGGAAGTGATATTGGTAGGTTTGTTAACATTATGTTGGCGAGGTCTTCTAGTAGACGCTATAGTCTTTAGCTGTCTCACTCGGCAGAATGCCATTGTGCAAAAGTTCCCGGTAGTCAACACGCATGAGTGCAAATGCTCAGGTAGACGTCACGCAAAGGAAACGACGGGGTCATTCTTTGAATAAAACTTTGAATCTTGAATAGAAAGTTGATAGAAAACAATACTTAGATCAAAATTTATTACGTGTAACTTTAACGTTCAAATAGATTCGTTTAAAAGTTAATGTAAATTATTTCCACCAGATTATCGATACACTTGAAGTCAATTTTAAATATAATATGAAAATTATATCATTTTATTAATACTCATGTAAAACTTCATACAAAAAAGCTTATGTACTTTTATTCACACATTTTCAAATGTGACTGTTGATGTTATGATAACGCATAAATTTTATGTGCGCATACACACACACACACACACACACACACACACACATACATACACACACACACAGTCACACACACACACACACACTCACACACACAACACACACACACACACACACAAGGCCGGTCGAGCACAGTCGGTAGCAGGTCCGATTAGGAACCACAAGATTCCGAGTTCGGTACCGCCTTCGCCAACTCAGTACACGAGTAGCACAGGGATCTGTGCCGTAAAGTGAGGTGATGGTAGGTGTGGCGCTTCCCCACAGAAGCTAAAACAACCTCCTTTGTCTAGCGCTAGTGTAAAGGTGATAGACTCCCTGGCTGTCTTTCTGATACCGATTTAGGTCTCATATATATATAATATATATATATATATATATATATATATTGGTTAGGAGGTTGATTTGAAGGCTATCACAATGCAGGTGTAAAGAAAAAAATAATAATACGGTAACAATGGTGTTGTGTGTTAACCTGTATTTTATTCTTGAATTTTCGAGATAAAATCTCTTTTTCAAAAGATCACTGGAACTGAAGCAGTCTAATTATGGCATTTCTTTTTAAATTCATTTTTTTTCTTTGAAAATGATGGTATTTTTATATAACTGTATTCTCGTGTTGTATGTTTACGTGAATTCGGGGTTTTTTTTGTACTTGCTCGTATGTTGTCATGCGCGTGTCCATGAAAATGCGTGTTGGTTGTGACGTTATGACTGTATCTTAGCGCGGGATTGCACGTGTGTATGTGCGTATTAAAGAGGGTATTTGTGTTTGGTGGCCATGGTGATATATATATATGGGTGTTTGTAATGATGTCATAGGAAATGGATTCGGCGACCCGATTTCAAATCCTGTTTCCATTTCATATAGCATTAATACTCTTGGGAGAGGTATGTATCCAATTCTCGCTTCAGCTATGGGTAAACAGTAGTGTAGACTGGGCACATTAACCTTTCTCTATCTATATATCTATTTATCTGCCTGTTCATAACACTGAGAAAGATTGTTTAATTGGACTCGAACCCTGGTCACATGTCTGTGTCTGTCTGTGTCTGTCTGTCTGTATGCATCTATCTATCTATCTATCTTGTTCTATTCTATTTACTTTCTCTATATCTATCAACCAATCAATCTATATCTATCTATCTATCTATCTATTTGTACATAACACAAATGAATTGCATTTGACTGGACTCGAACCCTGGTCACATTTGTCTAAGACAAATTGAATCTATCTTTTTTTAATGAAAATGAATGTCCATATTTTTGACAGCTAAGTGGTCCTTTCACATAAAACTCACGTCTTTTTTCTTCTTCTTATCTCTTCTAATTCTCAAACGTGACATTCGCTGTTGTACACAACAAGTGCGGCCAATTAACGCAGGCAATTTACCGCTCAAAACCTTCCCATCAAACTCAACGAGATTGCCACCGAAAACGCTGACGTCTCCATCAAAATGGCCGTGTCTCAAATAAAAACAACACTACTCAGAGGCATTAGCAATGTTTGTCTTCTTGTCTGCCTTTTATTAGATCTGAAATGTCTGCCGCCGCTCCTGGCCCCGCAACCCCTCCATTCCTGACCCGCACCCAATATTCCTGACAGGTTGGGTCTCCTTCCCAGCCTTTTCTTAAGCGGAAACTTTTAAGATTGAATCTGTAAAGTCTCAGCCCATTCGCCCTGTTACTTATTTTTCACCTCCCGATCCCCCGTAACCTCGTCTACTTTTCACCTTCCCCCTACTCCAAGTCAATTTCTCAATAATGCTGGCACCATTACCATCAGAATCAGTTTTAAACCAACCCCCGAGACAATATGACAATCCATGACAAACGCCTCGCTATTTTGCAGATATTTATCGTTGGTTTAGCTCAGTCGGTAGAGCATCCGCCCAGAAAACACAAGGATCTGTTTTCTTGTTGTTTCCATTTTGTTTATTGCGCGTATCATTCTTGTGCAACTCCCACCTAGCTTATTTTCTAGGCACTTCGTTAGAATAATATATAACCCACACACACATTGTGTGAAAATTTATTAAAGGATTGGTGATCCTCTTTCACCGGACGCCGGTGGCGGCCTGTGGGGATTTAAATAAAATAAAATTAAATTAAAATTAAAGAAAGAAAGAAAAAGTTCTGAGCGTCTTGACTCTGGCGTTCAGAGTTAACGGTTTGATTATAAGTGGTGCAGCCATACAGTAGCACTGATACAACCAAGACTTGGAAGAATTGTCGCTTTGACTTGTCAGTGAGACCAGATTTCCATATGACTGATAATCTGTTTATGGCAGACCATGCTTTCCTTATATGTACATCAACATCGCTTTCTGTGGATGAGATAGTACTACCGAGGTACATGAATTTTTCCACCGATTTTAGCGGCTTACCATCGTGTGTGAAGATGCCTCCTCTTTTAAAGACCTGAACCCAGTTTAATCATGGAGGCCAATCTCTTCTAATTCTCAAACGTGACATTCGCTGTTGTGCACAACAAGTGCGGCCAATTAACGCAGGCAGTTTACCGCTCAAAACCTTCCCATCAAACTCAACGAGATTGCCACCGAAAACGCTTTTCTTATATGTACATTAACATCGCTTTCTGTGGATGAGATAGTACTACCGAGGACATGAATTATTCAACCGAATTTAGCGGCTTATCATCGTGTGTGAAGATGCGCCCTTCTCTTTTAAAAACATGTACTCTGTTTAATCAGAGTTCACATGGAGGCCAATGTACTGTGCTGGTTTCTCCAAGTTATGCAGCAAGTATTCGGCTTGTGCAGGTGTATTTGCAATAAGTGGCATATTATCTCCGTTGCCAGCATCTGCAATAGTCTGTACAGGATATCGCCGACTTCTTCCCTTTTTTTAGTGCTGTAAGATTCAAAGGTTATGACAAAGTCATAACTTGTTGGAACGCAAATAAACTCCGACAAAGGTTGAGGGACAAAACATTTTATATAACAGCACATGAATACACAAAGGATATATACATTACATAGAGGTGTACATAAACATACATACATAAGTAATATACAGTTACTGTAAAAAGGATAAACATAAAAGCAACAGACATGAGACTAAGAACAGTCCATGCTGTATAAATCACTTACAGTGATGTAAGGGGGGGGGCAAAGCCCCAACAAGAAAGGGGTAATCATAAGACTACCTCATTGTGTCTCATAGGTCAAGCAGCAGGCAAAGAGGAAGAGAAATTCAAAATAGCCGCTTAAATACACGAGGCCTCTAGCGGGAACCAGCGACATTAAATGGACAGACAACTCCCCAGGCAAATACGAAAATAACCCTCACAGTGCCATGTATTTTTCTTTTATTGTTTTTCTTTTATCGAAATTCATAGTCTAGGCATATTATGAATAATAGTAATATTTAAATCTCTCTTTAACTGGCCGGATTTTCCATACGACTGATAATCTGTTTTATAATCTGACCGTCCTTTTCGTATGCGTGCATTAACATCGCTTTCTGTGGATGAGATACTGCTGCCAAGGTACGTAAATTGTTCCACCGAGGAATTGCTTTATGATTATGCATTTTAGTCTTATTTGAATTATTTGGACTATTTTCCTCATCTTCATTATTATCTGTACAACGTTTTGGCCAATGTGCCCTCCGGCCTTCTTCAGGTATTTCTTGTCGGAGTTGGGAAGCTTCTCGGACTCGTGATGGCTCCCGATTATGACAAGAAGATTCCCGATTACGACAAGAAGTTCCTAGTTCGAAAAGAAGATTTCCGAGCCCGAGAAGGTTTACGAGTCCGAAACAAATACCCGAAGAAGGCCGGAGAGCACATCGGCCGAAACGTTGTACAGATAACAATGAAGATGAGGTCAATTAAGAAAGCCAATGACAGATTCAGGCTAAAAATCGAAAAAAAAAAATCAAGGAAATATAGCGTCTGATTATAAAACAATGGATGTACAGAATACAGCAAGAAAGGAGCTACTTAGATCCAATACCAGAAACAGATTAACAAATAAGGTAAGTATGGCTATGTAAGGTGAATTAAAACCTGATAAACCCCACTTAAATATTGTTCTTGTGTCACATCGTAATTGCGTCGAGGGGTTGGGTAAATATGTATACCTGGTTTCGTGAACCGAGCTCTAGTAAACGCATTTTATAATGAATAGGCATAGTCTATAATTTGTAGCAAGTAGTGTAGGGTAAATTTGAAAATGACGGTAAACAGTGAAAAAAATCAATGTAAGTTCATAGTTTGATTGACAACAACCCGAACTCAGAGTCAGCTATACCGGGGCTCTCATTAGCCTAGATGGTCACGTGACCAGGAGACTCTGGGAAAGTTGAATCATAAGTTAGAGGTGATGAGGGACAACCTGCTTCCTCTCCCCAACGCACGAGCGGCAATAATGTATCTGGAATTCGAGGCAATAGAAATGCGTACAAAAATATGTCTCAGTGTTTATCTAATAAAATAACAGGAATAATATGTAACCCACGCACACATTGTGTGAAAATTTATTAAATGATTGGTGATCCTCTTTCACCGGACGCCGGTGGCGGCCTGTGGGGATTTAAATAAAATAAAATAAAATTAAAATTAAATAAATAAAGAAAAAGTTCTGAGCGTCTTGACTGGCGTTCAGAGTTAACGGTCTGATTATAACACTATCAACCTATACTTCGAAAGAGTTGCTTGTTCCGTATCGTTAAAAGCCCCAGACGGCGACGATTCGGAACACTCACCTCTCCGTATCGTTAAAAGCGGCGACGAATCAGAACCCTCACCTCTCCTAAAGCCCCAGACGGCGACGAATCGGAACACTCAGCATTCCGTATCGTTAAAAGACCCCAGACGAAAAAGAATCGGAACCCTCACCTCGTTAGAAGCTGGAGCGACAAACGAACACCTAAAACCAATTCTGCAGGGCTCAATAGGTTACTAGGAACAGAACTCGATGATTTCAGCAGGCTTTTTTTAAAATCTGCAACCTACCCTTTAACTACATTCAATTCTCCTTAATTATCCTTTACCAACCAAACACATTGAATTTTTGAACATTCTTTAAAACTCGTTTGGTTGTTTCATTTTATGTATATTGATACCCCTGTTTGATATTTGTTTTATGTTTTACATGTAAAGTAAATATTTTGTTCTATAAAAAGTCGTTTGTCTCCTTTCTTCAAAAGCAGCACCCATCTCTTCACTGCATTCGGAGTACGGTTTATCCTCCTACAGAACATAGGATTTAAACAGTGCTTTTCCGGGGATAAAGATCCCCACAATACACACACACACACACACACACACACACAGAGAGAGAGAGAGAGAGAGAGAGAGAGAGAGAGAGAGAGAGAGAGAGAGAGAGAGAGAGACTGACAGACAGACCCGGCACCAGAGAGAAACATCCAACCCGAAAGAGCACCCCAATGAAAGATATGTCTGTAGGTTTATCACATGAAAATAATAATAATAATAATGGACCACCACACACACACACACACACACACACACACACACACATGAACACACACACACACACAGAGAGAGAGAGAGAGACAGACAGACAGACAGACAGACAGACAGACTCCTGGAATCAGAGAGACATCCAACCCAAAAGAACCTCGATGCAGGATATGTCTCTGGGTTTATCCCATGAAAATAACAAGAATAATATGGAAAACACACACACACACACACACAGAGAGAGAGAGAGAGAGAGAGAGAGAGAGAGAGAGAGAGAGAGAGAGAGAGAGACCCGGAACCAGAGAAACACCCAACCCAAAAGAGAACACCGATGCAATATAAAAAATGCGAAACATGATAGAGGTTGAATTAAGAAGGGGACAATGTGAGAAACGTGCCTGGGGCGATTTTCTCATAGTTTACAAAAAAAAAAAAGATATAAAAAAAGGTCCAAGAATTAATAAAAGAATGTCCTCGTTGTCGGAACTGCAAACGGCCTAAGGCGATATTTGATTAGTGTTTCATATAAGAGGTTGATGAAACGACTATTCAAAATGGACGCTCTTCTTATTAACAGACGCGGGTGTGCCTCTCTGCCAATCTCGGTAGATAAAGTTTCTTCAAACGAACTCAAATATCTTAATTAACTATTGAAGGCTTTTTAACACAATTCACACACTCTATATTTCCTTCTTTTTTTCCTATCTATCTCTTTTTTCTTTCTCTCTTTCTTTCTTTCTCTCTCTCTCTCTCTCTCTCTCTTTTCCTTCTCTCACTATTTGTCTTTCTACGAATCGCTTTTTCTTTCTCATGCTTTCTCTATCTTTCTTTCTATTTTTTTTATCTATAACTTTATTTCAATCTCTTTCTCCTCATCCCCCTCTCTCCCTCTCTATCATTCTTTCTTTTTAGCTATTTGTTTCTTTCTTTCTTTGTGTCCATTTTTGTCTCTCATTTGTTCTATTTCTTTCTTTCTTTCTTTCTTTCACTCTATTTCTTTCTTTCACTCTATTTTAAAATGAATGTGAAATTTATTAATACATTGTGTCTTAAAACATCGTTATTGCAACTAAATATAAAGTGTATACCTGTTTAAAATCATTGTGAACTTTATTAATACATTGTCTCTTAAAACATTGATATTGAAACTAAGTATAAATTGTTTACCTGTGTAAAATGATTCTGCAAATTATTAATACATTGAGTCTTAAAACATCGTTATTGCAACTAAGTATAAATTGTTTACCTTTGTAAAATGACTATGAACTTTATTAATGCATTGTCTATTTAAACATTGATATTGAAACTAATTATTCTGTTTTTACCTGTTTAAAACGACTATAAAGATACATTTTGTACCGTATATATTTGTAGACTGTAATCGTCGAACAGATTTCGGTATCAAATAATGATCACGTGGTCGATGGTGAAGGTCCAAATTCGAAGTATTTTACTTTTAGC
>CM042166.1:34110009-34117509 GCA_023376005.1 Doryteuthis pealeii | reverse complement strand
TCGTAACACCTATATTATTTTCCCAACCCCATTGCCCTTAGGATAAGCTCATGCTCTTTTTATCATATACGTGCTAGAAGGCGGTGGCCGAGGGTCCTAGTATCCTTAGTATGGCGTTAAACTCTATCAGATGGTGAGGTTACAGTGCTGGTGCTCCGGGGAATGTGGAGTACTCTTTCATCACCATTGCTCCCAGATCCGGAGTGGTAGTACCTGTTAGGGTTCCAACGATGGCTGTTCGACAATGTGGTGTCAATCCACCAAAGCCTAGTGGTATCATATATTGCTGGAACGGTCTGTGCCAGTGGTAATGATGCTTCAATCTCGAAATCAAGACTGAAACCGGAGTCACCTCCTAATGAATGCTCCGGT
The DNA here is from genome assembly GCA_023376005.1 of Doryteuthis pealeii. NCBI lineage: Eukaryota > Metazoa > Mollusca > Cephalopoda > Myopsida > Loliginidae > Doryteuthis > Doryteuthis pealeii. Next base: position 34,117,137 of record CM042166.1, on the reverse strand, counting down.
GGAGGAAACACTGCTGTGAAAACAGCAGGCATGGTAAGAAATCACACACACACACACACACACACACACACACACACACGATTATATTTATAGACTGTTCCAAAACGGCGGGGGTTAAATTGGCCAATCAAAAACGACCAATCATGTATTTAATTTACTATTTAAAGGCGTTGAAAAATTGTCCTAAAATTACTCGCTGCATAAGGACAGACCAACAGACGAGAATTATACAACTTTCTACTTCAAGAGAGAATAAACTGTGATACAACTACTAATTTAAGGACAGATAAACAGACACAGATTGAAACTGGGTTCAGCTCAGTCGGTAGAGCGTTCGGCTAGGAATCACAAGATTCTTGGTTCGATACCGGCCCTCGCCAACCCAGCGTATGAGTAGCACAGGGATCTGTGCGGTAAAGTGGGCAGCTGATGGTAGGTGTGGCGCTCCACCTCAGATGCAAAAACAATCTCCTTGGTCTAGCGCTCGTGAAAAGGGGATAGGCTCCCTCGCTGTCTGGCTCATACCTTTAGGACTCCCTCGCTGTCTGGCTCATCCTTTAGGCCGACCCGACGACAACTTTACACCTTTCTTCTTCATTAAAGAAGTTATACTACAAAGGATTTCCACTGTAAAACTGCTATGAACTAGAGCCCTAAAATGGCCGCACGAAACGTAACACACACACACACATACACACACACACACACACACACATAGGCACACACACAACTAAATTCAATAATAGAAAAATGTAAAAATATTCCGTACACAGAGAAAATTCGATCTTCGTCAGAGTAAAATTTTATTTTGTACGGAATATTTTCACATTTTTCTATTATTATTATTTCATTACATTTGTTTATTTAATGATAATAATAGTTTGAACCGTGTACACAGAGATGAACAGACCGAAACACATGTGTAAGTGATATTGATTAAATTCATCTTTTATTATCCATTCTGTTCTTTCTTTTCTTTATTCATTCTTCCTTATATATAATATATATATATATATATATATTATATATATATATATATATGGGTAGGTAACCAGTCTAGGAGTGGGATAACTCTGAATTCAAAATTCCTGAGGTCAGTCGCTGATTGGGTCCGTGGCATTCCTTGATGCACCAATTCTTTCCTATCGACTATGCCAAAAAGTGTGGAATGGTCCTACACAAGCCTTCATCACTATAAACAAATCACTGTGTTGGTTGTTCACTGGATGAACACTCATGCGTCGAACATCGACGAGAGAGTCCGTTATATATATATATATATATAATATATATATATATATATATATATATATAAAGAGAGAGAGAGAGAGAGAGAGAGAGAAGAGAAAGATGTATGTGTTTGTGTGTGTGTGTGGAAGTATTTGCTTTCTTATAACTACTTCAAAAACATTAATAAGTCTAAAGAAACTCTTTTATTAAAATATTTTTTTAAACAGAGAAGGGTTGTAAAAGCTTCTCTGTTAGCCAAAGTTCTAATAGAATTACCATGTCATTGGCTGCTTTTTAGAGAATTTGATTAGACATTTCGTGCCATGGCGTTGGTCATCGCAACTTCAGCTTTTTACTTTTCTGTTTTTCTTTCTTTTTCTTTTTTTTTTATTTTGCATTCACCATCTTTTCATTTCACTCTACATTGTTCGTATTTTTTCTACGTTTCTCTTGTTGATTTTTTTCTTCTTTTTTTTTTTACAAACATCTGGCTTAATATTACTTAATGGCTTTTACGCAACAGAGAAATTGTTGCTTTGTTATTTTTTATTTTATTTTTTTTACTCTTCCTATTTCCCGCCCATTTTTCCCGCCTATTCTCTTCTTAGTCCACCATCTTGTTTTTTTTTTTTTTTTTTTTTTTTTTTTTTTTCAAGATTCCTTTTTTCTCCATTTTTTGGCTGGGAGTTTAAAAAAAAATAATGAAAGCATTACTTTCAAGGGTTTTTCAAATGCGCAATCCTTGACGCAAAAATAAATAAATAAATTAATAAATAAAATAAAATAAAATAAATAAATAGAAAATCGAACAAAAATATCAAAAAGAAATATTGTGTTGTTTCCAGTTGTGATCAGAAAGGCTAAATAATAATATCTTTATTTATTTATTTTTATTTTTTTCAGAATGCGTGAAGGTTGGTCAATAAATTTAGGGCCATAGAGTGCGGGGACAAAAAGAAAGGAATAATATATATATAAAAAAAAAAAGAAAGAAAAACAATGGTCACGCTCAAATGTGTGGACGGGTTATTGCTTTAGGGTAAATAGAGGGGGTAAAACTTAAATAAAATATACTGTATATGTTGGTATGTACATTAGGGTAGGTCGATTTTTCACTTTATTTAAAATATCAAATTGTCAATCTATGCGAAAGTTGTGTGCTATTATACAAAATACTGATACAAAAAATAAGATATTTTACTTCCGGAACCTGTCCTAGAAAATGAATTGTATAAAAGATATTTGAAATACAAACGGACCACCCAACACTGGCCAGAGGACCAGACCTAGTGTTGATTAACAAAAAAACAAAAAAAAAAAAAAACTTGTAATCACGTGGATTTTACTGTTCCTGCGGTCTGTGTAACCCTGATTATTATAATTTCTCAAGGGAGATAATTCAATGTTAATTTGCAGAGTCCTTACCGTAATTTATTATTTCATTTTCTAATATAAATTCTATATATAGTATGTAACCTGGTACTAATTTCAAGGGTTACTAAGTACAACCTTTATGTAGAAATCTGGAATAAAAGGAATACAAGAGTAGATATGACTGGGTGGGAAAGATTATCCACTGGTAACTGTGCAAGAGATGAAAATTTGACCATACTAACAAATGCTATGGTCACAAAAACCAGAATCTGTCCTAGAAAATCTTTGCTGGTTCAAATAGAGGCAGATTTAATTTCAGAAGATTATTCATGTTAATCTAAAAAAATCATCATCATACATGCGCGCGCACACGATACCCACACACACGCAAACACGCCTCGTGGAAATCTGACCTCATTGATAAGATAAAGCGAGAATTCTTTAAGCCGTAGCTATATCAGTGCTATTGTAGGGTAGCACCACATGCATCCTAACGAAGCGCTTAGAGAATAAGCTAGATGGGAGCTGCAAACTCATTTTTTTTCTATTTAATCCATAGATGGGACCCTAACAGGTACTACCATTCTGCATCAGAGTGGTCCTGCGAGTAATGTCGATGAAGGGATAATCCAAATTCCCCTGAGCTCCAGAACTGGAACTTAATCATTAGATGAAGTTTAACGTTGTACTAACATGCAGCCACCGCTTTCTATCATATAATTGATAAAGAGTTGGAAATCTGGCATAAGGACAATAGGGTTGGGACAATCCTATGTCCTAGGGCTTGATGATTGATTAGAAGGGCCCTTTCCGACCGCCCATCTAGCCTAAGTTAGGGCCAAAGTGGGATGTTGCATGTCTTTGACCGCTTAGCCACCAGGATACATTCCTCAAACATCATTGGTCGCCACCCACGGCTAACAGGTAGCTCATTGGGTGGATCTTACCCCTCTGCAGTGATGCAGTCGGTGTTTTCTCATGCCTCATCCGACAGGATTACCAAACAATGGGGGTGTAGCGATTGCCTGCCCCTGTTTAGTCTGGATGAGTTATCTTCCCTTGTTTTGAGGTTTCTACGCCAGGAGTGCAGATTATTTAATCAGGAAAGCGCCAAGTTTGAACTCTCTTTTTCCCGGGACAGCAAACCACGCGAATGGGTTAGACATTTACGTCTATAACTTTTATGTGGATGGCTTCACCATCGACATTTTATATGTGGATGGCTTCACCATCGACATTTTTGTCGTGACCAGCCGATTGATCGGAGGGGGCCTCTCCGACTGACTGTCTAGCCCAAGATAGGGCCAAAGTGGAGTATTGCATGTCATGAACTGCTCATCCACATGGGTTCTATCCTTAAGCATCACGGGTCGCATATCCTTAAGCATCACGGGTCGCCACCCACGGCCAACGGATGGCCCCATTGGGGGAGTCTTACCCCTCTGCATAGGTGCAGTCGGTGCATTCTAACGTCCCAGCCAACATGGCGGACTTTTATGTACCCACGTGGAAGGTCCTTAAGCCTTAAAACCAAATATAATAATATCTTTAAATCCAACAGAGGTATCATATTAGAAGATTTAATTTTACTCGGATCGCGTACATCTTTATATTGTATGTATCCAGACGTTTATGAAATAGAACATATATAAAATGTCTGAGAAATTATGAATGTTTGGCTGTGTAAATAGAGTTAATTTGTGTTTTATTTATTCATTTTGGTTAAATGAGGCTTAATATTTGTTTGTAACCAGGGTGATTTTAAGACAGACATAATTTATCATTATATAGAAACGTTTTGACATCTATGAGGAACAAACAAACAAACTCTACTCAATTATATATACTAGCTAATATATGCACCCTCCGGGTGCAAGTATTAATGTCATAAAATATCATATTAAATTAGAAAGTCTAAATAAACTAAATAAGAATGCAGATAAAATGATTTGAAACAGAGAGGGGTATAATCGAAAAATAAAACAGCTGTAGCTTCCTCTTCCATCTCCCCCTCCCCCGTCTTTCCTTGCTAAACTTTTCTAATTTAACTATTTAGTTAAATAAGAAAGTAAAGAATAAAATTACAGTTATTTCTTTTTGTTAATTGATTTCTTTTAAGATTTATCTCCGAGATTTTTGCTCATATTAATTAAGATAAAATCAAATAATTAGAAATCAACAATACCAAGCACATATTTATTAAAATCAAATTTTAAATATCAATATGCAAATTAGCATTCCCGTTCACACAGTAAACCACTTTTTGTTGTACATATAAATACAATTGCATGTTATTAGTACGTAGATATGGTTAACAGTATTAATAATGTAAAATAATTTTATTAATAATTGAGGCTTAAATAAAAATGATTCATGGAGAATGTGATGTATAATAACTAAATGGATAGTGACTAGAGTAGTGATATAGGTTCGGTTACAGACAAACAAACACATAATCTCCATTATAATAAGATATATACATCATCATCAGGTTGTGCTGACAATACGGATTTTTTTGAGTGGGTGAGAAAGTTCAAATGATCACAACCCTATTTACCGTATTTGACGGTATATAAGACACACGGGCATATAAGACGCACCCCCATTTCAGCAGGTCAGGTTTAGAAAAAAAAAGGATTTAGTGTATTTAAGCATATATTGTTGAAAACTGTCTAGCTGTGCATTACACAAGCAGAAACATAGCTGTATAAAAGCAATTTCGCAGTATATGGTAGGTAAAAGTATTGAGCGTAAGCTGGGTTAGTGACCATCATAGAGAAGATTTGCCTAGGCCTACAGAAGGTTTCAAACTTCACCTACGATATAAAAGACGCAGGATAATTTTTTTGAGTCAACATTTTGGAAAAAAAGTTCGTCCTATATGTCATCAAATACGGTAAGTAGAAACAAGATCTGCTTAAGTCTGCAGCAATATAAACGGAAAGGTCAAACTAAAATAAATAGGTAACTCCATAATCATTAATTAATCTTGCCCCGGTATGTCAATAGTTAACAGATTCATAAGAGCGTGTAGCATTACAAAACTTGGGTAGCAGCATGGTGGATGTGAAACAAACCGGATGATTGCGTTGTTTCTTTGTTTAACAAACAACCAGTAACTACTATCCAATGTGGACAAGCAGGGACATGGTTGAAAGCGCTTGAGTCAAAGATATGGGACACCTTCACGGCCATCTTGACCCTTATATAGGGAAAATATCAACAGAACTACAACGTCTATACCTAAAGATCAAGAAGAAATTTACCAGGGTCTTTACAAATCCTGCCTACATAACACACACACCCACACCCACACCCACACACCCACACCCAACCACACACACACACACACACACGCGCATATATATATATATATATATATATATATATATATATATATATATATAAAATATAACTGTTTATACAGAGGTATTAGTGAGCATCTACCTAAGGTTTCTGGCTTTTGCCTTCTTCAGGATACTTATTTCATACCTCTAGTGTGTTTGTAAACACGTCGTCAATTTCAAATTTAGGCTTACAAAGTTCTCTCCCCCTGATTGTTCACAAATACCTGATTTTTTCCTTGCGGAAAACAATATGAATAAAAAACATATTGTTCCTAGTTTTAACCGGAAAGAGGTATGAAATAGTATCCTGAAGAAGGCAAAAGCCAGAAAATTAGGTAGATGCTGCTACTAAACCTTGTAACAATTATATTTAACAAAGCTTTACATTTGAATTAGTTAATAAATATATTATATATATATATATATTATATATATTATATATAATATATATTATGGGAGTGAATAGGAAATGAATCTGACAATATGTAGAAAATAAATAGAAAAATATTATTTCAACGTTATAACATTTCGATTTTAGCAAAACATTCATGAGAACAAGAGATGGAGTGGAAGTGGATGACTTTTGAAAGACGTTAGAACAGTAGTTGTGTGTGAAGAAGGTACATAACCGAGTTCAGTATAGCGTTTGTTCCGTTACACGTGAAGAAGTCCGAAGGAAACTTAAAAAGAGTGGTGTGTTGTATGTTTTACTCAAACAACATTCTCTGTTGTCTCAGATCCTGATGAAGGTTTACTAAACCCGAAACGTTCGACTTTACTATCAAGAAAAAAATCATCTTTCTTGGAATACTTCGTGTTTTTCTATTTAAAAAAAACCCACACATACACACACACGCTAATTGATATAACTATCGATATTCTTACGTGTATATATATATATATATGGGAGTAAATATGGAAATTAAATCCGACAATATAAAGAAAATTTGAAAAAACAAGTATTCCGAAATTGGGATGAATTTAATAATCGATGTTTAAAACATTTCGGTTACATTGAACCTTCATCAGGATGTCTCTTGGGGTGAAGAAAATGATGAATGTTTTTATATGTGACAGGAGATGAAAATCTTTTTAGTTATGTAATGTATTTGATCAGCGTTTTAATTTTGAAAGGCAAGTCGCGATCTACTCAGCGAAGGTGTCATGACGGCGTGAC
>CM042166.1:34090009-34105009 GCA_023376005.1 Doryteuthis pealeii | reverse complement strand
TAATAATCAATTCTCCTAATATTGATAACAAATAAATAAATATATATATAATATATAATTATATATATTTAATATATAATAGAGGAAAGAGAAGAGAAGAGCAGAAGCATGTGTTAGTTTATAATAAATAGCCTAGAGCTTAAAATATCTACCTAGGTTCCCTAAAAGATCATCGGAAATATCTAACACAACCACACACACCACACACACACACACACAACTATAATATATATAATATATATATAATATATTAATATCATTATGATTGTGGAAGTTTGTTCCCTTTAATATAATTTCTTTTTATAATAAAATGACTTCATTAAACCGAACTTGTTCAAAAGTGCAATTTTGTCCGCATATTTATCGTAGTCGCTTGGAACGTTTTGATTATATTGATTGTAAGACCAGCTGAAAAAAGTCAAGTTTAAGTATCGTCGTCGTTGTCTGTTGCGATTATATCTGACTACAAGACTGCAATCTTCTATTATCCACTTTGTATTGGCCTTCAATTATGCTTTGACAAGAGGCAACAGACACCTGTATCCATTAGCGGATCTTTGAAATGAAAATAAGGCGCACTGATCTTTTCTTCCTTTATTAGGACCTTCCCTGAGCACCCTAATCTCTCTCTCTCTCTCCTCTCTCTCTCTTCTCTCTCTCTCTCTCCCATCCTTCTCCTTAATAATGTAATTATATATATATAAATATAATATATATTATATAATAATATGATAAGTTGTGTTGAAATAAGAAAGGAAAATAAATTCCGACAGGTGGAATTTATATATTGAAAAATAACACTGATGTTTCAATGAATTGGATCATCGGAGAGAAAAGGCCCCAAACCGTGCACATTCTCTCCTGATGCCCAAAGCATTTGTAAACATTCATTTTTTTTTTTTTTCAATATATTCAAATTCCACCATATAGTATAGTAAAATATAATATATTATAATAATAATATGATGTGTCGTGTATGTGTAGCTGTGTGTGTTAGTTTGTTGAAGAGAAAGGAATGAAATCCGACAGTATATTAAATATAGGTGAAAAATTGAAAAAAAACAGAAGTTCATAAACGAGTGATGTTATTTCCACAATGCTGCCAGTTTTCAATCTGTTTCAATAGATCGTCCAATCAGGGCTTTGATTAATATGAGGAAAATAAATTATTCACAGAGAATAAGGAAGACTTGAGAGCCTTTCTTAGTTGATCAGTCAGATTGACTGACGAAGCATAAGACACACTCGTTTTATGATACTGTGTTTTCTTCAATTTTTCCCTTTATATTACAACACACACACACACAACACACACACACAAAATATAAATTTATATCATATATATAATAATATCCATATATATTTATATATATATCAAACACACACACAATATCATATATATATGATATATATGATGCAAGCTGTCATATCTATGCGCAACTTGAGGAGACAGATAACATAATGCACCAAACCCTCTTTCCTACCGAATTCTTCTCCTTCCAGCCTGCACACCCCTTAATATAATAAACTCTTAAAAATTCGAACATAAACACATCACCCCTGATGATGGCATTCTAAGTGCCGATAGTACTGGTGGAAAACGAACTTCGGTGGACTAACCTAACGGATTCCATCCAAATATAAAAATTGGTCAGAAATCTCGAAAATATCGTTAAATAAAATTGTTAAACAGATAGACGTTGCCTTTTTTAAATCCCTACATGTATAAATGAAGAATGCTATGCCCAAATAACAGCACACGCACACATACATACACACACACACACACACACACATCTTATATCTATATATAATATATATATATATATATATTATCAGTCATCCACAGACACGTGTTTCGACGTTTACGTCTCATCAGTGTGCTCGACTTTTTTTTAACAGCTACCATTACCGCGAGCGAAACCCGATAGAATATTATCTGCCAAGCAAGTTACCCTTACGGTCGCTTGTTAACTGTCAGTCAGGGGCGAACAGTTAATAATGCATACTCAGGATGTTGTTTTTACAATCACCGAGAACTCAAGTCTTAAAAACAGGCGAGTAAATGAATAATATATATATACAGGATGACGGTTTGTTAAGTTTTTTTTCTTTGAAAGTTAAATTGTAAATAATTAATTTATTGATTATTATACATTGAAGCTCTTTGTAGGGATTATATAAAATCCTTGTATAGGATATATGTTTACACCTACAAGAATCTTCTCTCTTTCAATGATCCGGTTAAAAACAAGCTCTGATGATGATTTATAATCGAAATATTGTTCAATATTACTATGAATATGATATAAAATATTTCATATTAACAGCATTGTGTTGTTTTCATATCCTTTATATGTATACTTATACCGCGGATTTATTTCCTTACTCTTAACTATATTATATACTATATATATATATATATATATATATATATATATATATATATATATATTCGTTTTAAATAAGTTTGTTAAATATCTATCTAACTATCTATCGATTTGGGGTGTCAGTCTTTCTATAATGATCACGTTCATATTTGTTAGGATATGTCTGCTTGCCTACCATACACACACAATAACATACGGACAACACGTCAATATGCCATAAACACGATTAAAAAAACTGAATTACAGATGGAGATATCGAAAACCTCTTATTAAAAAAGAACGACACGTTGTATACAAGTTATTTTGAGAGAAGAAAAGAAGAAACGACATTTCATAAAGAAAAACGAAAGAAAACGAAATATAAAAAACTGAAATGTTTTTCACAGATCGTCACCTGCAAACATATTTTCCAAATGTACAGACTTTCGAAAGTTTATCAAAATATATATCAAATTATTTCTTTCGAATGTATTTTCAACTCAGGTAATTGATTTATTCTTTTACAATTCTTATCATCGAAATTTTTTTTTATACCTCACTAAACGTAAACACGCAAATATGTCTCGTCTGCTGGAATTCAAAGCTTGTTTCTGTTGAAATAACTTTAAATATAAGACTTTTTTTGTTAAATCAGTACACACACACACACACACACAATATATATATATCTTAATTAAATGGAGATATGTGTGTTTTCTTCTGTAACCAGAAACTAATCACTACTCAAGATCACAATTCCGTTGGTTATTGACATCACATTCTCAATGATTTTATTTATTATTAAACCTCATTATTAATAAAATTGTTTTACATCATTATACTGTTAATCATGTCTACATACTAACAAACATGCAATTATATTTATATACAACAAAATAGCGGTTTACAGTGTGAACCGAAAGGCTAATTGTGCATATTGATATTAAAAATGTGATTTTAAATAATATGTGCTTAGTATTATTGATTTTTAACTGTTTGGTTTTATTTTAATGAATATAAGCAAAAATCTCTTCAATGAATCTTAAATTAAATCCATAACAAGAAAAAAATAACTGTCAATTTATTTTTTACTTCCTAAATACTAAATTAGAAAAAATAACAATGAAGACGAGATTGATGGAAGAGTAAGTTTCATGTTTCTATTTTCGATTAGTACTCCCTTTGTTACAAAACTTTTTATCTGCATTTTTATTTAGTTTCATTAGTCTTTCTAATTAATACAATATTTTATTACATTAAAACTTAAATACTTGCACCGACGGAGGGTGTTATATTGCTAGTATATATATATATAATATATATATATATATATATATATATATATATAATATATATAATGATGATATATGTCTGGTCTTCGTGATTTGGACCTTATTATAAAATCAAAAATGTTTTAACATCAAAATTATCTGAAATCAGTGAATATATATATATAATAAAATAAGTAATCCACAGACACGTGTTTCGAGCTTTCACCTTTCATCAGTGTGGCTATACCGTAACAGCTACCCCTGACCGGGATTTTGAGACCCGAATGAACTTTCGTTCGCCAAACCTTTAACCCGAACGGCCAGAGGCAGCTGTCAAATATAGGAGAATATTCAATCGCTACATTTCTAAGCGGAAATGAATTCACTAGAGTCCTCAAACATTTGTAAACAAAGCGAGGGTTAGCTAGACGCCAGAACGGTGAATCTGCAATTAAATCCCTATTCAATTAAATGCCGATATATATACATATATATTAAATCCCCCCCCTCTCTCTCTCTCCTCTCTCTCTCTTCTATATATATATATATATATATATATATATAAATGAATAAATATATTGAAATATAATATTAATAGAATTATATTAAAATTAAACAAAGAAAACAATACTGTATATAAGATGTCGCCAATAACTTAAGAATATGTTATTTCAACAAATAGCAAGCTTTGAAAATCATCGAGACTAGACATATATATATATATATATATATATATATATATATATATATATATATATATATATATATATATATATATATAATCTTGATATCAAGACATTTTAATCTTAATTTTAAGACTTTTAAAATTCTATAATAACTAGTACAAAATAAAAAACGGCCTCCGGGCGATCTAAAAATAGATTTTTGAAACATATTGCCTGAGGGGTGGGAGTAAAAAATTCAATGTGAGCGAGTTTGTGCCCTAAGTAAGTAAAATCATCAAATTCATAAAAGGATTAGAAAATAAAACAATTTGAAATGTAAACTTTAAATATATATTAAAATAAAACAAACTATATATAGATATATAATACCAGTCATGTATTTATTAAAACTTATTTAAAAAAACAATGAGGACTGTCTAATGTTGCATGTTCAAATTTTGATTGTATTTATTCTATGTTATGACGATTTTTGGTAATGCGACGTAAGCAGTGACGTAGTTTTTGTTACAGACAAAAACCGGAAGCGAATCTCCATTATTAATAGAAGATGTTAAGATTCATGGAACCGCGACTTATCAACACCTTGTGAAATAACACATATTTCAGGATTTCAGGGTTTTTAAAGGAATTAATAAATTGGGTTTGTTTTGCGGCAAATCTAACTCAGCTAGGAGCATCATTGATAAATTAGATGCTTATTAAGATTATATAAACTATTCCATATACGGTGAGAATATAACTTAAATAACAACGGTAATCGTAGCGTCATCGGTGACGTAGTTTCGGTTACAGACATACATCTATATAAACTCCATTATTTTTAAGTCGACGGGGCGGCCTAAAGTCGGTATCAGCCAGTCAGCGAGGGAGTCTATCCCCTTTTCAATAGCACTAGACCAAAGAGATTGTTTTAGCGTCTGTGGTGGAGCGCCACACCTACCATCAGCTCCTTACTTTACCGCACAGATCCCTGTGCTACTCATACGCTGAGTTGGCGTGGACCGGTATCGAACTAGGAACCTTGTGGTTTCTAGCCGAACGCTCTACCGACTGAGCTAACCCGACCCTCTATAAAGTCGTCGGGGGCAGCCTAAAGTCGGTATCAGCCAATCAGCGAGGGAGTCTATCCCCTTTTCACTAGCGCTATACCAAGGAGTACAACTATCATATTTAATAATTGTTTACACCGTGATTAAATTTCGTACAATTTTCAGCTATATGATGTGTGTGTGTGTGTGTATGTGAGTGTGTGTGTGTGTGTGTGTGTGTGTGTGTGTGTATGTGTGTGTGTGTAAGATATTGTAAACGTTTTCATCACGGTGTAATTACTAAATAAATTTAATAAGAAAAAATATAATAATTACTAAATAAATTTCACACACACATACTCACACCAACACACACACACACACACACACATTACATAGTAAAATATTGTAACACCCATATATATATATATATATATATATATTATATACATACTCACACATGTACATTTTTGTGTGTATGCGTGTGTTTGTATATATGTATGCGTGTGGGAGGGGATGTAAACAAAAGGGAGACAATAATCTTTAGCCTTTTTCCAGAATGTTTCTTTAACTCAGTCGACTTCACTAGTATTCACCCCCTACGTAATACGGGTAAGTATTACTAGTCTATATATATATATAAACGAAGTTTGGTATGTACGTGTCGACGTATAACTCCGAAACGGGGAAACACTCAGATTCGAAATCTTGTATACACATTAATATTCCTATAACTAAGAAACACGCCAAATTTGGTTATTGATCTCTACTGATTAAGGGATATAATTGATTAATTAAACACAAACCAAATGTATTTTTTAAAAATAATATCTTAATTGTAAACAAAATGAAAAAAAAATCCTAAAATAAATATTCTATTATAAAAATTCTCAGCGATTTTTTTAAAATTTGATTAATCATTTTCCTCTTATTTTCTTCCTAACTCCTGCTTTCTCCTCACTCACTCTGTGGTGTTCCTAATTTTTATAGTCCGGTCATGGACCAGGTACTTTTGCTAGTATACAATAAAACTCCACCCAACAAAAGGCAGACTAGAATCTTAAGTCTTATCCAGAGTGTCTCTTAAACCCGGTTGAATTCATTGAAGTCCGCGTTTTGCGCATTCTTGAATTTTATTTTCCTTTTGACGATTATCAAGATTCACGTGAAAGATCTTGATTGTAGACATTAGTCGATTTACGTCTGCTGAATCAGCGGCGGTTTTTGTCGCCCACAACAGAAACGGAATGTAAGCAATATCTCATACGCAGGGGGATATAAGGCACTAGCGGACGTGGTCGTCTACGGTGGGTAAATAGCTAAAGATACTTGCCCCCTATAAAGGTATTTTATATTCTTACAGAACCGTTACAACGATGTATTTTTTAATATTCTACATAGAGTGGAACCTTGACTTACGAGTGATAAAACTTACGAGTACACCGGTGACAATATACTGAAATGCTTCAAATATATAGAATAATTGGTAATAAAGGACAGTTTTCTCGTATTTTCTTACCACAAAATTCCCTATGCCTATTTTTATTTTTTGTTTATTTTTTTATTAAATAAATCATAGTGTTTATTTATGTAATTATTTTTTATTAAATAAAGTGTTTTATTTTAATTATTTATTTGTTTATGTATGTATTTATGTAAATGCCATTATCAATTTCATAATTATACACTATGATTTATTCAATAAAAAAATAAACAAAAAATAAAAATAGGCATTCAGAGTAACGTCCCTTGAATGAAAATGAGTTAATGGCCGCCATCTGCACTATTTTCCTTCGATAAATGGTAAACAAAGCGGATTTTTCTTAAAAATGAATACCGGACCATAGTTTAACACGGAAATATCGTAAATTCACTTCTGATAGCTAATTATATTCATTTCAGATAATGCCCAAGACGAATTTTATGGTAGGAAAATACGAGAAAACTGTCCTTTATTACCGAATAATTTGTATTCTAAATCTCGTTTGCTTAGATAATTAGATGATCATAACTGGGCGCTTTGTCTTGAGGATAAGCAGCTAATATGGTCCTTTGTAAATGCAGGTGTAAATTGAAAAAGCGTAGAAACAGAAAATGTGTAGGTGCAGCTCATAACCAATAAAAACAAGCTGCATGAGCGAGGACGTGTGTCAACAGAAAAACTGTGTCGGTGTCACGACCAGTGAGACGTAACCCTGTTGAGTTAAAGAATTATAAAAAAAAACTTAGAATACTGGGTTGGGCAGATTGAGATCGGAATCACTCGCAGTCAGCAATATCTTATACGCAGAGGGATATAGGGCACTAGCGGACGTGGTCGTCTACGGCGGGTAAAGTGCTAAAGACACTTCCCCCCTATAAAGGTATTTTATCTTCTTACAGAACCGTTACAACAATTTTTTTTTATATTGGACATACAGAGGAACCTTGACCTGTGACAATATTCTGAAATGCTTTAACTATATAGAACGATTTCTATTCTAAATATAATTTGCTTAGCTGGTTAGATAAATATCACTGGGAGTTTTGTCTTGAGGATAAGTGGTTAATACAGTCCTTTGAAACCAATGGTCACAACCGTCTTTTAATTGTATAGTAAATCACAACAAATAAATATAACTCTTATAGCTGTAATCTAGCAGCTAATGCCATTATTTAAGATATAACTATATATATATATATATATATATATATATATATATATATAATAAAATTCGAAGGCAATACAATGCGTAAAAAATAAAGACAAAAAGATGTTTTATATGTCTAATCGATTTCAAAGCAAAGCTTTATCATCAGTTTGATTTTTAAACTCTGATGATAAAGCTTTGCTTTGAAATCGATTAGACATATAAAACATCTTTTTGTCTTTATTTTTTACGCATTGTATTGCCTTCGAATTTTATTATTTTATAACATACTTAACAATGCTTCAAGCAAATTACCAATTACTTTTATATATGTATATATATATATATATATATATATATTAATATTTATATTTTTGCTTGAAGGCAATTACAATGCGGTATATCGCATAAAATTCGATAATTATAGAAGATAAATAACATTGACAAGTGAATCTCGCAAAGAATTACTCGGTGTGTAGAACATCGTACAGCAGCTGTGTCGACTTTATTAAGTTTCATCAGCGATGTATACTAACGATCTCCCTCCGACAGAAATCGAAACCGGGACTTCAGCAGGATAGTCAGAAACTATACTGTCTCAGCCACCGCATTGTAATTGCCTTCAAGCAAAAATATAAATACTTATTCACCAATGCTTCTAAAAAAATAAACAAACATCCCAAAATCTTATAATTATATATATATATATATATATATAATATATATATATATATATATATATATATGTGTGTGTGTGTGTGTGTGTGTGTGTGGAGAAAATATAGAAATAAACACGCGGGATGTTATGATGGATGGAAATTTATAGTCGATGTTCGAACATTTCGGTTTATAATGGAGATTCAAGATTCACGTGACACATCTTGTTCTCTCCTCACTTGTGGATTTTGATTCTCTTCCTTTCCCGCCAATGTACCAAAACAGTTGCTTGCTGTTTTTTTAAACGATCACATGATCCAAAAATATAAATGAATAAATAAATGAATGAAATTAAATTTAGCAAAGAAAAGAAAAAGAAGAAAAAACAAAACAATTTAATATCATCTGATAGTTTTATGGAAGTGAGGAGGATGAGGAGTAAAGACAAAACTTGTTACGATGAGAAAGATTGAATGATGTTCAATTTCGGTAAAGAAGACGTTCGCAGTCAAATCCATTGAAGTGTTGTCGAAGACATTTTGAAAAAACATCAATCATTTTTAATGGGTTACATTACTTTTTAAGGCTTCATTTGTTTTCATTGCCTTTCTCTCTTTCTTTCTTTCTTTCTTTCTTTCCTTCGTTCTTTTTCTTTCTTTCTTTCTTTCTTTCTTTCTTTCTTATTCATTAATTGATTTATTTATTTATTTATTTATTTCATTCTTTCTTTTGCTTTTACTTTTTTTTTCTTTAGAATATTTTTCTCTATTCAAGGATTGTTTCTTTCTTTCTTTCTCTCTTTCGTTCTTTCTTTTTTTTTCTCTTTGAATTTTTTTCTCTATTCATCTATTCTTTCTTTCTTTGATTCTCATACTACAACCTTTTCTTTCTTTCTTTCTTTCTTTCTTTCTTTCTTTCTTTCTTTACTTCATTTAATTTTTTCTCTTTAGAATAGTTTTATCTATTTACCGATTCTTTCTTTCTTTCTTTCTTTCTTTCTTTCTTTCGCTTTTACTTTTTCTCTTTAAAAATATTTTTATCTATTCAACAATTCTATCTTCTTTCTTCTTTCTTTCTTTCTTTCTTTCTTTTTTTTTTTTCTCTATGGAATTTTTATCTATTATCTATTCTTTTTTTCTTTGATTCTCATACTCCAACCTTTTCTTTTTTCTTTCTTTCTTTCTTTCTTTTTCTTTCTTTCTTTCTTTTTTTTTTCGCTTTGGCTTTTTTTCTGTTTAGAATTTTTTTATCTATTCAACGATTCTATCTTTCTTTCTTTCTTTCTTTCTTTCTTTCTTTCTTTACTTCGTTCTTTCTTTTGCTTTTGCATTTTTCTCTTTAGATTATTTCTCTATTCACCATTTCTTTTTTCTTTCTTTCTTTCTATTTTCCTTTCTTTCTTTCTTTCTTTCTTTCTTTTCTTTCTTTCTTTCTTTTTTTTTCGCTTTGGCTTTTTTTCTGTTTAGAATTTTTTTTATCTATTCAACGATTCTATCTTTCTTTCTTTCTTTCTTTCTTTCTTTCTTCTTTCTTTCTTTACTTCGTTCTTCTTTTTGCTTTTGCATTTTTCTCTCTAGATTTTTTTCTCTATTCACCATTTCTTTTTTTCTTTCTTTCTTTCTTTCTTTCACTGATTCTTTCTTTCTTTCTTCCTTTCTTTCTTTCGTTCTTTCTTTTTCTCTCTTTTGAATTATTTTATCTATCCCATGTATTCTTTCTTTATTTCTTTTCTTTAGAAATCTTTATATATTAATCGATGCTTTTTTTTCTTCCTGTTTGGTGATTTATGAATAATTTCTTTTTTTTCTCTCTTATTTTTTATTTTTTGTTTGTTTGTTTCTTTTTGTCTGGTGATCTATGAATTCTTTCTTTCTTTTTTCTATTTGATGATCGATGAATTATTTGTTTGTTTCTTACTTTCTCCCTATCTCATTTTTTTCTTTTACTTTTTTGTTAAACTATTATTTATTTATTTCCTCTTATATCTACTGGTTGTATTCATTCATTAGTTTTTTTCTTTCTTTATATTTTTCTTTTTTCTTTCCTTATAGGATTTTCTATATCTTTTTTTTTGTAACAATGTAACATTTCTTTATATTTTATGTTTTCATCTCTTTAGGTTTTCTTTTTTTTCTTTCTTTCTTAAGAATTTTCTATCTCATCTTTCTGTTTTCTAACGTTTTTATCTTTTCTCCTTTTTTCTTTCTACCTTTTTCTTAAGGGTTTTCTCGCACTTTTCTTTCATTCTTTATTTCTTTACGATTTTTCATCACTGCTTTCTATTTAGTCACCTATGTATAATTTCTTTCTTTCTTTCTTTCTTTCTTTCTTTCTTTCTTTTCTTTGTTTTTTTTTTTAGCTCGCTTTTTTTTCTTTCTTTTCTATTTTGTCACCTATCTATAATTTCTTTCTTTCTTTCGTTCTTTTTTCTTCTTCTTTCTTTCTTTTCTTTTTTTCTTCTTTCTTTCTTTCTTTGGTGTTTTTCGCTCGCTTTGTTTTTTTTTCTTTCTTTTCTATTTGTCACCTATCTATAATTTCTTTCTTTTTTTTTCTTTCTTTCTTTCTTCGTTTTCTTTCTTTCTTTTTTCTTTCTTTCTTTCTTTCTTTTCTTTGGTGTTTTCGCACGCTTTTTGTTTTTATTTCTTTCTTTTCTTCTTTCTTCTTTCTTTTTGTAGCTTTGTATATTTGTTTCTTTCTTCCTTGAATTTGCTACTTTTCCTATTTTCTAAAACGTTTTTCCTCTCTTTTTTCTCTCTCTCTCTCTTTTGTAACCCATATATCATTCTTTTTTACTTTCTTTCTTTTTTTCTTTTTCTTCTTTAACCTATGTATAATTTCTATTTATCTATCTATTCTACCTATCTATTCTTTTTTCTTGTTTCATTTGTAACCCATGTATTCCTTTATTCTTTCTTTTTTCTTTTTCTTCTTTTAACCTATGTATCATTTCTACCTATCCATCTATACCTATCTTTTTTCTTGTTTCATTTTGTAACCAATGTATTCTTTTTATTCTTTCTTTTCTTCTTTTTCTTTCTTTCTCTCTTTCTCGTTTCCCTTTTTTTCTATTGGCCCCTGACAACATTCATCTTGACTTTGCACTTTGTTTAAAATCCAAATCAGCTTTTAATAAAACGCACTTGTCATAAAAGAAAGTGAAAAACATGAAGAGGCGATTATTACTGCCATTTCAATCTCAGATAATTCCCTCTTAAAGAAAATGGCGGGGGGAAATTTAAAAAGAAGAAGAAAGGAAAATAAAGATTTAATCTTACTTTTCAATTATCTGCAAAAGCAGGAACCAAACGAAAATGTCTTATAGAATAATTAATCACATTAAAAAGAAAATTCTAGAAAAGAAAATTCTATAAAAATAAAATAAAAATCTTCCGGTGACCTTTAAAAAACATTTTGTTTTTTCGATTTTTGAAAAGATGAGAATTACGCAACATTTCCTCTGTAAGGATGTTTGAAAATAATAAAAACAAAATTTGCTGTTTTTTTGGATTCGCTAATAACTAACGATATTAATACAACTAGCAATAATATGCACCCTCCAGGTGTAAGTATTTAAGTTTTAATGTAGTGAAATACATTAAATTAGAAAGATTAACGAAATTAAATAAAAACGCATATAAAAAGACTATAAGTAGCGGTAATTTTCACCTTTAGTTCGCATTATCTGAAATGAACTTAAATGTTATTAATAACACATTTTATGATATTTTTTGTGTTAAAGCATGCAGTTGTATTGTTTTCGAAAAGTTTCTAAAATTTGTGTATTTTCGCACGGAAACTTTCAAAATGGCTACCGGCTTGTTTCAAAGTGAAAGTCAGTTGGCTAAATTCCTAGCATAAAATTATCTGAAATGAACTTAATTGTTATTAAGAACATATTTTATGATATTTTTGTGTTAAAGCATGCAATTGTATTGTTTTCGAAAAAGTTTATAAGACTTGTTTATTTCGCACGGAGTCTTTCAAAATAGCTACCGACTTGTTTCAAAGTGAAAGTCAAGGGAGGTTACTCTAATTGCCTTATTTTCTAGGAATTTAGCCCACTAAAGGTGAAAATTACCGAAGTGGCTACCCAGCATCACCTGGGTTGAGTGTATGGAAAAAACCCTGGTGTATTGATTTGTTTCCTTTTGAGATTTTCAGTTGATGTTTTTTTATTAGAATTTCAATGCTATTTCTATGTATATTTCAATTTTCATAGAATAATTAATCACATTAAGCATTTCAGTTTTAATGTAATGAAATTTATTAAATAAGAAAGACTAACGAAATTAAATAAGAACGCATATGAAATGAAGTGGCTATTCAACATCACCTTGGTAGAAACTGCGGGAGTATTAATTTGTTTACTTTTGAGACGTGCAAATGATGGAAATTTTAAAGGAGAAGGTCAATGCTATTTCTATGTATATTTCAATTTTTATAGAATAATTAATAACATTAAAAAGAAAAGCAAAAGAAAAGAAAAACAAAATTCTTTTTGTGACCTTTGAAAATTTTTTTTTTTTCGATTTTTGCAAAGATGAAAATTACGCAACATTTCCTCTGTAAGGATGTTTGAAAATAATAAAAACAATTTTTTTTTTACTCTAACTAACGATATTAATAATATTAAGAGTTTAGTTATTTACTAAGTTTAACTTAGATACGACACAAGGCCAGAAGTATGGGGCACCCAGTGAGAATCGAACTCACTAACAATGGTCTGCTAATCTAACTTATCCTCTTAAAAAGAAAAGAAAAGAAAAAAAAAAGAAATGAAAAGAAATTTCCAGAAAAAATAAAATTCTTTCGGTGACCTTTAAAAACATTTTTTTTTTTTTTTTGTTATTGTTTTTTATTTTTTTATTTTTTTGAAAAGATGAAAATTACGCAAAATTTCCTATGTAAGGATGTTTGAAAATAATAAAAACAATTTTTTTTCTGTATTCGCTAATAACTAACGATATTAATACTATTAAGAGTTTAGGTAATTTTTCTCAAGTGTGAGAGTTGTGGAACGACATTTGAGAGGTTCAACCTGACAGGAGTGGCTAATGTGCTGTATTGCAACAGTGTAGGAAGCGAGTTCGAACCCCAGTTGCGATATTACGTTCTTTTTCGCGAATGATACCCTTGAAAAAGTATTAATACCCCAATTTCATTACAGCCCTATCAGTGAGGCTTTAGAATACACGACTGCATCTCTGATGGGTTCACCTGTTGGCCGTGGGTGGCGACCCTTGATGAGTAAGCCTTGAACCCTGGAGCTGAGCAGTCCATGAGATGCAATACTTCACTTTGGCCCTTACTTAGGCTTGACAGGCGGTTAGACAGAGCCCTTCCAATCAATCAAGCTCTTGCATAATTGTATCAACCCTATTGCCATTATAGCAAACCCCAACTATTTTATCATATATGTGCTAGAAGGCAATGTCTGAGTGTCCTAGGCATGACGTTAAACTGTATCTGATGGTGAGGTTCCAATTCTAGAGCTGTGGGGAATCCGGAATACGGGGTTAGGGTTAGGGTTAAGGTTTAGGATTAGGTTTAGGTTTAGGGTTAGGGTTTAGGGTTAGTTTAATGGGAAAATAAATAAATAATTTATCAGTCAAGAGTGGTTCCCATTTGTTTATGTTGGAGTTATAGGAAATAACAATTTTAAAATTGATTATTGGCTAAACCTTTGTCGTCTTATTGTGGTCAGAGAGGTCCCTTTGATCAATCAGCTTGTCACATCAAGCCCTAGTACCTATATGATTGTATCAACCCTATTGCCATTATGGCAAACCCCAACTCTTTTTTATCATATATGTGCTAGAAAGATAGTGACTGATAGTTATAGTGTGTTGGGTATGACGTTCAACTCTATCTGACGGTAAAGTTACAATTCTGGAGCTCTGGGGGAATGTGGAGTAAGCCTTCATAGCCATTACTCCCATGTCCACCCTGATCCGGAGTGGTTGTACCTGTTATGGTCCCATCTATGGATTAAATAGAAAAAATGAGTTTGCAGCTCCCATCAAGCTTATTCTCCAAGCGCCTCGTGAGGGTATATATATATATTGCTGCTCTACAATAACAATACACGGTTATGGCTTGGAAGAATTATCGCTTTATTTTATCAGTGAGGTAAGATTTCCGTATGTGCGGTTTGTGCATGTTCGTGTGTGTTTTGTGTGTGTATCTGTGTGTGTGTGTGTGTGTGTGTGCGCGCGCTATGTGCTTGTTCGTGTGTGTATGTATCTGTGTGTGTGGGGTATGTGTCTGTGTGTGTGTATCTGTGTGTGTGAGTGTATGTGCATTATGCATGTTTTGTGTGTGTGTGTATATCTGTGTATGTATGTGTGTGTTTGTGTGTG
>CM042166.1:34064324-34089909 GCA_023376005.1 Doryteuthis pealeii | reverse complement strand
CACACACACAGAGAGATATACCCAGGCATTTGGGTGTGGTGTAACATGGTGTTGGTTCATCCGATGGTCGATGGACGACGAGCTAGCAGTACGCTGAGACGACAGTCTATGATATATCATTGTGTCTAGCTACCTGCGATGTGGACCACTCGGTGACTACGCAAGGCACATTGTCCAAATCCTTGAAATATGAAAACAGCTATGGGTGTAACGCGGTAATAAGAACAGGGTATCCTGTGAAACCGAATAAAGGTTAGGTTCAACAGTTCCGTGATGCGTTGCGCAGATTACGGAACAAGACGGTTCCCGTTACAAAGAAGGTTCCCGAGTCCGAAAGAAGATTCTCGAAGTCGAGAAGTGATCCGAGTCCGTTTAATGAGTTCCCGAGTCCGACAAGAAAATACCTGAAAGAGAAGCCAGGAGGGGGCAGCGCCAAAATTTAAACATCCCGGGCCCCGAAACGTTGTTCAGATAACAATGAAGATGAAGGGACCAAATAGACCGAATAGATACAAATAATACTAATTATCAACGCCTCGTATAAAGAAATCTCAGAGAATGATTTAAAGGTTCCCAGTTCACAGGCATCATGGCCTACAGGCTAATAAGAAAAACAATGCGGCGATACTTCCAAGCTGTTTTTGATTTGAGGGTTCGAAATCGGAACAAATTAAATTTGGGTTACCAGAGGGGTCCATTAAGTATCCATCATTGGAAGTAGATTTCCGCCTTTTTTTTCTTCTTCTAAAGACAAATTACTAAATATTCTCCTGGCAATTTTTTGAAAATGCAAGCCTTGGCACATTAGATTATTTCTATTTCGCGACTTTGACCTCATCTTCTTTTGTTATCGGCCGAATGTGGCCTCCGCCTTCTTCAGGTATTTCTTGTCGGGTCGGGAACCATTCTTTTCGACCTCGGAATATCTTGTCGTAATGCGGGGAACCATCATAGGATCTGTTGACCTGAACCCTTTTCTTGAGTCAATCGGCTAGGTGGTATCCATGTTATTCAAATCCGCTAACCATGAGTGGTGTTAAGCTGTGTTAATTATTATTCTAATGTTAATTGCTGCTCCTGAACAGGATTGAGACCTGCAGCAGAGATAAACTGATTCACTTATGAACTGCTTAACCTAACTCCTTTTATCCACTAAACTATGTGTCAATTGGATAACGTTTGAATAGGATAACCATGAAGATGGAGGCAATAGTCCGATAATACAAATAGAGCAATACTAACATTTAAATTCGATGAATCCTCTTTCACAATAAAATGATACTGACACTTCCCGCACGAAAATATGGAGGTGATTTGGGGAAAAGACAAAAGTGAAAAATATGAGAGCGTCTAAATTAGGCAGCAGCTTATGGTTTATGAAAGACTCTGAAAGTCAGCTAGTCCACATCGTCACATAAAGAATTATTCCTTATATAGTATTATAATATATATGATATATATATCTATACCTTATACTATATATATATTATATATGTGTGCTGTGTGGATGTGGGTGTGTGTGTGGTGTAAAATTTTAGGCACCGCATTTTTTCTTGGTAGGCAATAAATATGTTAAATTAAATGACGTCCATTTTCTGTCTGCGATAAGTTCTGTGGTGCCACTATTCGTGTCTTTTTCGCGTGCAGTTGCCGACGTTGATATTTTTGGGTAATGATATCTGGCGATACATTGGCGCTTGATAGATATTCGACGCAGTTATGTTCATAGACCGACAGCGACTTTCTGCCTATAGATCGGTGGGCCATCTTAATGGTATCATTGAAAACCACCCGTAAAGAGCAACACTCGAGTCGCACGTCTCTATTCACGACTTGCTCAGCATTGTTATATAGTTTGTGTTTATTCATTGTTGTTTCGTGTTTCATTATTATTTATACGTTATTATTATTGTCATTTATTATGTATTACTTGTTGGACTATTGAATTGGATAGGTAGTACTATAGGGCATATTCGTCGCCAGATATATTACAGAAATTCCGGCAATAGCGCAAAAAACAAAGGACAAAACTAGCAAGACAGAAAATGGCTGCATTGTATTATTAATCGCAATATAATATAATAATATTAATCTAATAATATAGTACTATATATATAACCATAATATAGTATAGATGGTGGATTGCCATTTTCCTTTACGCGGATAATAGGCCACTTCTACATAAATTCGGTTTGGGTCGCAAATGGTTCAATGGAGTCAAGACTTTACTTTTTACACGTCCTGTCGCATGAAATACCACGTGATACCACCAGACTTTCAGGACTCGTGCACACAATTGCACTCTTCATCTCACTGTTTTTCACGGCTGTCGTCTGTCACCGATAGGAGACAAGGACACACTAGTCTCAGACTCAAAAAACCCGGCCATATAACTCAAAGACGAGCGCACAAGACGGATTATATATATTTGAGATATAGTGATACCGTTATAAATTAACTATTATATAGTACTATAGAATATATATCAGTAGAGGTAGGTAAGTAAAGTTTGAAAGCAAAGTACAATTGCACATAAACAGAGAATAAAATCAAAAAAGATGTCTATTCATTTATCTCTATCGATTGTCAAATATATAACTATTATCTTCAGAAGACGAATTCCAGAAATGGAATCGCGTCTTTTTTTTTTACATGTCGTATATTTTTTTTCATGCTCTACTAACACGACGTTGCTCGACAGAAAATAACATCATTTTTATGTTTTTTATTTTTTTATGTGCCATTGTAAATTGCTTTCTAAATATTAATATATTATAACCATAACTTCTTACAATGACATCAGATGCAGCATAATATCGACCAAATTATCTTTTATATACTATACTAGTCAAGTAGATTACACTATAAATATACTACTTATAGCTATAAGTATAATATATTGTGGTCATGGCTTTAACGGCAGTCTTCATACCGTCTGTGTCATGCTTAGGGTTAAGTAGAAAATGCGTTTTATTGTACATTCATATTTAACAATTTCTGTATATTTCTTTGAAGAAGGGCGGGGAGCATTTTGCCGAACACGGTTATGCAATAACCTGGTCTTAAACATTTTAGAACCCAGTTAATCTTAAAACGTATTAAATTCCCGGGTGTTAAACCGTAATAAATTTGCGTGTATAATTAACGAACGGTCAGCATTTTTATAATAAATCTGCTGTATGATTTAGGTGTCCATTTTAGAGCTGTAGTTGCAGTATTTTTACAGTGGAAATTCTTTGTGGCATAAAAAGTTTGAATCTTTCCTAAAGCTAAGAAATAGGTGATATTGAGATACTATATCTTGTTCTTTGATCTTTCCTCAAAGTAGGACAGTTGTATCAGAGTTGATCTGGGGTTCTTGAAAGTAGAAAGATGTATTCAGATATAATCCTTGTCTGTTGGAATCTTCCCTCAAAGTAGAAGTTGTATCAGGAGTTGGACCCTGTTCCTTGAAGTAGAAAGATGTATTAGATATAGATCTCTTGTCTGGTTGATCTGTCCTCAAAGTAAAGTTGTATCACGGTTGATCCTGTCTTGAAGTAATGACAAGATGTATTACGATATAAACTATCCTTGTCTGTTGATGCATGTCATCCAAGTAGAAAGTTGTTAATCAGAGTTGATCCTGTCTTGGAAGTGAGAAGATCGTTTAAGCACTATAATCCTTTGTATCGTGTTGATCTTATCTCAAAGTAGAAGTTGGTGAATCAGAGTTGATTCCTGTTTGAAGTAGACAAGATGTACTTACGAGTATAATTCTTAATAGTATGTCCTTCAGCGAGTAATTTTAGGACAATTTTATCAAAACGCCTTATATAGTAGATTAAATAAATACTTGGCGCATTTTTGATTGCGGTTCAAGCTCACCGCAGTTTTTGAACAATCTATAAAATATAAGTTGCGGTCTTTAGCACACCTTAATACCGCCCAAATGTTCCAAAATGTTACCAATATACGTACCCAGAAAACTAATTTTTATGCATCATCTTCTTGCGAAAATTCGAAAATCTATTTTTCGTGAAGAAGGGGGGAGGGCCTAAAAGCCCGTTCTTGTGTCGCATACGGCACATCTCAGGAATTCTAGCCGTAAACGTTAATTTTGGTTTTACATCGGCATCCATAGAATGGATAAACAATAAAATCCGAGCGCTCTTAATGGCAGCTATGCGCGATAGCATTATTTGTATCCGTAGAAGCGTATATAAATCGATATCAGATATGGGCGCCATGTCCTTGGGCCAAATCGACCCGTTATCCGTGGTCGCCGCTGTGATGGACTTCCTTTACACGGAGGGTTGCAGCGCCTTGGAGGTTGCCATGAAATCAGAAGGTTTAATCCACCTCTGTGGGAAAAGATGATGTGAAGGGCCATGCATATGAAGTATCTCTTTGCGAGGCGAATAAGTTCGGCTTTCTAGCCAGCAGCAGCCGGGGTTAGCCCATAGGTTTCGCGAAAACTTAGTTTTCTTGAGCAACTCTGGTAAAAGAGAGGCTAAATAAAAAAGCAGTTTGAAAAGCGTGATTGTTAATGCTGATTGGCTAACTGTTAGAAGTGATCGCATGGAGTTTTTGTCGGAATAGAAGATTTGGCTGATCGCTCAATTCGAAATCGAGTATCAGGTGGACAGAATCGCCATTATATCTACTGAAATTGGGCGGGAAAATCTTTTTTTTATTTTTTTTATTTTTTCAATTTATTGTCTTCTTTTTCTTTCTTTTTTTGCTTGATTAATTTTTAATGTTCAAGATCGGATTTCCAAATGTGGCACAGAAGTAAGATAGGCGAGAACAAGAAACGGATGGGGCATATAATTGCTGGAGAAGAAATTGAAATAAAAAAGAAAAGAGGTGAGAGAAGTCGTGAAAGAAAGAAAGAAAGAAAAGAAAGAAAGAAAGAAAGAAGAAAAAAGGAAAGGATGTAAAAATGAGGTAAGAAGAAAAGGAAATAAAAAGAAGGATTGTAAAGAAAGAAAGAAAGAAAGAAAGAAAGAAAGAAAGAAAGTGGCGAGACGTCGGGAGGATAAGAAGAATATAAAGAAAGAAAGAAAGAAGACGAATAATGTAAAATGAGGTAAGAAAGCAAAGGAAATCAGAAAACAGAACGGATATAAAGACAGAAAGAAAGAAAGAAAGAAAGAAAGAAGTTGAGAGACGCCGAGAGGAGAGAAAGAAAGAAAGAAAGAAAGAAAGAAAAGAAGAAGGGGTGAATGAGGTAAGAAGGAAAGGACATTTAAAAAATCAGGGTTGTAAAAAAAAAAGAAAGAAAAGAAGAAAGGTGAGAGACGCCGAGAAAGGAAAGAAAAGACAGGAAAGAAAGGGGGTCAAATGAGGTAAGAAAGGAAAAGTCAAATAAAAAGAAGGGTTGTAAAGAAAGAAAGAGTAAGAAAGAAAGAAAGGATTGAAATTGGAGAGGTAAGAAAGATCTGTAATAAAAAACAAGAAGCGTTGTAAAAGAAGAAATATAGATGAAAGAAAGAGAAGTGTTGAGACGCCGGGAAAGAAAGAAAGAAAGAAAGAAGAAAGAAAGGGATGTAGAAATAGGTAAGTAAAGAAAGGAACATAAGAAAAGGAAGGATTCGTAAAAGAAATTAGAGAAAGAGAAAGAACGAAAGAAAGAAAGAAAGAAAGTGAGAGAACGTCGGAAGGAAAGAAAGAAAGAAAGAACAGGAAAGATGTCAAAATGAGGTAAGAAAAGGAAAAGGAAATAAAAAAGAAGGATTTGTAAAAGAATGAAGAAGAAAGAAAGAAAGAAGAAAGTGAGAGACGTCGGGAAGGGAAAGAAAGAAAGAAAGAGAAGAAAAAGATGTAAAATGAGGTAAGAAAGAAAGGAAATAAAAAAAAAGGATTGTAAAAGAAAGAAATAACAGAAAGGATGTCATAATGAGGAAATGGTATATAAAGTATAATGAGAAGGAAAGGAATTAAAAAGAAGGATTGTAAAGAAATAAATAAAGAAGAAAGAAAGAAAGTGAGAGACATCGAAGAAAGAAAGAAAAAAAAGTGTATGAAATGTTGAAGGGGACAACAATATAACAGGTGGGTGAAAAATAAAGAAAGAAAGAAAGAAAGAAAGAAAGAAAGAAAGAAATAGTGAGACAGAAGGAAAAAAGAAAAGAAAAAGAAGGCACAAGGAAGTAAGTAAGAAAAAAGAGAAGAAATAAAAAAAAACAAAGGAAAGTGTTACGATTTGTGGCCATACTTTAGGCTTCAAGCAAGAGCATTGTCCAGGCGGAGATCCTTTGTGTTAAGCAGATTGCGATCCTGAATGAAGAATCCTTTGGTTGTTCATCTCGGTGCTTCCCTCAGTCTTGCAGGTCCTTCGTCATGATTGCAAATGGTCGTCTCTCAGTACCAGCGAATTAAGTAGTTAACCAGCCACGTATTCGGCGCTGTTTGATTGGCTGAGGTTTAAACTACGTGACCTTGCGTAGTTCTTTAAATTAGTAAGTGGTTTATTGCAGAACACCTTATATAATAAAATATTCCAACCGAAAGTAAAATGAATACAAAAGGAAATTATAAATACTGCTTCTCAATCATTATTATTTTATTTGGCTCTATCTCTGCTTATCCGGGCTGAGTCGTCCTCTGGTCTTCTCATGATGTCCCATAATTTTGACTTTGTATTATAGTCTACAAAGTACGAACGGGTTAAAAAGGGCATAGGTACATCGGGGTGGCTAATGGTTAACAAGCTTTTGGCGCGAGATCCATTGCAACTAAAAAAGTGATGAGTTGCGATTCCACTGGATTGTATGATATAGATAAATTATAATAAGTCATATATTATATTATGATATAATAATAACTAGTACATCATGGCAGGAAAACACCCTCCGGGCGATGGTACAAATAAATTTTTAGAAAGATATTGCCTGGGGGGTGGTATTTAAAAATTCCAGTGTCAGAAGAGTTTGTAACCCTAAGTAAGTAAAATTATCAAATTTATTAAAGGAGTAAAAAAATAAAACAATTTGAAATGTAAACTTGTAAATATGTATTAAAATAAAACAAACTATATATAGGGATATATAATACCAGTCATGTCGTATTTATTAAAACTTGTTTTAAAAAACAATGAGGGCTGTCTAATGTTGCATGTTCAAATTTTGACGTGTATTTAATCTATGTTTATGGCAATTTTGGGGTAATGTGACGTAAGCAGGGACGTAATTTTTGTTACAAAGACAAAAACGGGAAGCGAATCTCCATTATTAATAGATATAAATATAATATGAATAGTAATATAAATTATAAATACAAAATATTATATTCTTATATGATATATAAATATTGTATATGATATAATTATAAGTATATATATATATATATTATAATAATCTATTATTAGGTATAAAAGATTGGAATAAATTGTTTTGCATACCGTAACATTAAATCAATATCTAAAACGTAATGTTCTGTAGCAATATTGTAGAGAATAGCTGAGAAGTATACTCATCTTTGTATATCTTATTTCTTCTATGGTTCTTCTTTCTGTGGATACCTGGCGTTACTGTGTATTTTGGGTTCTCTTATAGCGGATCTGTTCTATCTCTGGTCATGTTGTGATCTTCTTGTGTTGATCTTGGGAAGTCTTCTGGTGGTCTTGGTCCTTTGTTGGTTTTTGATGAACGAAACAACAGGACTTTTTATAGACGCCTTATATTTGATATCAAAACGTGCGTGAGAAAATGTTTATTATTTGGATGAGAGACGTCATCGTACGTCTAATTTGTTTCCGTCACCCGAGCCAAATCTTGATTTCTCTAAACTAAATCTCTCACATTGGTTCATTCCAAGCAGAGAAAAAGGGGTCAAAATACAGGATTAAAACCTTGTCAATCAAATATCCAAGTATTTTTCCACATAAACGTTGGTTTGATTTAACCTACACAATCGTACATAAATTAATAGGTAACCTATCAATTATTAACAAAATCCACAGAGCCTACCTACCATAAACTAATTTATGAAATTATTATTAAAAAAAGGGATTTAAACTCAATATGAAGATTTAAGAACAAGAAACAGAATCAAATTAATCTCTTAGTGTTTTATATAGTGTGAAACTATGTTTCGTACCTACTAAAGTCTGAATACTATGTTGGCCACGCGGTTCAAAATGTGATACGTGTCACATACCACATTGACCATTGCTAATTATGTGTGTGAGAGTGAGAGTTCTTGATAAGAAAGTTCTTCAGAGAGAGAGAGAGAAGAGACGATGAGAGAGAAGAGAGAGAGAGAGAGATTCAGATCTTACTTGGTGAGGAGATCTTGGACTTGCTTCTTGCTGATCCGCTTCTCCGTCTACTTCGGCCTGCAATCTTGTTGTCTAGTTGGGTTGACATCTATTTAACTTCTTCTTAAGTAGGAACCTGTTCCTTTTGACTATGGGCTGGTTTGGTCATTGCAATTGAATAAACAAGTCATGCTGTTTTGTTTAAAGCTTTTATCTTTCTCTAGCCCATGGATCACGGCGCGGGAGAGATTGGCCTCAGACCCGTCTTCACCCTTCGGCGGTCTCTCAAAACTATCACCTCTCACATCCTCCTTTCTACCCCTTCGCAGCCACGACAATTCATCTTCCTTCACACCCGCCTTCAAATTTTTCCGTTACCTATCACGCATTACTCAAACTTTTCCTAACAAATGACTCAAACCACCAATCATGGGTTCCATGTTTAAACCATCTGTGTCGCATAAAGCCACTGCGTGTATATAAATAAGAGTGATTAGAGAGATTCTACGGGTGATAGAGACAGACAGACAGAACACGATAGATAGAGTCGTGACTTTACTTGGTTGTTCTTCATTCTCCTTCTCACTTGTCGTATCCCTAGTCGCCATGCTTTCAATCTTTACTTCTTTTCGCCTATTATCGCTAGATTCCTTCTTGTCTTCTAATTAAGGGCTTCTTCGGGGCTAGTTCTTTTAAAGTTCATGCTAAATCAACAAGGAATTTGTGTTTCTTTTGATCAAAAGATTTATTTCGGTATTACCCATTTTCACCGGGCGCGGCTCTGAGTTTAACTTAGTAGAACACACGTCTGTTCTGCTATGGTCCATTTACATTGCAACTACTGATTACCTAACTAGTCAAATCACGTGACGTGCGAGATTTCCGCTTTTATCAACGGTCTTGATATTTTTCCAGAAAACCTTACCCGCCTACGTTCTGATTAGAAGGCCAATCGCCCTATTATTCTACATGTGTCTGTCACTAATCTATGCTACTATTTATACAACAAGTGTTCGGTTGCCCAGTCCTACATTGATAACTATAAAGAAAAGTATGATGAAATATGTCCATCATATTTGTTGCGAGTTGTGGATGGTGTATGACGGATGATGGTAGTCTTTGTAGTGCCGTTATAAACCAAGGCTCATTACTACAAATTAATCAAATCCCTGTTCCAGCCCTGGAACGCTAGGAATGCACCGACCCGCCTCTTGTGTCAGAGGGGTAAGACTCCCCCAATGGACCACCTGTTGGCCGTGGTGGCGACCTGTGATGCTTAAGGATAGAACCCAGGTGGATGGCAGGTCCCATGACTTGCAATACTACCATTTTGGCCCTATCTTGGTTAGGCGGTCGGTCGGTGAGAGACCCCCCCCGATCAATCGCTGGTCACGTCAAGCCCTAGCACCTATATGATTTTTCCCGCAAACTATAGCCCTTATAAACCTCCAACCCCTTTTTATCAATATGGTTGCTAGAAGGCGGTGACTGGGGGTCTACATGTCCTGGAATGACGTTAAACTTTCTGATATTGGGTGAGGTTCCAGTCTTGGAGGTTTGGGAATGTGGAGCATCCTTCATCACCATTGCTCCCTGGTCCAGAGTTACCCGGAGTGGTAAGTACCCCTGTTAGGGTCCCATCTATGGGTTAAATAAAAAGCATGAGTTGATAAACAAAATTGTATTATGCATTAGGAATGAATTTATTTCACAACTTTGTCGGCATTAAAATGACCCACCGAGGTTGATACACCGTAAAACAAAACAAACCAATCAAACCAAAACCAAACCAAATCCTGTTGTAGTATGTAACACGGAAATGTACTGGTGTGCGGTGTAAATACTACCATGTGGGTTTAGCTGCTAGGAGTTTCGGTAGAGCGTTCGGCTAGAAACCACAAGGTTCTTAGTTCGATACCGAGCCCTCAACCAACTCAGCATATAAGCAGCAACAGGGATCTGTGCGGTAAAGTAAGGAGCTGATGGTAGCTGTGGTGCCCCACCTCAGACGCAAATAAAACAATCTCCTTGGTCTATCTCTAGGAAAAGGGGATAGCCGTCCTCGCTGATTGGCTGATACCAGACTTTAGGAACCACGAACAGCCGACCGCATTAAGTATTTACTTACTTACCTAACTAAGCCAGTCCCTGTGGAAAATCAGCATTTGATTTTTCTTTTAGCAATGATGTCTCTCTTCTCTAGTAACAATGAATGACTAGGATAACCTAAGGTAGAGGTCCAGATATATAGTGTTTGCAGTGTATCCGATATATACGAAATTTGTAGTAACGCAGACTACATGTACAAAACATATCTTGAACTTCAACATCTCTACTCTTGGTATTCAGTTACTTTGTACTAGACAGCGTCCATTTCATTTAAAAACTGCCAAAAACTATTTTTTTACATCAAAAAGTCAAATGAATACAAGAGTAGAAGTTGAAAACGAAAGTTGAATACTAAGTATTCTCTTACGTAAATCAGGAGTATGAGGAACGGAACAATGACGGAGGCTTGCTGGATAAGAGACAGGCGTACTGAATCACACCATTGTTTATTCATTGCTTTATCCGAGATAAAATTGAAAAAAAATCAAATGCTGATTTTCCAGGCTGGCTTTAGTTAGGTAAGTAAGTAAATTAATTCGTCGGGGTGGCCTAAAGTCGGTATCAGCCAATCAGCGAGGGAGTCTATCCCTTTTCCCTAGAGATAGACCAAGGAGATTGTTATTTGCGTCTGAGGTGGGGCACCACAGCTACCATCAGCTCCTTACTTTACCGCACAGATCCCTGTGCTGCTTATATGCTGAGTTGGTGAGGCTCGGTATCGAACTAGGAACCTTGTGGTTTCTAGCCGAACGCTCTACCGACTGAGCTAACCCAATGGTAGGTATTTACACGCACACATACATTTCGTGTTACATTACTACGAACAGGATTTGGTTTGGTTTGGTTTGATTTGGGTTTGTTTTGTTTTACGGTGGTATCAACCTCGGTGGGTCATTTAATGCCGACAAAGTTGTGAAATAAATTCATTCCTAATGCATAATACAATTTTGTTTATCAACTCATGCTTTTCTATTTAACCCATAGATGGGACCCTAACAGGTACTACCACTCCGGGTAACTCTGGACCAGGGAGCAATGGTGATGAAGGGATGCTCCACATTCCCCAAACCTCCAAGACTGGAACCTCACCCAATATCAGAAAGTTTAACGTCATTCCAGGACATGTAGACCCCCCAGTCACCGCCTTCTAGCACCCATATGATAAAAAGGGGGTTGGGAGGTTGGTCATAAGGGCTATAGGTTTGGGAAAATCATATAGGTGCTAGGGCTTGACGTGACCAGCCGATTGATCGGGGGGGGGGGTCTCACCGACCGACCGCCTAACCCAAGATAGGGCCAAAATGGAGTATTGCAAGTCATGGACTGCTCATCCACCTGGGTTCTATCCTTAAGCATCACAGGTCGCCACCCACGGCCAACAGGTGGTCCCATTGGGGGAGTCTTACCCCTCTGCACAGAGGCGGTCGGTGCATTCTAGCGTTCCAGGGCTGGAACAGGATTTGATTAATTTGTAGTAATGAGCCTTGGTTTATAACGACACTACAAAGACTACCATCATCCGTCATACACCATCACAACTCGCAACAAATATGATGACATATTTCATCATACTTTTCTTTATAGTCTATCAATGTTAGGACTGGGCAACCGAACACTTGTTGTATAATAGTAGCATAGATTATTGACAGACACATGTAGAATAAAGGGCGATTGGCCTTCTAATCAGAACGTAGGCGGGTAAGTTTCCGTTGGAAAAATATCAGACCGTTGATAAAAGCGGAAATCTCGCACGTCACGTGATTTGACTAGTTAGGTAATCAGTTGCAATGTAAATTGGATAGCAGAACAGACGTGTTCTACTAAAGTTAAACTCAGCCGCGCGGTGAAAATGGGTAATACCGAAATAAATCTTTGATCAAAGAAACACAAATTCTTGTTGATTTATGCATGACTTTAAAAGAACTAGCCCCGAAAGAAGCCCTTAGTTAGAAGACAAGAAGAATCTAGGCGATAATAGGCGAAAGAAGTAAAGATGAAACATGGCGACTAGACGAAGTAGAAAGGAGAATGAAGAACAACCAAGTAAGTCACGACTCTATCTATCTGTCTGTCTGTCTGTCTCTATCACCCGTAGAATCTCTCTATCACTCTTATTTATATACACGCAGTGGCTAATGCGACACAATGGTTATAACATGGAACCATGATGGTGGTTTGAGTCATTTGTTAGGGAAAAGTTTGAGTAATGGCGTGATAGGTAACGGAAAAATTTGAAGGGTGAAGGAAGATGAATGTCGTGGCGAAGGGGTGAAAGGAGGAGTGAGAGGTGATAGTTTTGAGAGACCGCCGAAGGGTGAAGACGGGCTGAGGCCAATCTCTCCCGCGCGGTGATCATGGGCTAGAGAAAATAAAAGCTTTAAACAAAACATGACTTGTTTATTCAATTGCAATGACCAAACCAGCCCATAGTCAAAAGAACAGGTCCTACTTAAGAAGAAGTTAAATAGATGTCAACCCAACTAGACAACAAGATTGCAGCCGAAGTAGACGGAAGAAGGATCAGCAAGAAGCAAGTAAGATCTCCTCACCAAGTAAGTCTAATCTCTCTCTCTCTCTCTCTCTCTCTCTCTCTCTCTCTCTCTCTCTCTCTGAAGAACTTTCTTATCAAAGAACTCTCACTCTCACACACAATAATTAGCAATGTCAATGTGGGTATGTGACACGTATCACATTTGGAACCGTGGCCAACATAGTATCAGATTTAGTAGGTACGAAACATAGTTTCACACTATATAAAACACTAAGAGATTAATTGATTCTGTTTCTTGTTCTTAAAATCTTCATATTGAGTTTTATCCTTTTTTTAATAATATTTCATTAATAGTTTATGGTGGTAGGCTCTGGGATTTTGTTAATAATTGATAGGTTACCTATTAATTATGTACGATTGTGTAGTTAAATCAAACCAACGGTTATGTGGAAAAATACTTGGAATTTGATTGACAAGTTTTAACCCTGTATTTGACCCCTTTTCTCTGCTTGAATGAACCAATGTGAGAGATTTAGTTTAGAGAAATCAGATTTGGCTCGGTGACGGAACGAATTAGACGTACGATGACGTCTCTCATCCAAATAAACATTTTCTCACGCACGTTTGATATCAAAATATAAGGCGTCTATAAAAAGTCCTGTGTTCGTTCATCAAAAACAAACAAAGGACCAAGACACAGAAGACTTCCCAAGATCAACACAAGAAATCAACATGACCAGAGATAGACAGATCCAGCTATATAGAGAACAAATAACAGTTACCCAGATCCACAGAAGAAGATACCATAGAAGATAAGTATACAAGATGAGTATACATTCTCAGGTATTCTCTACAATATGCTACACATTACGTTTAGATATTGATTTAATGTACGGTATGCAACAATTTTCCAATCTTTATACTATATATATATATATATATATATATATATATATATATATATATACAATATTTATATATATATAAAATATATATTTGTATTTATAATTTATATTATATTCATATTATATTATATCTATTAATAATGGAGATTCGCTTCCGGTTTTTGTCTGTAACAAAAATTACGTCCCTGCTTACGTCACATTACCCAAAATTGCCATAACATAGATTAAATACACTCAAAATTTGAACATGCAACATTAGACAGCCCTCATTGTTTTTTAAAACAAGTTTTAATAAATACATGACTGGTATTATATATCTATATATAGTTTGTTTTATTTTAATACATATTTACAAGTTTACATTTCAAATTGTTTTATTTTTTTACTCCTTTAATAAATTTGATAATTTTACTTACTTAGGGTACAAACTCTCTGACACTGAATTTTTAAATACCACCCCCCAGGCAATATCTTTCAAAAATTTATTTGTACATCGCCCGGAGGGTGTTTTTCATTTTGTACTAGTTTATATTATATTCATAATATAATATATTGATATTATAATTTATATACATACAATCCAGTGGGAATCGAACTCTCTTTTTAGTTGCAATGGATCTGCAAAAAGCTTGTTAACCATTACACCCCGATGGTATGCCCTTTTAACCCGTTCGTACTTTGTAGACTATAATACAAAGTCAAAATTATGGGACATCATGAGAAGACCAGAGACGACTCAGCCCGGATAGCAGAGATAGAGCCAAATAAAATAATAATGATTGAGAAGCAGTATTTATAATTTCCTTTTTGTATTCATTTTACTTTCGGTTGGAATATTTTATTATATAAGGTGTTCTGCAATAAACCACTTAAATTTAAAGACTAAGCAAGGTCACGTAGTTTAAACCTCAGCCAATCAACAGCCCGAATACGTGGCTGGTTAACTACTTAATCGCTGGTACTGAGAGACGACCATTTGCAATCATTGACGAAGGACCTGCAAGACTGAGGAGCACCGATGAACAACCAAAGGATTCTTCATTCAGGATCGCAATCTGCTTAACACAAAGGATCTCCGCTGGACAAGTGCTCTTGCTTGAAGCCTAAAGTATGGCCACAAAAATCGTAACACTTTCTTTGTTTTTTTTATTTTCTTTCTTTTTTTCTTACTTACTCCTTGTGCCTTCTTTTTCTTTTCTTTTTTCTCTGTCTTCATATTTCTTTCTTTCTTTCTTTCTTTCTTTCTTTCTTTCTTTATTTTTCACCCACCTGTTATATTGTTTGTCCCCTTCAACATTTCATACACTTTTTTTCTTTCTTTCTTTCCGATGTCTCTCACTTTCTTTCTTTCTTTCTTTATTTATTTCTTTTACAATCCTTCTTTTTTAATTCCTTTCCTTCTCATTATACTTTATATACCATTTCCTCATTATACATCCTTTCTTTATTTCTTTCTTTTACAATCCTTCTTTTTTTATTTCCTTTCTTTCTTACCTCATTTTACATCTTTTCTTTCTTTCTTTCTTTCTTTCCTTCCCGACGTCTCTCACTTTCTTTCTTTCTTTCTTTCTTTCTTTATTTCTTTTACAATCCTTCTTTTTTATTTCCTTTCTTTCTTACCTCATTTTACATCTTTTCTTTCTTTCTTTCTTTCTTTCCTTCCCGACGTCTCTCACTTTCTTTCTTTCTTTCTTTCTTTCTTTCTTTCTTAATTTCTTTTACAATCCTTCTTTTTTATTTCCTTTCTTTCTTACCTCATTTTACATCCTTTCTTTCTTTCTTTCTTTCTTTCTTTCTTTCCCGGCGTCTCACACTTTCTTTCTTTCTATATTTCTTTCTTTTACAACGCTTCTTTTTTATTTACAATCTTTCTTACCTCATTTCACATCCTTTCTTTCTTTCTTTCTTTCTTTCTTTACAACCCTTCTTTTTTATTTACTTTCCTTCTTACCTCATTTGACCCCCTTTCTTTCTGTCTTTCTTTCCTTCTCGGCGTCTCTCACCTTCTTTCTTTTTCCTTTCTTTCTTTTTTACAACCCTTATTTTTTAAATTTCCTTTCCTTCTTACCTCATTTCACCCCCTTTCTTTCTTTCTTTCTTTCTTTCTTTCTTTCTTTCTTTCTCGGCGTCTCTCAACTTCTTTCTTTCTTTCTTTCTTTCTTTCTTTCTTTTATAATCCTTCTTTTTTATTTCTTTTCTTTCTTACCTCATTTTACATCTTTTCTTTCTTTCTTTCTTTCTTTCTTTCTTTCTTTCTTTCCTTCCCGACGTCTCTCACTTTCTTTCTTTCTTTCTTTCTTTCTTTCTTTCTTTCTTTTACAATCCTTCTTTTTTATTTCCTTTCTTTCTTACCTCATTTTACATCCTTTCTTTTTTCTTCTTTCTTTCTTTCTTTCTTTCTTTCTTTCTTTCTTTCACGACTTCTCTCACCTCTTTCTTTTTTTATTTCAATTTCTTTCTCCAGCAATTATATGCCCCATCCGTTTCTTTTCTCCCTATCTTACTTCATGTGCCACATTTGAAATCGATTGAACATTAAAAATTAATCAAGCAAAAAAAGAAAGAAAAAGAAGCAATAAATGAAAAAATAAAAAAAATAAAAAAAAGATTTCCCGCCCAATTCGTAGATATAATGGCGTCTGTCCACCTGATTACCTCGATTTCGATTGAGCGTCAGCAAATCTTCTGATTCGACAAAACTCCATGCGATCACTTCTAACAGTTAGCCAATCAGCATACAATCACGCTTTTCAAAACTGCTTTTTTTTTAGCCTCTCTTTTACAGAGTTGCTCAAGAAAACTAGTTTCGCCGAAACCCTGGCTAACCCCGGCTGCTGCTGGTAGAAAGCCGAATTATCCCGTCGAAAGAGCATATTCATAGATGGTTACACATCTTCCACAAGAGGATTAACCTTTCTGATTTCAGGCAACCTCAAGGCGCTGCACCCCCGTGAAAGGATCCATCACAGCGGCGACACGGATAACGGGTCGATTTGGCCCAAGGACATGGCGGCCATATCTGATATCGATATATACGCTTCTACGGATACAAATAATGCTATCGCCATAGCTGCCATAAAAGCGCTCGGGTTTTTATTGTTATCCATTCTATGGATGCCGATAAAACCAAAATTAACCTTTACGGCTAGAATCCTGAGAAGTGCCGTATTGGCGACACAAGAACGGGCTTTTAGGCCCTCCCCCCTCTTCACAAAATAGATTTTCGATTTTCGCAAGAGATGATGCTAAAATTAGTTTTCTGGTACATATTGTACATTTTGGAACATTTTGGGGTATAAGGTGTGCTAAAGACCGCAACTTATATTTATAGATTGTTCCAAAACTGCGGTGGCTGAACCGGCAAATCAAAAATGCCCAAATATTTATTTAATCTACTATATAAAGGCGTTGATAAATTGTCCTAAATTACTCGCTGGAAGGACTACTATAAGAATTATATCTAATACATCTTTCTACTCAAGACAGGATCAACTCTGATACAACTTCTACTTTGATGACAGATCAACAGACAAGGATTATATCTAATACATCTTTCTACTTCAAGACAGGATCAACTCTGATACAACTTCTACTTTGATGACAGATCAACAGACAAGGATTATATCTAATACATCTTTCTACTTCAAGACAGGATCAACTCTGATACAACTTCTACTTTGAGGACAGATCAACAGACAAGGATTATATCTAATACATCTTTCTACTTCAAGACAGGGTCAACTCTGATACAACTTCTACTTTGAGGACAGATCAACAGACAAGGATTATATCTAATACATCTTTCTACTTCAAGACAGGATCAACTCTGATACAACTTCTACTTTGAGGAAAGATCAACAGACAAGGATTATATCTAATACATATTTCTACTTTAGGAAAAGATCAAACTTTATGCCACAAAGAATTTCCACTGTAAAAATACCTGCAACTACAGCTCTAAAATGGACACCTAAATCATAACAGCAGATTTATTATAAAATGCTGACCGTCTTTAATATACAGCAAATTATACCGTGTTTAACACCGGGAATTTAAACGTTTAAGATTAACTGGGTTCTTAAATGTTTAAGACCAGGTTATTGCATAACGTTTCGGCCAAAATGCTCCCCGGCCTTCTTCAAAGAAATATACAGAAATGTAAATATGAATGTACAATAAACGCATTTTACTAACCCCTAAGCATAACACTAGACGGGTTGAGATGCCGTTAAAGCCATGGTACCACAATATATATATATATATATATATATAATATAATATATATATATATATATAAAGTAATTGGTAATTTGCTTGAAGCATTGTTAAGTATGTTATAATATATTAATAATTTGAAAGCAATTACAATGCACATAAAAAATAAAAACAAAAAGATGTTATTTTTTGTCGAGACGCGTGTTTATAGCATAAAAAAAATAACGACATGAAAAAAAAAACGCGTCCATTTCTGGAATTCGTCTCTGAAGATAAAGTTATATTTTGAAATCGATAAGAGAAAAAATAACATCTTTTTGTTTTTATTTATGTGCATTGTAATTGCTTTCAAATTATTAATATATATATATATATATATTATTATATATATAATATATATAATATATATATATATCCGTCTTGTGCCGCTCTCTTGAGTTATATGCGGTTTTTTGAGTCTTGTGCTGTCTCATGGTGACAGACGACTATGTGAAAAACATGTGTGTGCACGAGTGAAAGTCTGGGGTATCACGTGTATTTCATGCGACAGGACGTGTAAAAGTAAAGCTTGACTTCTGAACCATTTGCGAGCCCACAACCGAATTTTTGTAGAAGTGGCCTTATCCGGTAAAGAAATGGCAATCACCATATAATATAATATATATATATTATATATATATATATTATATTATATATTGTTAAATAATGCAGCCATTTTTCTGTCTGCAAGTTTTGTCCTTTGTTTTTTTTTTCGTATTGCCGGATTATTTTTGTAATATCTGGCGAGAAAAATGCCTATAATTACTATACAATTATAATAGCAAAAGTAATAATAATAATGACAATAATAATAATAAAACTAATAATAATAACAACAACAATAATAAACACAAACTATATAAATGCTAAATGGAATAGCCCATTGTTGTACGGTTTCAAAATACATTGAAGATGGCCCACGATAGGGCAGAAAGTACTCGGTCTATGACATATGGCGAATACATCAGCCAATTATCGCCAGATATTACAAAAATAATCCGGCAATACGAAAAAACAAAGGACAAGACTTGCAGACAGAAAATGGCTGCATTATTTAACAATATATATGCCTACAAGAAAAAATGCTGCCTAAATACACACACACACACACACACACACACACATATATTATATATATATTATATATATATATATATATATATATATATTAAGGAAAATCTTATGGAATGCGTACTGACTCAGGTTTTTTTCATAAAACCATAAGCTTGCTGCTAATTTAGGACGCTCTGCATATTTTCGACTTTAGTCTTTCCCCAAATTCACTCCATATTTCGTGGGGAAGTGTCATATCATTTTATTGTTGAAAGAGATTACATCGAATTAAATGTTAGTATTATTTGTATTATTCGGACTATTGGCCTCATCTTCATTGTTATCTATTCAACGTTTCCAATTGGACACATAGTTTAGTGGATAAAGGAGTTAGGTTAAGACAGTTCTAAGTGACAGTTATCTC
The DNA here is from genome assembly GCA_023376005.1 of Doryteuthis pealeii. Classification (NCBI taxonomy): domain Eukaryota; kingdom Metazoa; phylum Mollusca; class Cephalopoda; order Myopsida; family Loliginidae; genus Doryteuthis; species Doryteuthis pealeii. Next base: position 34,070,431 of record CM042166.1, on the reverse strand, counting down.
TTGGCTGCAGGTTCAATCCTGTTCAGGAGCAGCATTAACATAGAATAATAATTAACACAGCTTAACACCACCTATGGTTAGCGGAATGATAACATGATACCCCGATTGACTCAATAAAGGGTTAGGTTCAAAGATCCATGATGGTTCCCGATTACGACAAGAATATTCCCGAGGTCGAAAAGAAGGTTCCCGAGCCCGACAAGAAATACCTGAAGAAGGCCGGAGGGCACATCGGCCGATAACAAAGAAGATGAGGTCAATAGTCCGAATAATAGAAATAATGCTAATTGCCAAGCTGCATTTCAAAAATTCAGAGAAATTTAATTTTGTCTTTCAAAGAAGAAAAAAAAGGCGAAATCTACTTCCAAATGGATACTTAATGGACCCCTCTGGTAACCAAATTTAATTTCCATTCAACCCCAAATAAAACAGTTGAATATCGCCGGCATTTTTTTCTTATTCACCCTGGAGGCCATGATGCTGTGAATGGAACCTTTGAAATATTTCTCTGAATTTTTTATACGAGGCTTGATAATTAGTATTATTTGTATTATTCGGTCTATTGTCCTCATCTTCATTGTTATCTGAACAACGTTTCGGCCGATGTGCCCTCCGGCTTTCTTCAGGTATTTCTTGTCGGACTCGGGAACCATCTCGGACTCGGGATCCTTCTCGGACTCGAGAATCTTCTTTTCGGACTCGGGAACCTTCTTGTAATCGGGAACCTTCTTGTCGTAATCTGGAACCATCACGGAACTTTGAACCTAACCCTTTATTCGGTTCACGAGGATACCCTGTTCTTATTCCGCTAACCATAGCTGTTTTCAATTTCAAGATTGAAATTTCGGCAAAATACAGAAAAATTATCAAATGGAGTATTGTCTCATATAATAACACCTACACCAACAAATGCCTGGTAATATTGAAACTAACTTAACTAGTGAATATCCAGATCTCTTTGGTCAGCGAGGGATTAAAAAAAAAGTAACTATAATGTTTTATATATATTAATACGCTTGTTCCTTAAAAGTACAACCGTTATCATCTTGAAACACTCTCTGCTTAAAGATGAGACCGTCCAAACTGTCCAAGATGAAGTGCAAAAATGTAAATCCTGATTATCATTTATTAAGAGTGTTGTCACCTCAGCTAAATAATGGATCATTCCGTTTTTATTATAAAGAAAGAAAGGGAAGAAAAAAGACATGCTACACAGAAAAATATAATAAGTGAGAAAGAAAGCGGAGGTGAGTCTGTGGAAGCGATAACGTTAATCAGTTTCAATAAAACAGAATATTGCATTTAAGTATGCCCTGGTTCAAATAATGTCCGTCTTCTCATCACTTGGCCCAATTTTCGACCGAGCCTTTTCCCAACCCTCTCACACTCACGATTAATTATGAAAGTTAATCACATTTCATTTCACCTGTCGGTGGTGAGTTGATGAGGCGATGAGAATGGCAGGATGTCGTGTTATGGCGGTGAAAATTTGCTATTAGTAGCTTGATTAATGCAATTAACGCTATCGAAGCCAAAAGACAATTACGTCCTTCCCCCAGAGTTATTTTTGGGGAGATAGAATGGGGGTCAGGGTCAGTCCGAGTAGAACGAGGTGAGGGTGACAGAAGAAAATGGGGAACACATTCATTGCAGTGAAGAACTGTTTAGGAAAAAAAAATTAGAAATTAAGCATGTATTTTTTTTTCTTCGCAAATTTTTTTTTTTCATTTTTTCCTAATCCTGTTCATATTTGTAATCGAAATTCAAAATGTCCCGGAGGCTGGTCACGTCAAGCCCGAGCACCTATATGATTTTCCCAACCCTATTGCCCTTATGGCAAGCCCCACCCTTTTTATCATATGGATGCTAGAAGGCGGTGGCTGCGGGTCTACATGTCCTGGGAATGACGTTAAACTCTATCTGATGGTGAGGTTTCAGTTCTTGAGGTTTGGGGAATGTGGAACATTCCTTCATCACCATTGCTCCCTGGTCCACTCTTACTCGGAGTGGTAGTACCTGTTAGGGTCCCATCTATGGGTTAAATAGAAAAATGTATTTATAAAAAAATTGTGTTATCCATTAAGAATTGATTTATTTCAAAACTTTATCGGCATTAAATGACCCACTGAGTTTGATATGCCGTAAGACAAAACAAACCAAACCAAATCAAAATGTCCCGCAGAATGCCTGGATGTCGTTCTCCATGGCAACATTTGTTTTTTTAATTAAAAAAAATGATACAATCAAATTATTTTTCTATCATCAAAAAATCTAAGCTATTCTTCTATTCTTTTCTTTTTTTTTTTTTTTGGAAATTCTGTTTTTGTTTTTTTCAAATTTAACTTACACTTTATTTTGATATCACTTTTCTTTTCTTCTTTCTTTCTTTATTTATTTATTTATTTGTTTCTTCTTTCTTTCTTTCTTGCAAACAGCTGTCATTGAGCTTGCTCTGAACTTAAACCTGTCAAGCTGCGCTTAAAAAAATTGACCTTGTGTCACATCCTGCTCGTATGAAGGGGTTCGAGAACTACATACATACACGCGCACATACATACACAAACACCCCACATACAGACACAAACACAAACATATATCTCATTTGAGCCTGTTTTTAATTACATCGAGCGACAAATGGCAGACAGTATGGCAACTAGTCTAGGAGAAGGAAAATTCTGAATTCAAACCTTTTAAACTCCGCTTAAGAATTGATCTCGAGTCACATCCTACTCGCGAAGAGGGGATCAAGAACTACATACAAACACGTACACTCAACACACGAACATGCACAGGTACACACTCACATGCACGCACACACACACGTATACACATACACACATACGCACATATGATCTTGTTCCTAATTGCATCTCGTGACAAATAGCAGATAGTATGGCAACTAGTCTAGGAGAAGGAAAATTCTGAATTCAATCCTGTTAAAAAATAGAAATCTTAGAAATAGGCTTTGTGTCACATCCTGTTCTTGAGGACGGGTTTGAGAACGACATACACACCTGTGCACGAACTCTCTCTCACACATACACACACACTCACACACACACGTACTCACTCACGCACATGTACACACATATATACACACACGTACATACATACTCACACACGTACACAACACATGTACACACATACACGTTTTCACGTACACACGTACACACCGTACACACACCACGTTTAATACCTACACGCATACACAAACGTACACACATAAGACACACGTACACATACACGTATACACATTTACACACATATACACATGTACACTCGAACACACACACGTAGACACAAACACACGTACGTACGTAAACACATACACGTTCTTACGTAGACACGTACACACACACGTAAACACACACGTTTACACACCTACACGCATTAACACACGTACACAATTACACATACATACGCGTATATACAGGTATACACGTACACACAAACGCGTACACACATGCACAAACACGCACAGGTACACACTCACTCGCACACACACACATGTACACACACATACACACACATAAACACCACGTTCACACGCATGTTACACAATGTACACGCATAATACACATGTACACACAACGTATCAAACACACACATGCCCACACACTCGTAGAAACACACTCACACAAACACGTACAAGTACAAACACTCACAAACGCACATATACACACGTACGCATGTATACACACGTACACACACACACACGTAGACACGCACACAAATAACGTACACACACACACGGCCACACACACACAGACAACACACAGGCATTTGATCCTGTTCCTATTACATCTGTCGACCATTGGCGATAGTCGAAACTTCTAGCATGGGATAATCTTCGCCTGAAATTATTCCAGCTTTTCGCGCCCACAGAAATTGATTTCAAAACAGGGGAAATGCGTTATGTAATAACAGATTTGAAAGCAGCTCGTCTTTCCTTTCGCCCTGTTCTTTTTCGATTGAAACGCCACCACCCGAGCCAAGGGCGTTAAGAAGCATCCTTTTCATTTGATCAAAGTATGAACGGGAATTATTAATTTGGAAGCAAAGTCTCTTTTCAAATTACGGTTATTCATTCATTTATTTCTCCACTTATCTGCACCCGGATCTAATAAGGATGGAAAGTTAAGGGAAGGGAAGTAGAATAATGGCGGGAAAGAGAAGGTAAGGAAAGGGAGCAAGAGAGAAGGAAGGAAGTTTAAGCAAGAGGAAGAAAGAAGAAAATGGTGATCATCGGGTGAAGAGAAAGAAGAACAAGAGGAAGAAGAAAGGGGAAAAAGAAAAGAAGAAAGGGAACAAAGGGGAAAGACGCGCAAAGGAATGGGCAGGGAGAAAGAATATAGAGCAGCGAAGAAAAGAAAGGAGAAACAAAGAGAGAAAAGAGCAGGGGCAAGAGAGGAGAGGAATTAGAGCAATGAAGAAAGAAAGAATCGGGGAAAAGGGAGCAGGAGAAAAGAAGAAAGGAAGAGCAATGGAAGAAGAAAAAATAAGAAGCAAGGGGAAAGAGAAGGAGAACAATAGAGAAGAAAAAAGGAGAGCAAGGAGAAAGAAGAGAGAGCAAGGAGAAAGAAGAGCAGGGGAAGAAAAGGAAGCAAGAGAAGAGGAAAGGAGAGCAAGAGGAAGAAGAAAGGAGAGCAAGGAAAAAAAAGGGAGCAGCAAAGGAGAAAGAGGGAAGGAAGAGCAAGAAAGAAGAAAGGAGAGCAAGAAGGAAAGAGAGAAAGGAGAGCAGGAAAGAAAAAGGAGACGCAAGGAGAAGAGGTAAGGAGAAGCAAGGGAGAAGAAGAAGGAGAGCAAGGGAAAAGAAAAAGGAGAGCAAGGGAAGAGGAGGAGAACAAGGAAAAGAAGAAGGAAGTAGGAGAAAGGGAAAGGAGAGCAGGAGAAAGAAGAAGGAGAAACAGGAGAAAGAAAGAAGGGCGTTAAGGAGAAAGAAGGAAGGGGAGAACAAAGAGATAATAAAGAATAAAGGAGAGCAAAGAGAAGAGAAAAGGAAGAGCAAGAGAAGAAAGGCAGGAGAAAAAGGAGAGCAAGGAGAAAGGAGGAAGGAGAGTCAAGGAGAAAGAAGAAATGGGGAGAAGAAAGAGAGCAAGGAAAAAGGAGAGCAGTAGAAGAAGAAGGAAGAGCAGAGAAAGAAGAAAGGAGGGTAAGGAAAAGAAGAAGGAGGCAAGGAGAAAGAGAATGAGGGCAGGGGAAAGAAAAGGGAGAAGCAAAAGAGAAATAAGGAAACGGAGGGCAAGAGAAAGAAGGAAGTTATAGCAAGTGAGATAAAGAAAAAGGTGAAGGCGAAGAGGGGGGGTAAATGTGGATGAATAGTAGCATATAGTCAGAGAAATAAGAGAGAGTAAGGGAGAAAAAAGAAGAGTAAGGAAAAAAAAAAAAGAAGGGGAAGGACCGAAGATAGGAAGAGGAATGTAGGAGAAGTGTTATGTGCTAGCATAATGAGCCAAAGAAGGAGAAAGGAGGATTATGCAAAGGGGTAAGAAGAAGTAGAGAAAGGACGGTAAAGGGGAAATAAAGAAGATAGAAAGAATAAAAATGAGAGAAGCAGTAAAAATGAAAGAAAAAAAAATAATCAAGTAGACAGAGCAGTGTTGGGCAGATGAAAAGAATAAAACAAAGAGAGAAGAAGTAGAAGACACTGAAGAAAGAATGAAGAAAGAAACTTAACTTACTAGAAGAAGAAGAAGAAGAAGAAGAAGAGAAGAAGAAGGAAGATAAAGAGGAAAATGAGAGTAGGACCAAGTATAAGCAGCAGAACATAAGCAAACCTAAATAGGGTGGAAAAAAAAAGGAACAGAAAGACGAAGAAAAGAATCATAGAGCATACAGAGTAAACGAAGAAGGGAGAAGAATAAAGAGAGAGATAAGAAACGACGAAGTAAGAACGGACAAATTTGAAAAGTAAAGTAAGAAGAGAGAAGAAAAAGAAAGCAGAAGAAAGAAGACGAAGGAAATAGAAGCAAACAAACATAAAAATAGAGAAAAAATAAGAAAAAGAATCAAGGAGAATCATATAAAAAAGAAAGATTTGGTAAAGGAAAAGGGAAAATAAGTAAGAAGAAGAAGAAGAAGAAGAGATAAGAAATGTTAATCCTATA
>CM042166.1:34054451-34064224 GCA_023376005.1 Doryteuthis pealeii | reverse complement strand
TCCGTTGTTTATCTTTTTTTCTTCCTTGTCTTTTTTCTTTCTTTTTACCAACGCTTCTTTTTATTTCCTTTGTTCTTTTCCTTCTTACCTCCTCGTTCTTTCAACATCCCCTTCTTTTCTTTCCTTTCTTTCCCGGCCCGCTCACACTTTCTTTTCTTCTCTTTTTCTCTTCTTTTTTACAAACCTTCTTTTTATTCTTCTTCCTTAAACTCATTTTTCACCACCCTTTTTTCTTTCTTTTCTTTCTTCTCTTACAACACTCTTTTATTCCTTTCTTTCTTACCTCAATTATCACACCCTTTTCTTTTCTTTCTTTCTTTCTTTCTTCTTCTTCTTTACAAACAATTCTTTTTATTCCCTTTCTTACCCTCATTTCACACCTTCTTCTTCTTTCTCTTTCTTACAACAACTTCTTGTTTTTATTTCCTTTCTTTCTTACCTTAACACATTTTCACGCCACCTTTCTTTCCTCCTCTTCTTTTTTTCTTTTCTTTCCATCGCTTTTTTATTCTTTCTACTTTTTTCGCCCTTTTTCTTTAATATTTTGGGTTTTTATTAAAAAACTTTGTTGTGTTTCGGTTATTCGTAATTACTTGTTAACAACACCTTTTCGCCACCTTTTTATTCCTTTCTTTCTTACTCATTCACACCCTGCTTTCTTCTTTCTGTTCTTTCCTTTCTTCTTTTTTTTTTACAACACTTCTTTTTTATTTCCTTTCTTTCTTACCTCATTTTCACACCCTTTCTTTCTTCCTTTCTTTCTTTTACAACACTTCTTTTTTATTTCCTTTCTTTCTTTTACCTCATTTCACACCCTTTCTTTCTTTCTCTCTTTCTTTTCTTTCTTTCTTTCTTCTTTCTTTTTTTACAACACTTCTTTTTTTATTTCCTTTCTTCTACCTCTTTCACACCCTCTTTCTTTCTTTCTTTCTTCTTTCATTCCTGAGTCTCTCACTTTCTTTCTTTCTTTCTTTCTTCTTTCTTTCTTTCTTTACAATCCTTCTTTTTTATTTCCTTCTTTCTTACCTCATTTTACATCCTTTCTTTTTTCTTCTTTCTTTCTTTCTTTCTTTCTTTCCCGACGTCTTCTCACCTTATTTCTTCTTTTTTTTATTTCAATTTCTATCTCCAGTAATATATGCCCCCATCCGTTCTTTTTTCCCTATCTTACTTCATGTGCCACATTTGAAATCGATCTTTTGAACATTAAAAATTAATCAAGCAAAAAAAAAAAAAAAAAGAGCAATAAATGAAAAAAGAAAAAAAGAAAAAAAGATTTCCCGCCAATTCGTAGATATAATGGCGTCCGTCCACCTGATATTACCTCGATTTCGATTGAGCGTCAGCAAATCTTCTGATTCGACAAAACTCCATGCGATCACTTCTAACAGTTAGCCAATCAGCATACAATCACGCTTTTCCAAAACTGCTTTTTTTTAGCCTCTCTTTACAGAGTTGCTCAAGAAAACTAGTTTTCGCCGAAACCCTGGCTAACCCCGACTGCTGCTGGTAGAAAGCCGAATTATCCCGTCGAAAGAGCATATTCATAGATGGTTACACATCTTCCACAAGAGATTAACCTTTTCTGATTTCAGCAAACCTCAAGGCGCTGCACCCCCGTGAAAGGATCCATCACAGGCGGCGACACGGAAACGGGTCGATTTGGCCCAAGGACATGGCGGCCATATCTGATATCGATATATTTACGCTTCTACGGATACAAATAATGCTATCGCCATAGCTGCCAAAAAGCGCTCGGGTTTTTATTGTTTATCATTCTATGGATGCCGATAAAACCAAAATTAACTTTACGGCTAGAATCCTGAGAAGTGCCGTATTGGCGACACAAAGAACGGGCTTTTAGGCCCTCCTCCCTCTTCACAAAATAGATTTTCGATTTCGCAAGAGATGATGCTAAAATTAGTTTTCTGGTACATATTGTACATTTTGGGACATTTTGGGGTATAAGGTGTGCTAAAGACCGCAACTTATATTTATAGATTGTTCCAAAACTACGGTGGCTAAATCAGCCAATCAAAAACGCCCAAACATTTATTTAATTTACTATGTAAAGGCGTTGATAAATTGTCCTAAAATTACTCGCTGGAAGGACTACCATAAGAATTATATCTAATACATCTTTCTACTTCAAGACCAAGATCAATCTGATACAACTTCTACTTTTATATCAACAGACAAGGATTATATTAATACATCTTTCTACTTCAAAACATGATCAACTCTGATACACTTCTACTTGAGGACAGAATCAACAGACAAGGATATATCTAATACATCTTCTACTTCAATATCAACTCTGATACAACTTCTACTTTGAGACAGATCAAAGACAAGGATTATATTAATACATTTTCTACTCAATACAGGATCAACTCTGAACAACTTCTATTTTTAGGACAGATCAACAGACAAGGATTATATCTAATACATCTTTCTACTTCAAAACATGATCAACTCTGATACAACTTCTACTTTGAGGACAGATCAACAGACAAGGATTATATCTAATTACATTTTTCTACTTCAAGACAGGATCAACTCTGATACAACTTCTACTTTGAGGACAGATCAACAGACAAGGATTATATCTAATACATTTTTCTACTTCAATACAGGATCAACTCTGATACAACTTCTACTTTGAGGACAGATCAACAGACAAGGATTATATCTAATACATTTTTCTACTTCAAGACAGGATCAACTCTGATACAACTTCTACTTTGAGGACAGATCAACAGACAAGGATTATATCTAATACATTTTTCTACTTCAAGACAGGATCAACTCTGATACAACTTCTACTTTGAGGACAGATCAACAGACAAGGATTATATCTAATACATCTTTCTACTTCAATACAGGATCAACTCTGATACAACTTTTACTTTGAGGAAAGATCAACAGACAAGGATTATATCTAATACATCTTTCTACTTTAGGAAAAGTTCAAACTTTATGCCACAAAGAATTTCCACTGTAAAAATACCTTCAACTACAGCTCTAAAATGGCCACCCGAATCGTAACATTAGATTATTTATAAAATGCTGACCGATTTTAATATACAGCAAATTATACCATGTTTAATACCGGGAATTTAAAGATTTAAGATTAACTGGGTTCTTAAATGTTTAAGACCAGGATATTGAACAACGTTTCGGCCAAAATGCTCTCTGGCCTTCTTCAAAGAAATATACAGAAATGTAAATATGAATGTACAATAAACACATTTCACTAACCCCTAAGCATAACACTAGACGGGTTGAGATGCCGTTAAAAGCCATGGTACCACTATATATATATATATATATATATATATATTATATATATATATATATCCGTCTTGTGCCACTCTCTTGAGTCATATGCGGTTTTTTGAGTCATATAATGTCTCATGGTGACAGACGACTATGTGAAAAACATGTGTACGAGTGAAAGTCTGGGGTATCACGTGTATTTCATGCGACAGGATGTGTAAAAGCAAAGCTTGACTTCTGAACCATTTGGGAGCTCACAACCGAAGTTTGTAGAAGTGGCCTTATCCTGTAAAGAAATGGCAATAACCATATATATATATATATATATATATATAATTATATATGTTTTTGGTAAAAGAGAATTTGTATAACACTAAAAGTGGAGGAATCATATGTAATTTGGGAGAATATTTTATTAATGAATAAAATATAAAATAAATGGGGGTTTACACGAAGGCCTTTTCAACCGGTACTATATATTATATAATATATATATATATTATATATATATATATATATATATATAAGTGAAGAATAACAAAATACTTAGAGATTGAGCATTATAGTCTATTTCAGGGAGCTTTCAGGGAAATAGACTATAATGCTCAATCTCTAAGTCTTTTGTTATTTCTTTACTTATATATTTGCTCTGTGACACTAACATTAAGAGCACACATTGAGCTCTCAAACTGCGACAGTTTTTTAAATAAAACTATTGTGTCGTAAGGAAGATTTCTTCTCTGGACTTTTGGATTATATATATATATATATATATATATATATATATATATATATATATATATACTAAGGAAAATCTCATGGAATGCGTACTGACTCAGGTTCTCTTTCATAAAACCATAAGCTACGGCTAATTCAGGACGCTCTGCATATTTTCAACTTTAGTCTTTACCCAAATTCACTCCATACTTCGTTGGGAAGTATCATATTCTATTGTTGAAAGAGATTACATCGAATTAAATTTTAGTATTATTTGTATTATTCGCACTATTGTCCTCATCTTCATTGTTATCTGTACAATGTTTCCAATCGGACACATAGTTTAGTGGATAAAGGAGTTAGGTTAAGACAATTCTAAGTGACAGTTATCTCTAGGCTGCAGGTTCAATCTTGGTCAGGAGCAGTATTAACATAGAATAATAATTAACACAGCTTAACACCACCTATAGTTAGCGGAATGATAACATAATACCCCGGTTGACTGAATAAAGGGTTAGGTTCAACGTTCCATGATGGTTCCCGATTACGTCAAGAATCTTCCCGAGTTCGAAAAGAAGGTTCCCGAGCCCGACAAGAAATACCTGAAGAAGGCCGGAGGGCATATCGACCGATAACAATGAAGATGACGTCAATAGTCCAAGTGATAGAAATAATGCTAATTGCCAAGCCCCATTTAAAAAATTCAGAGAAATCAAATTTTGTCTTTCAAAGAAGAAAAAAAAGGCGAAATCTACTTCCAAATGGATACTTAATGGACCCCTCTGGTAACCAAATTTAATTTCCATTCAACCCCAAATAAAACAGTCGAATATTGCCGGCATTTTTTTCTTATTCACCCTGGAGGCCATGATGCTGTGAATGGATCCTTTGAAATACTTCTCTGAATTTTTTATACGAGGCTTGATAATTAGTATTATTTGTATTATTCGGTCTATTGTCCTCATCTTCATTGTTATCTGCACAACGTTTCGACCGATGTACCCTCCGGCTTTCTTTAGGTATTTCTTGTCGGACTCGGGAACCATCTTGGACTCGGGATCCTTCTCGGACTCGAGAATCTTCTTTTCGGACTCGGGAACCTTCTTGTAATCGGGAACCTTCTTGTCGTAATCTGGAACCATCACGGAACTTTGAACCTAACCGTTTATTCGGTTCATGTGGGGATCCTGTTCTCATTCCGCTAACCATAGCTGCTTTCAATTTCAAGATTAAAATTTGGGCAAAATACAGAAAAATTATCAAATGGTATATTGTCTCATATAATAACACCTACACCAACAAATGCCTGGTAATATTGAAACTAACTTAACTAGTGAATATCCAGATCTCTTTGGTCAGCGAGGGATTAAAAAAAAAGTAACTATAATTTTTTTATATATATTAATACGCGTGTTCCTTAAAAGTACAACCGTTACCATCTTGCAACACTCTCTGCTTAAAGATGAGACCGTTCAAACCGTCCAAGATGAAATGCAAAAATGTAAATCCTGATTATTATTTATTATGAGTGTTGTCACCCCAGCTAAATAATGGATCATTCCGTTTTTATCATAAAGAAAGAAAGGGAAGAAAAAAGACATGCTACACAGAAAAATATAATAAGGGAGAAAGAAAGCAGAAGTGAGTCTGTGGAAGCGATAACGCTAATCAGTTTCAATAAAACAGAATATTGCATTCAAGTATGCCCTGGTTCAAATAATGTCCATCTTCTCATCACTTGGCCCAATTTTCGACCGAGCCTTTTCCCAACCCTCTCACACCCACGATTAATTGTGAAAGTTAATCACATTTTATTTCACCTGTCGGTGGTGAGTTGAAGAGGCGATGAGAAGGGCAGGATGTCGTGTTATGGTGGTGAAAATTTGCTATTAGTAGCTTGATTAATGCAATTAACGCTATCGAAGCCAAAAGACAATTACGTCCTTCCCCCAGAGTTATTTTTGGGGAGATAGAATGGGGGTCAGGGTCAGTCCGAGTAGAACGAGGTGAGGGTGACAGAAGAAAATGGGGAACACATTCATTGCAGTGAAGAACTGTTTAGGAAAAAAAAATTAGAAATTAAGCATGTATTTTTTTCTTCGCAAATTTTTTTTTTCATTTTTTCTAAATCCTGTTCATAATTTGTAATCGAAATTCAAAATGTCCTGGAGGGGCCCCCTCCGATCAATCGGCTGGTCACGTCAAGCCCTAGCACCTATATGATTTTCCCAACCCTATTGCCTTTATGGCAAGCCCCACCCTTTTTATCATATGGGTGCTAGAAGGCGGTGGCTGCGGGTCTACATGCCCTGGGAATGACGTTAAACTCTATCTAATGGTGAGGTTCCAGTTCTGGAGGTTTGGGGAATGTGGAGCACTCCTTCATCACCATTGCTCCCTGGTCCACTCTGACCCGGAGTGGTAGTACCTGTTAGGGTCCCATCTATGGGTTAAATGGAAAAATGTATTTATAAAAAAATTGTATTATCCATTAAGAATTGATTTATTTCAAAACTTTATCGACATTAAATGACCCACTGAGGTTGATATGCCGTAAAACAAAACAAACCAAACCAAATCAAAATGTCCCGCAGAGTGCCTGGATGTCGTTCTCCATGGCAACATTTTTTTTAAATTAAAAAAAAATGATACAATCAAATTATTTTTCTATCATCAAAAAATCTAACCTATTCTTTTATTTCTTTTTTCTTTTTTTTTTTGCAAATTCTGTTTTTTTTTTTTTTTCAAAATTTAAGTTACACTTTATTTTGATATCACTTTTCTTCTTTCTTTCTTTCTTTCTTTCTTTCTTTATTTATTTATTTATTTATTTATTTGTTTTTTTTCTTTCTTGCAAACAGCTGTCATTGAGCTTGCTCTGAACTTAAACCTGTCAAGCTCCGCTTAAAAAAATTGACCTTGTGTCACATCCTACTCGTATGAAGGGGTTCGAGAACTACATACACACACGCGCACATACATACACAAACACCCCACATACAGACACAAACACAAACACATATCTCATTTGAGCCTGTTTTTAATTACACCGAGCGACAAATGGCAGACAGTATGGCAACTAGTCTAGGAGAAGGAAAATTCTGAATTCAAACCTGTTAAACTCCGCTTAAGAATTGATCTTGTGTCACATCATACTCGCGAAGAGGTGATCGAGAACTACATACAAACACGCACACTCACACACAAACATGCACAGGTACACACTCACATGCACATACACACACACGTACACACATACACACATATGTACACACGTACACACACATACGCACACATGCACAGTTGATCTTGTTCCTAATTACATCTCGTGACAAATAGCAGATAATATGGCAACTAATCTAGGAGAAGGACAATTCTGAATTCCATCCTGTCAAAAAATAGAAATCTTGGAAATAGACTTTGTGTCAGATCCTGTTCTTGAGGACGGGTTTGAGAACGACATACACACCTGCGCACGAACTCACACACACACACACACACACACACACACATACACACACACTCACACACAGATGTACTCACTCACGCACATGTACATACGTATATACACACACGTACATACATACTCACACACATACACACATGTACACACATACACGTTTTCACGTACACATGTAAACACACACGTACCCACACACATACACACATAGACACACGTACACATACACGTAAACACATTTACACACATATACACATGTACACTCGAACACACACAAATACATACGTAAACACATACACGTTCTTGCGTACACACGGACACACACCCGTAAACACACACGTTTACACACCCACACGCATTAACACACGTACACATACACACTCACACGTATACACATTTGCACGCGTATATACAGGTATACACGTACACACAAACACGTACACGCATGCATAAACACGTGCAGGTACACACTCACTCGCTCACACACACATGTACACATATATACACACATACACACACGTGTACACACAGGTATACACATGTATACGCATATACATATGTACACACGTACACAAACACACACATGCACACACGCTCGTAGACACACACTCACACAAACATGCACAAGTACACACTCACGCATGTATGTACACATCTACATACACACACGTAGACACGCACACACGTACATACACACACACACACGCAGACACACACATGTACACACAAACATTCTCATTTGATCTTGTTCCTAATTACATGTACATACGTACACACACACGTAGACATACACACACATACACACACGTGCACACACACATATACACATGTACACGCATGTACACACGTACACAAACACGCACATGCTCACACACTCGTAGAACACACTCACACGCACATACATACACCTCCGCATGTATGTGCACACGTACACACACACGCGTAGACACGCACACACGTACATACACACACGCACACACGTACACACACGTACACACACACACACACACACACACAAACATGCACATTTGATCCTGTTCCTAATTACATCTGTCGACCATTGGCGGATAGTCGAACTTCTAGCATGACGATAATCTTCGCCTGAAATTAGTTCCAGCTTTTCGCGCCCACAGAAATTGATTCAAACAGGGAAAATGCGTTATGTAATAACAGATTTGAAAGCAGCTCGTCTTTCCTTTCGCCCTGTTCTTTCGATTGAAACGCCACCACCGAGCCAAGGGCGTTAAGCATCCTTTCATTTGATCATAAGTATGAACGGGAATTATTAATTTGGAAGCAAAGTCTCTTTTCAATTACGGTTATTCATTCATTTATTTCTCCACTTATCTGCACCCGGATTCTAATAAGGATGGAAAGGTGTAAGGGAAGGGAAGAGAAATAATGGCGGGAAAGAGAAGGTAAGGAAAAGGAGAGCAAAGAGAAAGAAGAAAGTTAAGCAAGGAGAAAGAAGAAAGGTGAACATGGTGAAAGAAGAAAGAAGAACAAAGAGAAAGAAGATAGGAAAGCAAGGAGAAAGAAGAACAGGAGGAGAAAAAAGAAAGGAGACCAAGGAGAAAGAAGAAAGGAGACCAAGGAGAAAGAAGAGCAAGACAAAAGAAGAGAGGAGAGCAAGGAAAAGAAGAGCAAAAGAAGAAAGGAGAGCAAGGAGAAAGAGCAAGACAAAGAAGAGGAGAGCAAGGAGAAAGAAGAGCAAGACAAAAAAGAAAGGAGAGCAAGGAGAAAGAAAGCAAGACAAAAGAAGAGAGGAGAGCAAGGAGAAAGAAGAGCAAGAAAAAGAAGAAAGGAGAGCAAGGAAAGAGAGCAGGGAAAGAAAAAGAAGAGCAATGAAAAGGAAAGGAAAGCAATGAGAAAGAAAAGAGGGCAGGAGAAAAGAGGGCAAAGGGAAAAAAAAAGGAAATCAAAGAGAAAGAAGAAAATAGAGCAAGGAGAAAGAAGAAAGAAGAGCAGGGGAAAGAGAAAAGGGGAGCAAGAAGAAAGAAGAAAGAGAGCAAGGAGAAAAGAAAAAAGGTGGAGGCGAAGAGGGGGGCAATGTGGGAGAATGACAAATGACAAATGAAGAAAGAATGAAAGGAAGAAACTACTAGAAGAAGAAGAAGAAGAAGAAGAAGAAGAAGAAGAAGAAGAAGAAGAAATAAATGTAGAAACAAGTATACACAGAAGAAAATATAAGCACCAACTAGGAGAGAAGAAAAAAAAGAAAAATAAAGAAAACAGAATCAAGGAGACTATAAAGAAAGAGTGTGAAAAAAAGAAAGAAAGAGGAAAGAAGTGAACGAAGTAGAGACAAATTTAGAAA
>CM042166.1:34049451-34051951 GCA_023376005.1 Doryteuthis pealeii | reverse complement strand
AGCATTTAATAGCTATTGCCCTTCGGAAGGTATAAGAATCAAAATCTGGAAGCTTCATCTCCATCCCACGCTATTATTATTAAGGATTTAGTGCGCGAAAAATATTTTAGGGATTCAGCAATAATATATATATATATATATATATATATATATAATATATATATAATATATACACACACAATTTTTTAATATTTTTCTTATATGTGCCTATTGCAATGTACATTAGAATAACGTAACAGAAATAGAAATGTGTGTTATGTTAGACTTGATAATTAAACATTGAATGTTTTGGTGACATATTGGAAATAGAATATTCTGTTGTTTTAAGCTTGCAAAATAAAACACCATAATGTATTTATGTCTTCTGCCATTACTTTACCAACCAGATTATTTTTAGCTCCAAGCCAAAATAAATGGAAGACAATTTACATAAATAGTTAGACGCCATATTGCCAAGAAGAACTGCATCGAGAAGACAGTAGACGGTTTCAACTTACTTTATTTTAAAACTCAGAATGTATTTAACGTAAACAAAAAAGTGTAAAGTGAGACATCCTTTCAAATACAGTTGAACCTCGGTTTCCGAACATGATTCGTTCCATGTGTTACGTACTGGGGTTTTCACAGTACAAATAACGTTGTATACCCTTCTTACTTCTTCCTCTGGTCGTCTTTTCTTCTGGCCGGCTTTGGTTCTATCTTCTAACATCTTGGTCTGGTATAACTTCTAAGGTCTGGTCTTCTATTGAGGATTCCGGGTTTGGTTTCTGTTAGGGATCACTCCTTATCAGAAGCCCTGTGTTATTGTTAGTTTTTTAGGTAATAAACACAAGACTTCGATTTACGTTGATGTTACTTTATTTGTAAATCCCCAACCCAGACAATCTGTGCAGATGACAGGATGCGCATAGAAATGCGACTTACACCTCGAGCTCCTACCTGCTAACTGACTTAAACTGACTATATCCTTAAACCGGAAGAGGGCCTTCTATGGGGGTTCCGGTTCTCACGAACCATCCCCGCAAGGCAAGGGGAGATTGAGGTCAAGCACCGTCACTCAACCTCAAGGCCATCAGTCGCACTAATCGCCATTATGATTTCTACAATACCTTATAAAAGCATTAGGGATCCAATAATTATGTAACACAGTAGTTAGATCCTCAGTTCCAGGCAGGATGTTGGCGGAGAGAGATATCTACTGCCTTAGCTGGAACTCAACTGCGCGCGATGTGTTAGATAGTAACGAAACTTAGTTAAGAATAAAGTTGTAAAAAGTAATATGGCGTTGTTGGTTGATGCTTGCATTATTTAGAATGACCGGCCAAGAGATGAAGAACCAACAACAAGATAGAATCCAACATGGCAGGAAGAAATAGAAAGAAGTAACAAGCTAGAAAACTAGGCGATCACAAATGGCCGAAGGAAAGAAGAAGAAAAGTAAGTAATGCAAATATGTATTGTCATTCCGATATATGTCCACCTCTCTCACTCTCCCTATCACATAAGAACAATGTTTATATACTAACATGTGTGGGTATATAACATAGATAATGTAAAGTGGATTTATGCCGTCTTGACTTTTAGATGAATGCCTATGTATGTGCCTACAGTTATGTATAATATGCATTGTAACTCTATGTATATGTTGTAACCTAACAAAGGTTACTAAATGAGGAATAACCAAACAGGGTGGAAAGGAAATAGAATCTTTATAACATTAAGGAAATACATTCCTTGCCAGCGGCGTGAAGAAAATTAAATTACTGCTAGTGGTATCAGACTACTCAGTCAGCATAATACTTCCATATTGATGAATATTGGGACATACTCATTATTGTTCATAGTTAGGGTATAGAATAGTATGCCAGTTCGTTTTTAAAATTTTCGCACTAACCTCTTTGTTGGCAGCCTTCCGTCTATAAGAGACGATGGATTAGTGTCAATTGTGATAAAGGGGCGCTTCCCATTCCCAAAACCTCCTGAACTGGAACCTCACCATCAGATAGAGGTTAACGTCATTCCCAGGACATGAAACCCCTCATCTACGGCTTTCTAGCACATATATGATAAAAAAGGGTTGGGGCTTGCCATTGTTAAGTATCTGGCAGCCATCCTTCGTTCCAGATGTAATGAATAAGTAAGCAAGCCAATAAGAATCCGGTGTTAACGTATTCCTTGTAAGTCCGTCGTCCAAGGGAATCCAAATATGAATGAAATAATCTCAGATTGGGGTCTCTATAATACAGCAGAAGCAGCAGCAGCAGTGCCAGTGATTGGACAATAAGAATCCTTCTCAGGTCACGTGTTTATAGTCGAGTCTATAAGTAGAAGTGACCATTTACCTTATGCCTTATATATATCACAAAATCCAACAGCCATAAGGTCTATAGGGTTGGGACAATCATATCAGTGCTAGGACTTGACGTGTCTAGCCGATTGGTCAGAGGGCCTCTCTGACCACCCATTTAGGCTAAGTAAGGGCCTAAGTGGAGTGTTGCAT
>CM042166.1:34031951-34044451 GCA_023376005.1 Doryteuthis pealeii | reverse complement strand
ACCTCTACTGTTTCGACCAAAACTAGCTGTCAACTTGTTAAAAAGAAAAAAAACAATATGTGCGGAGAGGTCGGTTAGATGGCGAGACTTGACAGGCTACGCGTCGGTTGCCCCACAATAGCCTGAAATATCGAAGTGAAATTTTCTACTAGTTACTTCGATCCTGGCGATACCATCACAAAGAGAACTATTTCTATGTTATAGAAACCCACTAGCTGTACCGACATAAGGCCACCCCGACGAATTTACCAGAGAATAAACTCTTCCTAATTAAACCCACGTGGACAGGCTGGAGACCAGCTTTAAGAAAGTCTAGAAAGGAAAAAGTCATTGTGTCCCGATTACGCATTAGTCACACAAAACTAACTCACTCCTACATACTCAAACAAGAACATAAACCACAGTGTGAAACATGTCAAACACCTTTGACTGTTAAACACTTATTCATGGAATGCAGGTGTTTTGCTCATATCAGAAACCGTTATTTTAATGCAAAGAATATGAAAGATCTATTTGAAAATGTCAACATGGAGGACATTCTGTTCCTTTTGAGGGAAATAAAATTATACCCTAGAATATAGACATGAACTTAATCAAGACCATACAACATGATCCCCAATGATGCTAACACCTTGTTAAAACCAATTGCTAAAAAAGTATAAATATAAATACACAACATATATTACTTCCTAACTATTGGGCATGTCATAACCCCAGACGGGTTGATATGCCGTTAAAATCAATCAACCAACCAACAAATAATTGAGACATTTACGTTCAACATTGGCCACTCGATCGAATTCCATTCTTCTATATGATAATGTCCGACTGTATCTTGAAAGTGACACCCAAGTTTCAGAATATTTACTCTCTGGTGACCTTGACATACGTACCTATGGATGTATCTATGAGTTAAATTTTCGTAGGTGCTGATGACGGCCCAATGGTTAAAACTCTGATGAATAGGTCGGGTTTCGATCCTGGGTGGAGGTAGCCTGTGAAATCTAGCCATACCGAGGAGGCGTGATACGTCGAAGCATTTCTCTACCCTGTGTTAAATAAGACCTTGTTCATTTCCAACAACCTGGTCTTGCATTTTCTTACAATGCTCCGTATTTCATTGGTATGTCAAGACATACCACCTTGCAAGTGTCGAATATGTTAGTAAAATTTACTTGGTTTTCTGGCACACAGGTCTCAAGGTTACGCCTAGTATCGACTTTTATTTAATAGTCACCCATCTTAGTACATTCTTGGCAAGTATCTCAGAACTTACTAAACTTTGCATAGTCTAGCACATAGGCCTCGGGTTAGTTAGAGTATCGACTGTACTTTCGTAGTTACCAATCTAAATACTTGTACTGGAAGTAACTTTCCAAAATTTAGTATAATTTGTATTGTTCGAAGTATTGTCCTCATCTTCAATGTTATGTGTACAACGTTTCGGTCGATGTGCCTCCAGTGTTCTTAGAGTATTTCTTCTCGGACTCGGGAACCTTTTTTCGAACTCGGAAATTTCTTGTTTTAATCGAGAGCCATCGTGGAACTTTGAACCTAAACCTTTATTCAGTCCACGGGGGGTATCTAATTCCGCTAACCATATTTGGGGGTACAGGTGTTAAGCTGTGTTAATTATTATTCTATGTTACTGCTAACCAAAACTGTGCATATTCTGGTTTGTTAGGGTTTAGTTAATTCAATTTTTCCGGCATGTCAACCCTTGTTGGGTTATTTTGCGCCAAATAAATTTTTTTATTCATTCGTGTTGGGTATTCAATTAAAAAAAAATCAATTAAATTTTTTAAACACAATTTTTAAAACTCATTTTTTTTCTATTTAACACTTAGATGTGACCTTACTCCGGGTCAGAATGGACCTGGGAGAAATGGCGACGAAGGAATACTCCACATTCCCCAAACCTCCACATAAATTATAAAAAAGGGTTGGGGCTTGAAGAGAGAGAGATTGACATCCTTCCGTCTATAAGAGACGATGGAGCAATGTCTAATTTTCTTTAGTGGAACTACGTAACCTGGACGGGTTGATATGGAAGATGAGCTGTTACCCAGGCAGCAAATCCCCCTCTCCACACTGCCGCTGTGATTCAAAGAAAAGGTAAGACACCAATGCAGTTTGGCAACGGTAGTGTCGCAGAAGTTCCTGGGTAGCATTTGATTTCAACTCGGGATTTGGTTTCGGCGTTTACTCCCCTAGACTTTACTTAGGATGAGGTAAAGCCGAAGGTTTTATATCGGACTTTTCTTTGTCCTTGATGGTTGCCGACCAAGGTTAAGAAGCCTCGTCTAACCCCTTTGGGGATTTTGTGCTTAGTCTGGTATACCTTAGGTTACTCACAGTACTCATTGTTCTTTCGTAGTTACTCAGCTGAGTACGGGTGGAATCCCCGTGGACTCATGAATAAAGTACCTGCATCGTAGTCAGCAAGTTCAAATTCCAGTTGTGACATTACTTTCATTTGTATAAAATAAAAAACGTCCCCGGGCGATGTAAAAAGATTTTTGAAACATATTGCCTGAGGGGATGGGAGCTGAAAATTCAATGTCATAGAGTGTGTACCATAAGTATGTAAAATCGTTAAAATTTATTAAAGGGTAAAGATGAAAGACAATTTGAAATGGAAACAGTTCCGATAACTTTAAATATTATATTAGAATAAAACAATCTATATATAAATATATAAGGCCGGGCATCTATTTATTGAAACAATGAGGATTGTCTAACGTTGCATGCTCACATTTTGAGTATATTTATTCTATGTTATGACGTTGGATTATGTATTGGATAATGTGACGTAGGCAGTGACGTAATTTTTTTACAGACAAAACCGGAAGCGAATCTCCATTAATAATAGATGTTCGGGAAAGGTATGAAGCCTCTATTCCCATCAGCTATAGGTTAAATATTATCACTACTGTTTTCTACAATGTTGGCTTTGGTATTAAATAACCAGTGAAGTACAGAGTGGATACAATATTGCTTAACTTCGGTCATCTGTTAGATGCGTGCTTTCAGGTTGACTTGACTGTAAGCCGTTATCTCTGAAATTACTGTGCCGAAGTTGAACGAACTCGGCTTTGTCAACTAGATTATTCATCAGACCTTTCTACGACCGACTACTCCTGTTGTGGGGGTCATCTCCCAACCAGAAGCTTAAAAGAAAACACCCCCAAAAGAAAAGATCTCTTTCAGAAATCAATAGTTCAATGCTTCTGTTGTTTAGAATGAATAGATTCTAATGGTTCTTATTTCAATTAGCTAACTTTATATATATATATATATATATATATATATATATATATATATATATATATATATATACTAATAGTTCTTATTTCAATTAATTTACCTTATTTGTTACAACAACTGTCTCTCTCTAACTCTCTCTTCTCTCTCTCTCTCTCTCTCTCTCTCTCTCTATATATATATATATATATATATATATATATATATATATATATATATATATATATATATATATAGTTATTTGAAAATAGCAAAAGATAAAGTTAGCTAACTGAGATAAGAACCATTAGAATATATATATATATATATATATATATATATATATATATATATATATATATATATATATATATATATATATATATATGTATATATATATTCTAATGGGTCTTATTTCAATTAGTTAACTTTTTATGTTATTTCCAATCAAATGAATATCTATCCATCTAATCTATCTATCCATCTCTCTCTCTCTCTCTCTCTCTCTCTCTCTATATATATATATATATATATATATATATATATATATATATATATATATATATATTCAGTTGTTTGAAAATAGCAAAAAATAAAGTTAGCTAACAGTAATAAAAACCATTAGAAACTATTATATATATATATATATATATATATATATATATATATATATATATATATATATATATATATATACTTTTATACTATTGTGTATATTGTTCATTTTGGTTGATTTAACTTATGCAAATTCGGGATGTTTTTCTGAAACAAAGAAAAAAGAATTTCAACCATTTTGACTTAAATAAACATTATCTTAATGCGTTTTGCTGTGTACATTTGAAAGTTCTTCTTTCTTCCGTCTTGTTTCAACCGAAAAAAATAAAACACAAATTACCATTTGCAAAAAGGCCATCCTAACATACGGGTATTTTTTTCTTTTTTCAGCTTCTTTAGCGAAAGATCTTCGGCGGCATTTACATCTTTTTTCTTTTTTCATCTTTAGTGCATTCTTTTATTTATTTTTTTTTTTTTCTTTCTTTCTTTCTTTCTCTCTTTCTTTCTTTCTTTCTTTCTTTCTTTGTTGTTGTTCTTCTTTTTATCTTTCTCCTTTCTGCCTTTCTTTGCTTTAATTTTTTTTCACTTTCTCTCTTTCATTCATTCCTGCTTTCTTTCCTTCATTCCTGCTTGCTTTCTATCTTTCTAGCTCTTTCATTTTTTCTTTCTTTCTTTCTTTTCTTTCTTTCTTTCTTTCTTTCTATCTTTGTTGTTGTTGTTCTTCTTCTTTCTTTCTTTCTCCTTTCTGTCTTTATTTGCTTTAATTTTTATTTCTCTTTTTCCCTCTTTCCTTCTTCCTATCTTTCTTTTTTATTCCTGCTTTCTTTCCTTCATTCCTGTTTTATTTCTGTCTTTCTCGCTCTTTCATCCTTTCTTTCTTTCTTTTTTCTCGCTCTTTCATTCTTTCTTTCATTTCTGTTTTGTTCTTTCTTTCTTCCTTTCTTCTTTCTGCCTTTCTTTGCTTTAATTTTGATTTCTGTCTTTCTTTCTTACTTTCTCTCTTTCTTTCCTTCACTCCTGTTTTCTTTCTTTCATTCCTGCTTTATTTATTTATTTTTTCTTCTCTTCTTCTTCTTCTTCTTCTTCTTCTTCTTCTTCTTCTTCTGCTATTAAATATTGAAGGTGCCTCGTATTTATATAAAGAAGATGGGGCAACTGTAAATAGTGTTTCCTCTTAAAGCCGTCGGGGTTGGCATAGAATCAGTATCAACCAATCAACGAGGGAGTCTATCCCCTTTTTACTAGCGGTAGACCAAGCTCCTTACTTTACCGCACAGATCCCTGTACTACTCTGAGTTGGCGAGGACCGGTATCGAACTAGGAACCTTATGGTTTCTAGCCAAACGCTCTAACGTCTGAGCTAACCCGACCTACTCAAAATTAAGCTTATCTATTGAATAACACTCGTATATATAAAGAAAAAGGTGCAACTGTAAATAGTGCTTCCTATTCTCAACTCCTTAGACAAAATTTACCTTATTTATTAAATAACACTCGTACATATAAACAAAATGCGTAACTGTAAACAGTGCTTCCTATTGCCAACTCGAAGTACCCTTATCTATTGAATGACATTCGTATATATAAAGAAAAGATACAACTGTAAAGAATGTCTCCTATTTTCAACTCAAATTTCACCATATTTATTGAAATACTCTCGTATATATAATAAAAATGGTGCAACTGTAAACAGTGTTTTCTATTGCCAACTCAAAGTGCAACTTATCTATTGAATGATACTCGTATATATAAAGAAAAAGAGGAAACTGTAAACAGTGCTTTCTATTGTCAACTTCTTCGGTGAAATTCATCTTATTTATTCAATGATCCTCGTATATATGAAGAAAAAGTTCCATCTGTAAACAGCGCTTTCTATTGTCAACTCAAAATCCACCTTAATTATTGAATTACACTCGTATATATATATATATATAAAGTACAAGTATAAACAGTGATTTCTATTCCCAACACTTTAGCAAAATTCAATTTATTTATTAAATTCACCTCGTTGTACCAACTGTAAAAACCGCTTCCTATTATCAATTCAAAATTCACTATATTTAGTGAATGCCCCTCGTATATATAAAGAAAAGAGTACAACTATAAATAGTGTTTCCTATTCCCAACACCTAAGCCAAAATTCAACTTATCTATTAATAATGGAAATTCGCTTCCGATTTTTGTCTGTAAAAAAAACTACGTCACATTACCCAAAATCGTCATAACATAGAATAAATACAGTCAAAATTTGAACAGGCAACACTAGAGAGTCCTCATTGTTTTATTCTTTTAAGCTTCTGGGTGGGAGATAACCCCCAACAGGAGTAGTCGGTCGTAGAAAAGTCTGGTGAGTAATCTAGTTGACAAAGCCGAGTTCGTTCAACTTCGGCCCAGTAATTTCGTAGATAACGGCTTACAGTCAAGTCAACCTGAAAGCACGCGTTTCTAATAGATGACTGAAGTTAAGCAATATTGTATCCACTCTGTACTTCATTGATTATTTAATACCAAAGCCAACCTTGTAGAACAACAGTAGTGATAATATTTAACCTATAGGTTATGGGATTAGAGGGTTCATACCTTTCCCGAACATCTATTAACAATGGAGATTCGCTTTCGGTTTTTGTCTGTAACAAAAATACGTCACTGCTTACGTCACATAACCCAAAAATCGCCATAACATAGAATAAATACACTCAAAATGTGAACATGCAACACTAGACAGTCCTCATTGTTTTTTTAAAACAAGTTTTAATAAATACATGACTGGTATTATATATCTATATATATAGTTTGTTTTATTCTAATGTTCAATGTTTGCATTTCAAATAGTTTTATTTTCTAATCCTTTAATGAATTTGACGATTTTAATTATTTAGGGTACAAACTCGGTGACATTGAATTTTTAACTCCCATCCCTCAGGCAATATGTTTCAAAAATTTATTTTTACATCGCCCGGAGGTCGTTTTTTATTTTGCTTGTTTGTATAATTATCCTTGTTTCAGCAACTGTAAAAACTGCTTCATATTGCCAACTCAAAATTCCCATTATTTATTGAATGACCCTAGTATATATAAAGAAAAATCGCACCTGTAAACTGTGATATCTCTTTATGCTAATTACCTATTTATTTAACGACCTCGTAATATATAAAGAAAAAGTTACAACTATAAACAGTGCTTCCTATTCCAAACTCCTTAGGCAAAATTCAACTTATTTATTGAATTATCCTAGTTGCATCAACTGTAAAAACTGCTTCCAATTGCCAACTCAGAATTCCCTTTATTTATTGAATGAAGTTACAACTTTAAACAGTGCTTCCTGTTCCCAATTCCTTAGGCAAAATTTTATAAACTTATTTATTGAATGGCATAAAGAAAAATGTGCAACCACCCTGTCGGCTGGGGCGTTAGAATGCACCGACTGCACCTCTGCAGAGGGTTAAGACTCCCCCAATGGGGCCACCTGTTGGCCGTGGGTGGTGACCCGTGATGCTTAAGGATAGAGCCCAGGTGGATGAGCAGTTCATGACATGCATACTCCACTTTGGTCCTATCTTGGGCTAGACGGGCGGTCAGAGAGGCCCCTCCGATCAATCGGCTGGTCACGTCAAGCCCTAGGCTTATATGATTGCCCCAACCCTATTGCCCTTATGGCAAGCCCAACCACTTTTATCATATGGGTGCTAGAAGGCATGGCTGCGGGTCTACATGTCCTGGGAATGACGTTAAACTCTATCTGATGGTGAGTTTCCAGTTTTTGGAGGTTTGGGGAATGTGGAGCACCCCAATCATCACCATTGCTCCATGGTCCACTCTGACCCGGAGTGGTAGTACCTGTTAGGTCCCATCTATGGGTTAAATAGAAAAATGTATTTATAAAAAAATTGTATTATCATTAAGAATTGATTTATTTCAAAACTTTATTAAATGACCCACTGAGGTTGATATGCCATAAAACAAAACAAACCAAACCAAAAATGTGCAACTGTATACAGTGCTTCCTGTTTCCAACTGAAAATTCACCATATTTATTGAATGGCCTTTGCGTGATCTTATTTTCTCTTTTAGATAACAAAATGAGTGAAAAAAGATATGTTCAGTCTAAGTATAATGACTGTTGAGGATGTGTCATTGAAAAATAAATGAATTCCCCAAGAAACTGTCCAATAAGAAATTCGATCTTGTCGACAGAACAATCTTTTCTTTCTTTTTCTTTTTCTTTTTTTTTGTTGCGACGAAATTCTATCAGGAAAACGAAACTTTGTTCGCTGGTTTCATCTTCTTATTAGAATTAAAGAAACCAACAACAACAAAAAAAACAGGTAAACAAATAGACATACATATACATAAGAAAAAACAAAGAACTAACACATATGTATGTATGTAAGAAAACGAACACAAAAAATAGAAATCACAAGACTTGTTTCAAAAACGTACAAATCCGAGGGTGGAGAAAGATTTTTGAATAATGAATATATCCAACACCGAGAAATGAGACTGGACATTTTTTTTCTCCTCTACATAACACCAAATACGTCAAAACAAATTAGAATTTAGCTCAAAGCAGCAGACATGACGTTGAGGCTTATTATGGTTTTATTAACGCACAGTAAGTTAGTGTATATTTGCTATTAAAAACAACACGACAGGGTCGGGGTGTCGGTCTTGAAGGAAGACAAATGACCCAAGTCTGTAAATCTCCCCCAGCAAATATATATAACTTATTTTTTGGTTTTTTTTTTTTTAATATATATATTTTTTGTTTTTTTTGACAAGCAGGGTTATACGGCGCTGCTCGGGATAAAAGGCAAAGGACAAAATGTTCTAAGAAAGACAAATGACCTAAGTCTATAAATCCCTCCAGCTAATTTCTATGACTTTTTTTTTTACAAGCAGGGTTGCTCGGCATAAGAGAAAAGAAACACAAATGTTTTGAGGAAATAATGGTTTGGTTTAGTTTCTGTCCTTAATGGCATGTCAACCTTTATGTGTTATTTAATGCCAATTCCATCTATATAGAAGATCAGTAGTGGTACTATCTAACCCGTAGCTAGGAGATGAGGGGACTCAGACCTTTCCCAAGAGTATCAATTCGAGAGTAACGTAATTGCTCGATTGGAATTTGAACTCAGTGACTATGATGTCGCAGTTCAACACGTTTGCAACTACGCCCCGTCCCACCCCCACCGCATTAGAAATTAATTTACTACAAAAGAACATTGGAAATTATTTTATAAATACGTTTAGTATAAAAATGCATTGGAAATGAGTTTAGTATAAAAATGCATTGGAAATGAATTTAGTATAAAAATATATAAGAAATGAATTTAGTATAAAAATGCTTTGGAAATGAGTTTGCTATAAAAATGCATTGGAAATGAGTTTAGTATAAAAATGCATCAAAATGGGTTTATCATAAAAATGCATTGTAAATGAGTTTAGTATAAAAATGGGTTTAGCATAAAAATGCATTGTAATAGGTTTAGCATAAAAATGCATTGGAAAAGAGTTTAGTATAAAAATGCATTGGAAATTAGTTTAGTATAAAAATCATCAAAATGGGTTTAGCAATAAAATGCATTGTAAATGAGTTTAGTATAAAAATGCATCAAAATGGGTTTAGCATAAAAATGCATTGGAAATGAGTTTAGTATAAAAATGCATAAAAATGGGTTTAGCATAAAAATGCATTGTAAATGAGTTTAGTATAAAAATGGGTTTAGCATAAAAATGCATTAAAAATGCATTGGAAAAGAGTTTAGTATAAAAATGCATTGGAAATTAGTTTAGTATAAAAATGCATTGGAAATTAGTATAGTATAAAAAAGTATTGGAAATGAGTTTACTAAGAAAATGCAAAGGAAATAAGTTTAAAATGAAAATAATCAAACAATGACACGCAAGATATGACATAGACAGACTATATGTGTCAAAGAAAAAAATGAGGAAGAGGACACGTTTCAAGGATTATTTACAACAATATTAAAGATTATTTTCCCGTTTTCCCCGAAATCCTGCTCAATTGTTTCATGACCCTCGTCCATTATTGTTGGAAGATCGCCAGGTTAATATTTTCCGCTCTTTGTCATTCATCCAATAAGTCAATACTTTCTTCGTTTCTTTTAATTTTATTCCACCTTGTCGGCTGGAGCTTTAGAATACACAGACTATGCCTCTGCAGAGGGTTAAAACTACTCTTCCCAATGAGGCCACCTCTTGGCTGTAGGCAGTGACCTAGGATGCTTAAGGACGGAATCTTTATGGCTGAGCAGTCCATGACATGCGACATACTAATTTGAATCTTACTTAGGCTTCTAAATATATGAATCACCCTGTCAGTGCGGCTGTAGAATACGCCGACTACACCTCTGTAAAGGGGCAAGAACCCATCCCCAAATGGGACCACCTGTTTACAGTGGGTGGCGACGTGATGCTTAAGGACGGTATCCTCGTGGATGAGCTGTCCAAGATAAGCAACACTCCACTTAGGCCCTTGCTTAGGTTAGCTGTGCGTTCGGAGAGGCCCTCTCCAATCAATCTGCTGGCTAGGTCAAGTCCTAGCACCTATATGATTGTCTCAACCGTATTGCCCTTATGGTAAACTGTAATTATTTTTTTATCATATATGTGCTAGAAGGCGGTGTCTGTGGATCTTAATGTCCTGGGTATGATTATAAACTGCATCCAGTTTTATAGTTCTGAGGAGTGTGAAGCACCCCTTCATCACCATGACTCCTCGTTTCATTTAGACGTGAGGTGTTAGTTACATGTATGGTTTGAATAGATCAAAAATGTATTTAAAAATGAGTTCAAAATAATTTAAATACCCAATAAAAATAAATAAAAGAAAATTTGTCTTCGGCATGAAATAACCCAAGATTTGCCATGCCGTAAAATCAAAGAACCAAACTGTTACGATTTTAGTGACCATCCTTTAGACTTCAAGCAAGAACGCTTGTCCAGCGGAGATCTTTGTATTAAGCAGAACACAATCGTTAGTGTAGAATCCTTTGGTTGTTCCTCGGTGCTCTTCAGTCTTGCAGATCCTTCGTCAATGATTGCAAATAGACGTCTCTCGGTATCAGCGATTAAGTACCGTATTTGACGGCATATAGGATGCACTTTTTTCCAAAATTTTGGTTCAAAAATTGCCCTACGTCTTATACATCGTAGGTGAAGTTTGAGACTTACCATTATTATTATATTATTATTATTATTATTATTATTATTATTTCCTGTTACTGAGATATTTTGTGTATGGTTATTGCTTGGCTGTACGGCCAAATTGCTTTTATACAGCTATGTTTCTGCTTGTCTAATGCACAGCTAGACTGTTTTCAACAATATATGGTTAAATACACGAAAAACATTTTTTCCTGAATCTGATCTGCTGAAATGGGGGTGCGTCTTATATGCCTCAAATACGATAGTTAACCAGCCACATATTTGGGTTGTTGATCGACTGCGGTTTAGACTACGTGACCCCGCTTAGTCTATAAATTTAAGTGGTGTATTGCAGCACGGCTTATATATCACCAAATATTCCAACACAACCAGCCAACCGACCAACAAAATTGGTTTTCATTCTGTTTATTTACTTTTATTCTATTCATTCTTCATTTTTCCCTTTTTCTTATGTTAAATTTAATCTTCATTTTCTTTTTCTTTTTTTCTTGTTGAAAGATGCCTCATTGGATTTTCCCCTCAGCTAGGGTTTGTCCTGCTGTTTTCCATGGCTTTCGTGATAAAGTTTATGCTTTTGTCGGATATTTTGTGCATTTTTAGCCATTCTATTATCCAAGTTTGTGGTACCATATTATTATTATTTGTTTTCTTATTATGTGTATGTCACTCTCACTTCCCCCCTCCTTGCCTCTGTGTGTGTGTGTGTGTGTGTTCACGAGTCATTTTGTGTTTTTGAATGTGTGTGTCGATGTATGTGTCTGTGCGATACTTTGTGTGTTTGTATGCGTGTGCCTATGGATATGTGTCAGTCTCTCTGTGTTTTTATGTGTACATATGTGTGTGTCTGTGTGTGTATGTATACGGTGAGTCTCCCTGTGTGTTTGTATGTATGCGTGTGCGTGGGAGAGAGGGTATCTAGTATGTTTATATGCGTACGTGCCGGTGTGTGCGGGTGTATTACTCTGAGTGTTTTGTATATATGACTATGTGCGCGGATATATATATATATATATTATTATATATATATATATATGATATGATATATATATATATATATATATATATATATATATATATATATATATAATGTATATGTGTGCGTGCGTGTATGTGTATGTGTGTGTATGAGTATTTGTGTCTGTGTACAAGTCATTTTGTGTTTTTGAATGTGTGAGTCGATGTATGTGTCTGTGTGATACTTTGTGTGTTTGTATGCGTGTGTCTATGGATATGTGCCAGTTTCTCTGGGTTTTTATGTGTTTATATGTCTGTACGTGTATAGATGTATGTATAGGAACAATCTCTTTGTGATTGTATGTATGTGTGTGTGAGGGGAGAGAAAGAGAGAGTCTCTTTATGTATACGTATGCATGTGTGTAGACGTTTGTGTAGACGTGTTACTCTGAGTGTCATGTATGTTTGTGAATATGCGCGCGGATATGTATGTGTATGTATGTATTTATGTATGTATGTATGTATGTAAGCGTCTATGTGTGTGGGATAGTTCTCGTCTT
>CM042166.1:33996951-34026951 GCA_023376005.1 Doryteuthis pealeii | reverse complement strand
CTGATAGTCTCCTTGGTCTAACGCTAGTGAAAAGGGGATATACTCCCTCGCTGATTAGCTTATACCGACTTTAGGCCACCCCGACGACTTAGTATTGTTAATAAAAAAAAACAACCTTTAAAATTCAAAAGAACATTTTAATCAATACTAAATACTTACCGCCCTGTCAGCTGGGACGTTAGAATGCACCGACTGCACCTCTGCAGAGGGGTAAGACTCCCCCTGTTGGCCGTGGGTGGCGACCCGTGATGCTTAAGGATAGAGCCCAGGTGGATGAGCAGTTCATGACATGCAATACTCCACTTTGGCCCTATCTTGGGCTTGACGGTCGGTCGGAGAGGCCCCCTCCGATCAATCGGCTGGTCACGTCAAGCCCTAGGACCTATATGATTTTCCCAACCCTATTGCCCTTATGGCAAGCCCCAACCCCTTTTTATCATATGGGTGCTAGAAAGCAGTGGATGCGTGTCTACATGTCCTGGGAATGACGTTAAACTCTATCTGATGGTGAGGTTCCAGTTCTGGAGGTTTGGGGAATGTGGAGCACCCTTTCATCACCATTGCTCCCTGGTCCACTCTGACCCGGAGTGGTAGTACCTGTTAGGGTCCCATCTATGGGTTAAATAGAAAAATGTATCTATAAAAAAAATTGTATTATCCATTAAGAATTGATTTATTTCAAAACTTTATCGGCGTTAAATGACCCATTGAGCTTGATATGCGGTAAAAAAAAACCTAAATACTTAAGGTTTATGTGTATATATAATTATAAACGAATTCTAAAAATGTATGGAGTACTTTTATATTCATTCATAATTCTGACTTATTCGTTTACTTCTCTATCTTGATGGTCAAAATTCTGACTCGCTCTATTTCTTTTGTCTTATACGTTAAGTCAACCTCTCTTCAAATATATATTTTATAAGCAGGTTTGACCCCGTTACCTGGTGGCCATTAGCTGCACTATTTGGCAGACCCGGGAGGCAATGACCTCTTGTTTTACAAGAGGCTTAAATAGCAGATCTGGTCGGCGGGCAAGGGAGGTAATCCTCACCATTATTTTTAGCTTCAACTGTAGAACTAAGTAACGTTATTTTCTTCAAGTGGAACATATTTTGTTTGTTTGTAACCGAATGAAGGGTTTACTGCCGGAGGTCGACTCCTGTCTTTTACGAAATGCAAATAATACGATGTGCTGTCGTAATCTGCCCCTGTCCTCGAGATAGAGGACACATCTGAAAAGTCGAATGTGCAGTTTGAAAAGTCTCAAGATCTACAGAGGCAGCACATAAGTATTAGGTTAATCGATCTATACACATATAAAGGGCAGTTGTATGCATGTGTATGTCCGGATGAAACTTCGAAAATAAAACAATTAACGACAAAATAAATATATATACACATTAAATATCACCAGGGCTTGGTTTTTGAGCAAAAATGATAGAGATTTGATTTATATTCATGATGATGATTAAAAAATAAAATTTAAATGATAACAGCATGGATTTTTTTTTCTTCATTTAATATTTTAGATAGTAGTCATTAACATTCATTTTCAGAGTAGCTGGATCAATGCAAGGTCTATTTTTTACATAGGGATTTAAATGGGACATCCCACGAGGATTCAACTCACGATTCAGTAATAATGGATCTGCGAGACTAACATTTAAAAATCCCTCTCTACCCAGGCGACGCCGGGTAGTCGTTGCTAGTCCAAAATAAAACAAGCAATTGTGTTTTCTGTTGGGTTTATCTGGTTATAAGATGTACGCAAAATCGCCACCTCTATTTATGAACTTTCCCAACAATAGCTGGCTCTTCTGGTGATATTTGGCTAATGAGGTGCAGTTTAGTGTCATACCAAAGCCACACGAAATATTGACACTTTATGTAAGGAAATGTTTCTACGCATACCACGCCCAATACCAAAGTACAGAAAACTGGTTTGTTCATTATAATTGAGCAGAAGGACTCGGATTACAATAATGATAGGACTTTATTTGAATAGAATGAGTTTTGAGGTGAATAGATCGTGAAAATATCTTCTCATATAAGTAAATAATACAAAGAAAATTTGGTACAGCCGTAGGGGGAAATTGTTAGGCAAAGAGTTAAACACCTTGGAATGGATCATATTGAATCTTTTGAAATAGGGGAAATATCGGATTGCTTCGTGTTTTGTATGCAGGCTTAAATTAAATAGTTGAATAATAAAAAGGATAGAAAGAGTAGAGAGAGAAACATGGAGAAAGAAAAGAACAGAAAGCGTAGTGGGGAGAGAAAAGAATTGGGAGAGAAAAGCAAGGGGAGACAATTGAATTGAGAAATAATGGGGAGAAGGAAAGGATTGAAAAGTGAAAAGAAAGTGCATAAAGAGTGGTGAGAGAAAATAGCAGAAAGTGTGGGAAGAGAAAAGGATAGAAAGAGTAGAGAGAAAAATATGGAGGGAGAAAAGAAAAGAAAGAGTGAGAAGAGGAAAATGAGAAAATGGTGGGGAGAGAAAAAAATGCGGAGAGCAAAGAATGGTGAGAGAGAAAGAGTAGAAAGTGTGGGGATAGAAAAGGAAAGAAAGGGTGGGAAGATAAAAGAATGGGGAGAGAATGGAGCGAGAAGAGAAAAGCGAGGGGAGAGAAAAGTGCAGAAATAATGGGGAGAAGGAAAGGATAGAAAGATTGGAGAAAAGAAAAGGACAGAAAAGTGGTGAGAGAAAAGGATACAATGGTTATGGAGAAGAAAAAGGGGAGAAAGAGTGGAGAGAAAAAAGAGTGGGGAGAGAAAAGAGCAGAGAGTGTGGGGAGAGAAAGGATAGAATTGTGGGGAGAGAAAAGAATGGGAGAGAAAAGAGAAGGGAGAGAAAAGAGCAGAGAGTGGGGAGAGAAATTGATAGAAAGAGTGGGGAGAGAAAAGAGTGGGGAGAGAAAAGAGTGGGGAGAGAAAAGGAAGGGGAGAAAAAAAGAGCAGAAAGTTTGGGAAAAGAAAAGAATAGAAAGAAAGGGGAGAAAAAAGAGAAAGGAGAGAAAAGAGCAGAGAGTGGGGAGAGAAATTGATAGAAAGAATGGGGAGAGAAAAAAGTGGGAGAGAAAAGAGCAGAAAGTGTGGGGAGAGAAAAGAAGAGAAACGTTGGGGAGAGAAAAGGATACAAATGTTATGGAAAAAAGAAAAAGAAAGGGTGGAGAGAAAAAAGTGTGGGAGAGAAAAGAGCAGTACGTGTGGGGAGATAAAAGGATAGAAAGAGTGGGGAGAGAAAAGACTGGGGTGAGAAAAGAGAGGGGAGAGAAAAGAGAGGGGAGAGAAAAGGGCAGAACGTGTGGGAAGATAAAAGGATAGAAAGAGTTGGGAGAGAAAAGTGCAGAAAGAATGGGGAGAGAAAATGATAGAAAATGTGGGGAGAGAAAGAGTGGGGAGAGAAAAGTGCAGAACGAATGGGGAGAGAAAAGGAGAGAAAAGGTGGGAGAGAAAAGGATAGAAAGTGTGGGGAGAGAAAAGAGCAGAAAGTGTGGGGGAGAGAAAAGGAGAGAAAGGTGGGAGAGAAAAGGATAGAAAGTGTGGGAGAGAAAAGAGCAGAAAGTGTGGGAGAGAAAAGGAGAGAAAAGGTGGGGGGAGAAAAGAATGGGGAGAGAAAAGAGTGGGGTGAGAAAAGAGCAGAAAGTTGGGGAGAGAAAAGCAGAAAGTGTGGGGGAGAAAGGATAGAAAAGGTGGGGGGAGAAAAGAAT
This sequence comes from Doryteuthis pealeii, assembly GCA_023376005.1. NCBI lineage: Eukaryota > Metazoa > Mollusca > Cephalopoda > Myopsida > Loliginidae > Doryteuthis > Doryteuthis pealeii. The sequence continues at coordinate 34,023,238 of CM042166.1, read as the reverse complement.
GGGAGAGAAAAGAGTGGGGAGAGAAAAGAGCAGAAAGTGAGGGGAGAAAAAGAATAGAGAGATTAGAGAGAAGAAGTGGGGATAAAGAATGGGGGAGAGAAAAGTTTATAAAGAGTAGGGAAACAGAGAGAGAGAGAGAGAGAGAGAGAGAGAGAGAGAGAGAGAGAGAGGGAGGGGGATCACTTTGAAGCATTTAGCCGGAAAAAAGCACGGCATTTGATGAATGCGATTATAAAAGCAAAGAATTTCGAATAAATTGGAAATAAGTCTAACACATTTTGAAATGTATAATATTCTTAAGTTACAGAATAAATCCTTTTTGGAAATAATTTAATTTCCTTATCTCTTTAGAAATGGCCGTCATGGATTCCTCGGTGTTGCGCACTATTGGTTACGATCCCATTCCAAGAAAATAGTGACAAACACCCTGTTTTATATGTAAGGGGATTCGAATAAAGCATTATTATTAACTAGCAAGAATATGCGCCCTCCGTCGGGCATAAATATTTAAGTTTTAATGTGATGAAATATAATAAATTAGAAAGAATGTTAAATACTTATTCATGGAATGCAGGTTTTTTGCTCACATCAGAAACCGTTATTTTAATGCAAACAATATGAAAGATCTATTTGAAATGTCAACATGGAGGTCGTTCTGTCGTTTTGGGGGAAATATAATTATACCATAGAATATTGACATTAACTTAATCAATACCATACAACAGGATTCCTAATGGTGCTAACACCTTGTTAAAACCAATTACTAAAAAAAGTATAAATATAAATACACAACATATTACTTCCTAACCGTTAGGCATGATATAACCCTAGACAGGTTGATATGCCGTTAAAACCAACCAACTAAATTAGAAAGACTAACAAGATTAAATAATAATGCATATAAAAAGATTACACTTATTCTAATTATATTTTAATTGGTTCCTATATAAAAGGATTCATAGGATTGATTTTAATACGTTGGAGAATAAAACAATTGTTACATAATCTATGCGGTTGCATAGATTATTGTCAACCCCCTATATTTCCATGGGATGGCCCTTTTCATATCACGGGCGGGACTTTCCCTGGAATATTACAGAAAGCCTGCGAACTACGTGAAGTCACGTGGGACCTGGTTGGCTCTCAGTTTCAGCTTGGACGTCAGGCAGATAAGGTCTCTCTGCCTTATCTGAAGCTCGCATTTAGTTAAGTAAATAAAAGCTTAAATAAATAATATGGCCTTGTGATTGATGAATGTCTTGGCAACAAGACAGACCTAGAAGAAATGAATCAAGAACGATCAACCAGCAAGAACAGAGAAATAGAAGACCAGACACGAAGTCCCCAACACTAGAAGAGTATAGAAGAGTATACAACACAATCATATTAGAGATCAATAACACCAAGTAATTATTCATTAAACCCGGTTTTGTTGAAACCAGTACGCAAATTATTCCCACCATATATTATGTAAGTCTTTAATTCTTAGAGATATATAACACATATTTAAGAGATCAAATACATTAATGATATGGACAGATTTTTCCGCAAATCTAACTCAGCTAGACTATAATAGAGACATCATTAAAAAATAAGATGTTAATTAAGTTTTAAACTTCATATGCTGAAGAAGTTTTGTTTTATTCATTTTTTGGAAACTCAATTTTATTTTCTATTTACCCCATACATGGGACCCTAACGGGTACTATCACTCCGTGTCAGAGTGGACCTGGGAGTAATGATGATGAAAGAGTACTCCACATTCACCACAGCTCCAGAATTGGAACTTCACCATATTGAGTTTAACGTCATACCCGTGCATTACGAGCCTCAGCCACCGCCTTCTAGCACCAATATGATAAAAAGGATTGGTGGTTTGTCATAAGGGCGATAGGATATAAAAAGTGTTATCATACAACAAAAATTCGTTGCAAAAATCCCGTGAAAATTTGACGAAAACAATCACAGAAATGAAAACTTGGGAAACCAAAATTTCAGGATCCAAGTCCGCATTCGACCGGAATGTTTCTAATTTGTTCGCGAAGTCAAGTTGATTCTAAATTGGTATGATACGTTGGGGAACGGCCTCTAGGAGTGAGTTGAAATATTGACGCACTGACACACTGACATTCGCATTTAGTTTGAGCGATTAATATTTATTTCGTTCTATTTCTCTTGTTTTCACACCCAGTAGTAATAGTGATACAATACAACCGTGTGCTACATAGCGAGGTTCTCGAAGGTTTCCACGCAAAGTCAGTGGTACTTAGAATATGACTGTATCTCGAGGAAAGGGGAAATACTCGTTGAAAAAAGATCGTTCTAGGTATGACACTAAATTGCATCTGATGGTGAGGCTCCAGTTCTGGATCTCTGGCGAGTGTGGGGTACTTCTTCATTGCCATTACTCCCATGTTCATTTTGACCCGGACTGGTAAAAAAATGTGTTTAGCAATAAGGAGCAAAAATAACCTGAAGTACTGTTGGATTATTTGGTGATATAAGCCGTGCTACCACACACACTTAAATTTATAGACTAAGCGAGGTCACGTGGTTTTTAAACCTCAGCTAAATGGAAGCGTAAAATTCCCCCCTCATCGTTTCTATACCGATGCTGTTAGTGACAGTTTCATTACCTTCGTTTGCCTATTGACGTGGCTCGTTAAAGTTATGTCAATTGCAGATTCAATACAATTTTAGTCTCGAGGAAACGATCACATTCTCACAGGCTGTTTTAGATTTCTATTCCAGTCTTCGTCTAGCCAGATCGAATTTCTTTTTTTTGTAAAAAAAAAATGTTTACCAATAAGGAGCAAAAATAACCTGAAGTAGTGTTGGATGACTATTGATGGCAAACTCCTAAACTCGATAGAACAATTTAGGTACTTAGGCAGTAATATCTCATCCACAGAAAACGATGTTAATGCACGCATAGGAAAGGGAGCATGCGAAACGGCTACCACATCCAAGGAAGGCAGGAGGCGCTCAAATCACACACTCCCGGCACGGGGAGGTAGTGACGAAAAATAACGAGGCGGGACTCTGTCGAGGCCCCGCGATCGGAATGAGTACACTTCAAATTGTTAACGAGGACCAACAGGAGGGCAAGTCTGATGCCAGCAGCCGCGGTAATTCCATGGCCCACATGTTAAATAAATTATCAGTCATATGGAAATTCAAACTCCCAGACAAGTTAAAGAGGCAATTCTTCCAGGCTGTTGCCGTGTCAGTGCTGCTGTATGGCTGCAACACCTGGACCCTAAAGAAGCGACTAGAAAATAAACTAGATGGGAGCTGCACAAGAATGCTGCGTGTGATCCTGAACAAGACGTGGAAACAACACCCCACGAGAAAACAGCTGAACGACCACCTGCCACATATCACCCAAACTATCCGAGTAAGACGGACAAGACACGCGGGACACTGTTGGAGAAGCAAGGATGAACTCATAAGTGACGTCCTCTTGTGGAAGCCAGCACATGGGCACACCAGTGTGGGCCGGCCAGCAAAGACGTACATTGAACAGCTCTGTACCGATACAGGATGCTGCATAGAGGACCTCCCAAGAATGATGAGTGATAGGGATGGATGGAGAGATTGTCATGGATATCCGTGCTAACAGCGCAACATGATGATGATGATTGTTAGATTATTTGTTGATATATATATATATATATATATATATATATATATATATATATATCAACCCTCTGCACACGAGCAGGATATGACACACTATCAATTTCTGAAGCAGAGTTTAACAGGTTTGAATTCAGAGTTTTCCTTCTCCTAGACCAGTTGCTTAACAAAGTTTACAGGGCCCAGTCTGTCCTACTATTTAACCAGAGCTGGAGGGAGAGTAGGATTCATACCTTTCCCAAGGGTATTAGCACTAAATGAAATGCAATTAGCACGTCCAGGATTTGAACTCGGGGCGACGAGTCCATTTCCCATTACATTAATTATTACACACGCGCTTCATTATTTGGTGATATAAGCCGTGCTCACACACCACTTAAATTTATAGACTAAGCGAGATCACGTGGTTTAAACCTCAGCCAATCAACAATCCGAATGCCTGGCTGGTTGACTACTTTATCACAGATACTGAGAGGCGTCCATTTGCAACATTGGCGAAGGACTTGCAATACTGAGGAGCACCAAGGAACAACCAAAGGATTCTTTACCAAGGATTTCCGCTGGACAAGCGCTTTTGCTTATATCCTAAAGAATGGCCATTAAATTTGTAACCAGTAGTAAAGTCTGCGATTTTAGCCTATTGTCGGTATCGGCCGAACAACAAGGGAGCCTATCCCCTTTTCGCTAGCGCTTGACCAGGTAGATAGTTTTTCTTCTGAGAGCAAAAACAAAGAGGAATGAAAGATTAAGAGAATAGAAGAATAGTAAAATTAAGCAAGTCGGCGGTTGGCCTATTGTCGGTGCGAGTCCAACGATGGAGCCTATCCCTTTTCGCTAGCGTTGACCAGGTAGGTTGTTTTTTGCGTCTGAGAAGATACTCAGAGGAATTAAAGACTAAGATAATTAAAAGATAGTAAAAGTAAGCAAACTCTGCAAGTGGCCTATGTCGGTATCAAACAGGGTAACGAGGGAACCTATCCCCTTTTCGCTAGCGATTGACCAGGGAGATTGTTTTGCGTCTAGAAGAAATAGAAAGAGGATGAAAATAGTAAGAGAATAGAAAAATAGGAAAAGTAAGCAAACTCTGCGAGTGACCATTGTCGCTATCAACAGGGTAACGAGGGAGCCTATCCCCTTTTCGCTAGCGGTAGACCAAGGTTGGTTGGCTGTTTTTGTTTTACGGCACATCAACCCTTTTCAGGTCATTTAATGCCAAATCAAGTCATTCCTTTACTCTTTCGTTCTTTCTTTCTCTCGAACTCCTTTTCTTTCTTCGGCTAGTCACATCAAGCCCTAGCCCCTATATGATTGCCCAGACCCTAATGCCCCTAGGTCAAGCCCCTGCTTTTTATCATATGGGTACTAGAAGGCGGTGGCTGATGGTCTTCATGTACTGGGAATGACGTTAAACTCTATCTTTTGGTGAGGTTCCAGTTCTGGAGGTCTGAGGAATGTTGAGCAGCCCTTCATCACCATTGCTTCCAGGTCCACTCTCACGCAGAGTGGTAGTACGTGTTAGGGTTCCATCTATGGGTTAAAAAGAAAAAGACGAGTTTTATAAAATTGTGTATCTATTAAGAATGAAAACTTTGTCGATATTAAATGACCCACTGAGGTTGATATGCCGTAAATCAATAGATAACTTCGCCGACTGTACTTACTATAAGTGCAACGGGAATTGCAATAGCTAAGATTTGAACTCGGTTCGCCGTGTCCATTTCCTACGATGATAACCATTACACAAAGCGTGCTATAAATATAACTTTCGTTCTTTCTTTTTCTTTCTTTTCTTTCATTCATTCTTCTTTTCTTTTTTCTTCAACTTCAATTACTAATACAATATTTCATTCATTTTTTCATTCATTTTCTTTTGTACTTCGTCACTTATTAAATAATTTTCTTTCTTTCTTTCTTCTACTTCAGTTGATAAAAGTATTTTTTTCTTTTTTCTTTCACTCAATAAGTAATACTTTCTTTCTTTCTTTCTTTCACTCAATAAGTAATACTTTCTTTCTTTCTTTCTTTCTACTTCAATTACAATTCAGTCTTTTTTCTTTATTTCTTTCTCATATATCAATTACCAATACAGCCTTTCCTTCCTTCTTTGTTTGTTTGTTTCTTTTCTTTCTTTCTCCTAAATCAATTGCCCAATAAGCATTTTCCTTCTTTCTTCTTTTCTTTTTTATTCTTCTTTCTTCTCCTAAATCAATACAATACAGCTTCCTTCTTTCTTTCTTCTAAATCAATTACCATACAGCCTTTCTTTCCTTTCTTTCTCTTCTGTTTTCTTTCTTTCTTTTTTCCTTCTTTACTTTTCATTACTGTCACAGTTGGTTGGATCATATGTTCGTCTCCACAGTTGAATGAACGGAAATGAGTAAATCAAATTAATATTGGTCGCTCTCCCGTTTCGGACAAATCCACCGCCGCTTCGAAGAAGAAAAATGGCCGATTTCATCTTTTATACAACTAAAGAGAACAACGTAAAAAGAACAATATAATAGAAGGGTGTTCTGTATTGAAAAGCAATGAATGACGAATAATGGTTATATTGAAGGAGGTTCTCGAAGAATAAAGAAAGATTAAATTTGGAAGTGAATAGAAGGGCGGAATGAAGAAGAAGAAGAAGAAGAAGAAGAAGAAAGAAGAAGAAGAAGAAGAAGAAGAAGAAGAGAAGAAGAAGAGAAGAAGAAGAAGAAGAAAAGAAAGAAGAAGAAGAAGAGAAGAAGAAGAAGAAGAAGAAGAAGAAGAAGAAGAAGAAGAAGAAGAAGAAGAAGAAGAAGAAGAGAGAAGAAGAAGAGAAGAAGAAGAAAGAAGAAGAAGAAGAAGAAGAAGAAGAGAAGAAGAAGAAGAAGAAGAAGAAGAAAGAAGAAGAAGAGAAGAAAGAAGAAGAAGAAGAAGAAGAAGAAGAAGAAGAAGAGAAGAAGAAGAAGAAGAAGAAGAAGAAGAAGAGAAGAAAGAAGAAGAAGAAGAAGATAAGAAGAAGAAGAAGAAGAAGAAGAAGAAGAAGAAGAAGAAGAAGAAGAAGAAGAAAAAAGAAGAAAAGAAGAAGAGAGAAGAAGAAGAAGAAGAAGAAGAAGACGAAGAAGAAGAAGAAGAAGAAGAAGAAAGAAGAGAAGAAGAAGAAGAAGAAGAAGAAGAAAAGAAGAAGAAGAAGAGTGAATGATGGAAAGAAAGTAGCCGTTTGTTTGAATGAAAAGAAAGACACTGATGAAGAAATAGAAAGGGTTGAAAAGGAAAGGGTTGAAAAGGAAAAAGAAAGAAAGAAAGAAACAATGAATTAATGAACGAAATAATGAAAGAAAGAAAGATTGAAAGAATGTAGAAGGGAATGGAAGAAGAGCATGAATGAAAAAAATGAATGAATCAAGGAAGACAAGAAGAATGACAGAAAGAAAGAATGAAAAAAGGACGAATGAAATAATGTATGAAAGAAAGAAAGAATAAATGAGAGAATGAAAGGAGAAGAAATAATGAAAAAACTGAATGAAAAAATAAATGAGCGAAGACAGGATGAATGAAAGAAAGAAAGTAATGAAATGAAAGAATGTATAAGAAAGAAAGAATGTATAAGAGAATGAAGAAGAAGAATGAATGAAAGAATATATGAAAGAAAGAAAGAATGTACAAGAGAATGAAAGAAGAATGAATGAAAGAAAGAATCAATAAAGGAATATTGATGAATGAAAAAAATGAATGAATGAATGAAGACAGGAAGAATGAAAGAAAGAATGAATGAATGAATGAATGAAGATGAAAGAAATAGTGAATGATAGAAAGACAAAGAATGGGAAGGTGGTAGAGAGAATGTATTCTGCGAGACATAGACCCTCTTCCCTATCATAAAAAATGAAAAAAAAAATGAAGAAAATAAGGAGAAATGAAAGGATTCTGAAAGAAAGAAATTCTGAAATGAAAAGATGGAAAGATGGTGAGAGCAAAGGAAAGAAAAAATGGACAAGGTAACATAAATGTTGAAGGAATGAATGAAAGAATAAAAGAACAAACAAAGGAAAAAATAATGAAATGAAGAATGAATGAAATAAATAATCCATGAACGAAAGAAAGAAAGAAAGAGAATAAAAAAGAATGAACAAATAAATGACTGAAAGAAAGAATGACAGAATCATTGAATGGATGAAAGAAAGAATGAATGAAAGAAAAGATGAAGTAATGAATGAAAATAGGAAGAGTGAAAGAATGCATGAAAGGAATAAAAAAGACAGAAAAATGAAAGTAAAGAATACCGGTTTAAATGAAAGTTTAAAAAAAGACAAAAAAATGGTAACAAAATAAAAAAAAGAAGAAAGAACGAGGTAATGAAAAAAGAAGAAAAAAGTGAAGGAAAAAGGGGTTTAAAAATCGGAAGAAAATCCTTAATAAGAAAGTACTGAAACAAAGAAAAAAGGAATGAATGAACCCTGGAATAAATAAATGAAAAGAAAAAGAATGAGAAGGTGGTGAATGAAAGAAAGGAAAAAAACTAAAGAAAGAAAGAAGGGCTGGAAAGGAAAAGAAAAACAGGAAGAAAGAAAGAAGGGATGATGGAAAGAATGAAAGAAAGAAAGAAAGAATGGCTGGAAAGAAAAAGAAAGATAGGAAGAAAGAAAGAAAAGATGTCAGAAAGAAAGAAAGAAAGAAAGAAAAAGAAAGAATGGCTGGAAAGGAAAAGAAAAACATGAGAAAGAAAGAAGGGATGATGGAAAGAAAGAAAGAAAGAAAGACAGAACGAAATAAAGAAATAAAGTAAGACAGAACGAAAGAAAGAAAGAAAGAAAGAAAGAAAGAAAGAAAGAATGGCTGGAAAGGAAAAGAAAAACATGAAGAAAGAAAGAAGGGATGATGGAAAGAAAGAAAGAAAGACAGAACGAAAGAAAGAAATAAAGAAAGACAGAAAGAAAGAAAGAAGGGCTGGAAAGGAAAAGAAAAACAGGAAGAAAGAAAGAAGGGATGATGGAAGAAAAGAAAGAAAGAAGCAGAACGAAAGAAGAAAAAGAAGAAAGAAGAAAGAGAAAGAATGGCTGGAAAGGAAAAGAAAAAACATGAAGGAAGAAGAACGGATGATGGAAAGAAAGAAAGAAAGAAAAGACAGAACGAAAGAAAGAAAGAAAGAATGGCTGGAAAGGAAAGAAAAACATGAAGAAAGAAAGAAGGATGAAAGGAAAAGAAGACAAGAAGAAGAAGAAAGAAAACAGAAAGAAAGAAAGAAAGAAAGAAAGAATGGCTGGAAAGGAAAAGAAAAAACATGAAGAAAGAAAGAACGGATGATGGAAAGAAAGAAAGAAAGAAAAAAGACAGAACGAAAAGAAAGACGAAAGACAGAAAGAAAGAAAGAAAGAAAGAAAGAAAGAAAGAAAGAATGGCTGGAAAGGAAAGAAAAAACACGAAGAAAGAAAGAAGGGATGATGGAAAGAAAGTAAGAAAGAAAGAAAGACAGAACGAAAGAAAGAAAGAAAGAAAGAAAGAAAGAAAGAAAGAAATGGAAAGAAAAAGAAAGACAGGAAGAAAGAAAGAAAAAAGAAAGAAAAAAGAAAAGGAAAGACAAAATAACAATAAATAAACTAACGAACGAAAATAGAAATAAGAAGAGATGTTAGAATAGGGAATAGATGAATAAGTAAAAGGAAATATGGAGAAACTCTCAAATTATGCCTTAAGAAAAAGAAACAAAAATTAAACGAGAAAAAAAAAGAATTACAGAGAAAACTGAAATAAATGGTATAATTCCAGAGAAAGAAATGGTGATTCCAGTCTAAAAAAGGAAAATCAATCAAGATGAAAGGATTGATTGGAAATAATGAATAATCGATTCCTCTTAAAGAAATCGTTGGGTCGAATTTCAAAATGGTTGCTTGGTTATGTCGACGATTCGCGGCAAATTTCAGATTTGTCGTCTGTTCGTCAAATTTCCCGAAAAGTGGCCGACGATGGACGACAGCAGCGTTGGTCCAATTGTTCTCAACGACTAAAAGGGGCCAATGCGATGGAAAAGAAAAAGAAATAAGAAAAAATTGAAAGATAAAAAAAAATAAAAATACCTCCCCTCATTCAAAAAAAAAAGAAGTAAGAAAAAATTGAAAGATAAAAATAAAAATAAATACCCCTCATTCAAAAAAAAAAAGTAAGAAAAAATTGAAAGATAAAAAAAAAATAAAAATACCTCCCTGCATTCAAAAAAGAAAAAGAAGTAAGAAAATTGAAAGATAAAAATAAATAAAAATACCTCCCTCATTCAAAAAGAAAAAGAAGTAAGAAAAAATTGAAAGAAAAATAAATAAAAATACCTCCCCTCATTCAAAAAAGAAAAAGAAGTAAGAAAAAATTGAAAGATAAAAAAATAAATAAAAATACCTCCCCTCATTCAAAAAAGAAAAAGAAGTAAGAAAAAATTGAAAGATAAAAAATAAATAAAAATACCTCCCCTCATTCAAAAAAGAAAAAGAAGTAAGAAAAAATTGAAAGATAAAAAAATAAATAAAATACCTCCCCTCATTCAAAAAGAAAAAGAAGTAAGAAAAAATTGAAAGATAAAAAAATAAATAAAAATACCTCCCCTCATTCAAAAAAGAAAAAGAAGTAAGAAAAAATTGAAAGATAAAAAAAAAAAAAATACCTCCCCTCATTCAAAAAAGAAAAAAAGTAAGAAAAAATTGAAAAGATAAAAAAAAGAAATACCTCCCCTCATTCAAAAGAAAAGAAGTAAGAAAAAATTGAAAGATAAAAAATAAATAAAAATACCTCCCTCATTCAAAAAAAAAAGAAAGAAAGAAGAAAAGACTGAAATGTTCCCCCATTATATATTCTGTTTCTTATTTCTTATATAGGAAAATAATTTTAAAAATTTACAAAAAAATATTTTTTGTCAATCCCCTCATGTCTTTCTTCTTACCATCCCCTCTTGCTTTCTCTCCTTCCTTCTTTCTTTCTTTTTTTCTCTTTCTCTTTCTTTTGCTCTCTCTCCCTCCCTCTCTCTCTCTCTCTCTCTCTCTATTTATCTCTTTCTCTCTCTCTCCAGAAATTTGCCGTTCTTTTTTTGTTTTCTTCTCTTAAAAACAAACAAAGAAAGGAAAAACAAGAAGGAAGAAGAAAAGAAAGGAACGAAAGAAAGACACGGAAAGAAAGACACATAAAGAAGAAAAAAAAGGAAGGAAGAAAGAAAGAAAGAAAGAAATAAAGAAAAAGAAAGAAAAAAAGAAGGAGAGAAGGAAAAAAAAAAAAGAAAGAAAGAATAAAAGAAAAGAAAAGAAAGATACAGAAAGAAAGAAAGAAGTACCGGAAGAAATGCAAAGAAATATGAAGAAGAAATATAAAGTCACTTTTAAATTTATTTCTTTTTTCATTTCTAGTAAATTATTTCGCTTACTTTCTTTTATTTTTGTATGTATCAAACCTTCATTAGGACATTAGAATTGAAAAGGGTTGTCTGAACGGTGATGGAAATCTTTTCAAAAAAAAATTAAGAAAAGTTGATGAGAAATTATATATACTTTCTCATCTCCCGTTTTATTAGATACTAGAAGCGGCTACCCGACATTGCCTTGGTAGTGGGGGAGGTACAAAAATTAGTCTCACAAATCCATTATTATGGAATCGCGAGTTAGATCCTCGTAGTATGCCCCATTAAAATCCCTATGTAAAAATAAAAGACGTTGAGTTGATCCAGCCATTCTGGAAATAAAAATTAATGTCTACTATTTAAAATATTAAATGCAAAAGAAATTATATGCTGCTATCATTTAAATTTTATTTTTATTTATCTTCACAAATATAAATCAAACCTTCATTATTTTTGCTCAAAAACCAAGCCCTGGTGATATTTACTGTGTATATATATTTACTTTGTTGTTAATTGTTTTATTTTCGAAGTTTCCTCCGGACATACACATACACGCAACTTCCCTTTATATATGTATAGATAAAAAGTAAAAGTAAATAATTCTTTTTTCTATTTAACCCATAGATGGGACCCTAACAGAGTGGAACTGGGAGTAATGGTAATGAAGTGGTACTCCACATTCCCCAGAGTTCCAGAATTAGAACTTCACCTCTAGATGCGGTTTAATGTCAAACCTAGGACACTAAGACATTCAGCTACAACCCCTTGCACATATATGATAAATAGGGTTGTGACTGGCCATAAGTTTAATAGAGTTGGGACAATCATATAGGTGCTAGAGCTTGATGTGATCAGCTGATTGATTGGAGACGGCCTCTCCAACTGCCCGTCTAGCCTAAGCAAGGACCATAATAGAGTGTTGCATGTCATGGAAAAAACAAAGTATTCCCCAAAATATGAATTTATTCCAGATGGTGGAGTCGGCATTAAAATGTTTCCGTTTTTATGAAACCTTCATCGGGACATTAGAATGGAAAAAAGTTTTGTCTGAACAGTGATGAAAATCTTTTCAAAATAAAAAAGGGGATGAGAAATTAAATATACTTTCTCTTTTATCTCCCGTTTTATTTTATGTAATCTTTTCAAATTCTTTATTATTTTTTTTCATTTTTTCTTTCTATTTATCTTTTTAAAAAATATGTAATCTTTTTTAAAATAAGACAGTTGATGAAAAAGTATATATTTGTAAGAAGTGCTAGATAATCTATGTAGTCAGAATCTTCCTACCTTTTCCAGGCTATTCAGCAGAGATTTGGCTCTTGCAGGTGTATTTGCGAGAAGTGCTAGATAATCTGGGTAATCTGCAGACTGTTGGTTGGTTGGTTGGTTGATTTTTACAGCATGCCAAAGATTTTTTTTTTTAAATTCATTCTTGATGGGTACTCAATTGTTTTCAAACACATTTAAATTTAGTCTTACGTATATTCCTTCAGAATATATTTCATTCTTTTTTGCTTTATACTTACGAGTATCTCTTCGTTTCATATCATTCTTTCTCTTTCTTTCTTTCTTTATTTGATATTCATTCTTCAGGTGTTGTCGGACATATATTTCTTCATAATATTTTTTTTTCTTTCTTTCTTTCCTTCTTCCTACTTTCTACTTTCTTTCTTTCTTGCTTTCGTTCCTTCTTCCCTTCTTTCTTTCTTACCTTCCTTCTTAATTTCTTCTTTTTTCCTCTTACTTTCTTCCTTCCTTCTTTCTTTCATCCTTTCCTTCTTTCCTTCTTACTTTCTTTCTTGCTTTCTTTCTTACTTTGTTCCTTCTTTCTTTCTTTCTTTTTTACTTTCTTCTTTCTTACTTTCTTCTTTCTTTCGTACTTCTTTTTTCCTTCTTACTTTCTTCCTTCCATCTTTCTTTCCTTCCTTTCTTCTTTCTTTCATTCCATCCTTCTTTCTTTCATTCTTTCTTTCTTTCTTTCTTTCTTTCATTCTTTCTTTCTTTCTTTCTTTCCTCTCTTTCTTTCTTTCCTGTCTTCTTTTTTCATTCTGTCTTTCTTTCTTTCTTTCCTTCTTTTTTCTTTATTTCCTTCTTTCTTTCTTTTATCCTCATTCATTATTTCTATTGCTGTTAATATTTGCCAAATCATTCACCTTCATCTTTTTTTCTTTCTCTCTTTCTTCCTACCTATATCATCTATTCAACTATTTCATTATTTCCATTGCCATTCCCCCCTCTTTCTTTTTCATGCTTCCAATATTCGTCTGTCCCCCCCCCCTCAACAATCAACTTTTTTTTCATTCATAATTGGCCAAAAGTATAGATATCTTCTGCTTAACCGACTTTTTGGCTCTAATCAAAAAGCGCTACAACGGTCACTTGCAGAACATGAAAGAACATGGTGGTGCCGATATTTCCCTTTTACCATTTAGCAAGAGTCTGTTGAGCAAAAAAAAAAAAAAAAAAAAACAGACAAAAAGAAGAAAAAAACAAAAAACAAACGCGGCACCAATATGGCCTCACTCGTCACGAATTCTTAAAATAGAGGCCCACAGGAATAACAAAAAAGAACGGATTTATTTTAGCTTTTCTTTTCGAGTTTAAAAAAAAAATCAAGAAAAAAAAGGGTTGTTGTAGAGGGGGTGGTTACCTGACCCGTGCGGCGGCAACTCATTTTCAGCGTAATTCGGAAATGAACGCAAGATTTCACTTTTTTGCTTCTCACCTACACAGTCTTTCTTCATTTCAATTATTTCATTCCTTCGTTCGTTTGTTCAGCTATTCTTTCTTTCTTTCTTTCTTTCTGTTCTGTCTTTCTGTCATACTTTTTAAAATTCATTCTTTCTTTCTTTCACTTCTTTCGTTTTTTCTTTGCTCGCTCATTCTTTTTTTCTTCTTTCTTTTTTTCTTTCTTTTGTTCATCCATCTATCCATCCATCCATCCATCCAGTCTTTCGTTCTTTCTTTGTTTCTTTTCTGTCTTTCTTTCGTTCTTTCTTTCTTTCTTTCACTTTTTTCGTTTTTCTTTGTTCGCTCATTCTTTCTTTCTTCTTTCTTTCTTTCTTTCTTTCTTTTTTTCTTTCTTTCTTTTTTCATCTATCCGTCTTTCTTTCTTTCTTTCTATCTTTCTTTCTTCTTTCTTTCTTTCTATCTTTCTTTCTTTCTTTCTTTCTTTCTTCTTTCTTTTTCTTTCTTTTTTAATTCGTTCTTTCTTTCTTTCACTTTTTTCATTTTTTCTTTGTTCGCTTTCTTCTTTCTTTCTTTCTTTCTTTCTTTTGTTCATCCATCCATCTATCCAGTCTTTCTTTCTTTTTTTATCTTTCTATCTTTCTTTCTTTCTTTCTCTTTCTTTCTTTCTTTCTTTCTTTCTTTCTTTCTTTCTTTCTCTCTTTTGTTCTTTCTTTCTTTTAATTCCTTCTTTCTTTCTTTCACTTTTTTTCATTTTTCTTTGTTCGCTCATTCTTTCTTTCTTTCTTTCTTTCTTTTGTTCATCCATCCATCTATCCAGTCTTTCTTTCTTTCTTTCTTTCTATCTTTCTTTCTTTCTTTCTATCTTTCTATTCTATCTTTCTTTCTTTCTTTTCTATCTTTCTTTTGTTCTTTCTTTCTTTAATTCCTTCTTTCACTTTTTTCATTTTTTCTTTGCTCGCTCATTCTTTCTTTCTTTCTTTCATTCATCCATCCATCCATCCATCCAGTCTTTCTTTCTTTCTTTCTTTCTTTTTTCTTTTCTTTTCTTTCTTTTTGTTCTTTCTTTCTTTAATTCCTTCTTTCTTTCTTTCACTTTTTCGTTTTTTCTTTCTTTCTTTCTTTCTTTCTTTCGTTCATCCATCCATTTGCCTTTCTTTTCTTTCTTTCTTTTTTCTGTCTTTCTTTCTTTCTTTCTTTTCTTTCTTTCTTTGTCCTTCTTTCTTTCATTCTTGTTCATTTATTAGATCTTGACATGCACATATTTCTTCATGAATTTATGTTATTTTATTGTCAATTCTTAAGCAATTATTTTCACGTTTATATAGAAAAAAGAAACAAAGAACACGTGATCTGAGTAACTACAACTGCATATTAGAATGGGCTCAATTAACAGGGCAGTATGAGAAACTAAAAATCAAAAGAGGAAATTAATTTTGGGTCAGAGCGATTCATCTTCTCTACCCACATGATTAAACACACAGAACAGAAATGTTTCCATTTCAGTACACGCGTATACATGCGTGTAACCACATACACGCATACACATAGTATTCCTGCATACTGACATACACCATTAAAGTATAATCTATCTATTTCTCAAAACCAATACTGCGAGCAAGTTTTCTGTGACAAAATACATTTTGGATGCAATTCTATCTATCTCTCTCTCTCTCTCTCTCTCTCTCTCTCTATATATATATATATATATATTATATATATATATATATCTTATTATAATGGAGATTGTGTGTTTGTCTTTCTGTAACCGAAACTATATCCCTACTCAAGTCACAATTCCCTTTGTTATTTACATCACATTCTCCATGATTTTATTTATATTTAAACTTCAATTATTAATAAAATTGTTTTACATTATTTACACTGTTGACCATATCTACATACTAATAACATACAATTGTATATATATATATATACAACAAAATAGAGGTTTACAGTGTGAATGGGAAGGCTAATTTGCATATTGATATTAAAAAATTGATTTTAATAAATATATGCTTAGTATTATTGATTTCTAATTGTTTGGTTTTATCTTATTGAATATGAGCAAAAATCTCTTCAATAAATCTTAAAAGAAATCCCTCAACAAGAAGAAATAACTGTAATATTATTCTTTACTTCCTATTTTAACTAAACAGTTTAATTAGAAAAATTTACCAATGAAAGACGGGAGTAACGGAAAATGATGGAAGAGTGAGTTTCAAAGTTGTTCTATTTTTCAATCATACCCCCTCTGTTCAAAATCTTTTTATCTACATTCTTATTCAGTTTCATTCACCTTTCTAATTTAATATGATATTTTATTATAAAATATAACTAAAATACTTGCACCCGGAGGGTGCATATATTTGCTAGTATAAGTAAAGTAAAGTCGTCGGGGCGGCCTAAAGTCGGTATCAGCCAGTCAGCGAGGGAGTCTATCCCCTTTTCAATAGCGCTAGATCAAGGAGATTGTTTTGGCGTCTGTGGTGGTGCGCCACATCTACCATCAGCTCCTTACTTTACCGCACAGATCCATGTGCTACTCATACACTGAGTTGGCGAGGACCGGTATCGAATTAGGAACCTTGTGTTTTCTAGCCGAACGCTCTACCGACTGAGCTAACGCGGCCTACTTACTTTACTTACTTATATATATATATATATATATATATATATATATATATATATATTATATATATATATATATATATATATATATATATATTATATAGAGAGAGAGAGAGAGAGAGAGGAGAGAGAGAGAGAGAGAGAGAAAGAGAGATAGATAGATAGATAGAATTGAATCCATATATATATATATATATATATATTATATATATATATATATATATGTATATATATAACAGTCTTGTTTCCCTCTTTCTATCTTTCTCTCTCTCTCTAGTTATCTGTCTGTCTGTCTATCTCAGTCAGTTTCTATCTATCTATGTCGATCCATCTGTATCTTAAAATCTGAGAGAATTTTATGCGTCTTCTTCTTCTTCTTCTTCTTCTTCTTATTATTATTATTATTATTATTATTATTATTATTATTATTATTATTATTATTATTATTTTGAGTTTTTCCCGAGTTCGGTCGTTGATTGGGTTTGTGGCATTCATGCACCAATTCTTTCCTATCGACTGTGCCAAAAAGTGCGGATGGTCCAACATAAGCCTTCACCACTATAAACAAATCACTGTGTAGATGTTTATTGTATGAACCCTCATGCGTCGAAAATCGACGAGAGAGTCCATAATATATATATATATATATATATATATATATATATATATATATATATATATATTATATATTGTTAGAAGTATTAGTGAAAAATGATGGGATAATATTTTAAGATTTTATATGAAATAAAAAAAATGAAAATGTTCTTATCGATCGGAAAAGGAATTTATTGTGCATCTTCTCAATTTTTCTGATAAAGAAACAGCTTAACACGTCACTTCGACCTGCCGACGGATATTTTTTTCCACTTCATCACGTGATTGACCGAAGATTATTTAGTCAAAATCGCAAAATACCAGAATTAGTTTCTAACTATCAAAAATCAGATAAAAAAAATGGAGAAAAAAAGAAAATCCCGAATGGATTAGAGAGCTTTATTTTTTAAATTTTATTTTGTTCATTTTTTAACATTTGCTTTGGATCGTGCACGCACTTGTGTATTGTTTTTAAGCGAGGCTCTCTGGGTGTCTTTTTTTTAACTTAAAAGAATTATTGTTCTTAACAAATGCCATCTGCTAATACTGCTCATAGAGATTTTCAAAATTCTAGCAAGAATATGTGCCCTCACTCCTGGCAGGTCTTCCGCATGGCATCCAATATCCAAACAGAGATGATCGATGTTTTTTTTTTTTCTTCTGGTCGGCCTTCCTTAGTGTGTCCATAGGAGAACGTCACTTATGAGTTTTAGATTATTTGTTGTATATAAGCCGTGCTGCAATACACCACTTAAATTTATAGAATGTTCTGGATAAAGGAGCTTGTGTTTCATTTAGAACTAATGCCATAGGGAAATACATAAATCCATCTCTTCTCTCTCTCATCCCAACTATAGATAAATTAGTTGGTTAGCCTGGATTATTTAACCCTGATGCAGCAACCGTTCTAGAAGCAGGAAAATCTAAACCGGTTTAACACCGCCTAAAATTGAACTGGTGTCGCATCCTTCCTGTTTAACCCGAATAGTTTGTGGCAGGCGATCATATGTTGTGTCCTGTTAATGCGGAAGTGTTGGTGTTACATACTGAGGTTTTCACGGTACCAAATCGATATAATGTTGTATACCCTTTCTTACTTCTTACTCTGGTCGTCTTCTCTTCTGGCCGGCTTTGGTTCTATCTTCTAACATCTTGCGTCTGGAGTTGTCTTGGGGATTCCGGTCTGGTCTTTTATGGGGATTTCTCGTTATCAGAAGCCCTGTGTCATTGTTAGTTTTTAGTAAACACAAGACTTCGATTTTCTTTTAATGTTACTTTATTCGGTAAATCCCCAACCCAGACATAACATAGCGCGCGTATGCAGAGTTACAGTTTTAGACAGAGCATCATGGCCGACTGCCCTGCCTGACGTCTAACTGCAAACTGGGGACTCTGAAAAAAGGTCCCACGTGACTTCACATATTTGGCGGGCTTCTGTAATTTTCCATAGAAGGACCCGGTCATGGTATGAAAGGGGTCATCCCCTCAGAATTTCAGGGGATTGACAATAATCTTATGCAACCGCATAGATTATGTAACATTGGTAAATATATACAAATAGTTTTCTTATTATTTCTAGAAACATCTAGTCTAAAATGACACCGTCCTTGCCACCGTTAATTTCACTCGGATTCGAGGATTGTTCGTTAAGTCCCATTGTTGACGTTTGCATAAATTAAAGGTTGGATAATGCTTACCACTTTTTCATATTTAGAATTTCCCGCTCCCGAGAGGTTTGCGTATTGTCTGTAAACGCTGATGGGTTCTGTCCACTTTCCAAAATCACAAGTTTTATGCTTTTGTAATTAGCCTCGCAAGCAAGCAATTTTGAGAAGAACTTATAAAAACCGGGAACAGAGTTGGCGCTTTTCCAGGTGCCACTTCCCGCCAGTCGCCAACCGGCTATTGGCTTATTACTATCATCACGGACGCCATCTTTGTTACTTCGTTTTGTGCCGTGTGGTTGTGTCTTTATGATTGGCTGAAACAACAGAAACAGCAGCAACAGCAACGGCAGCAGGCAGTAGCCAAATGCAGTGATATGTGCTAAATACATCTTGGGGCGTGACAGTGGACATTCTTGCCAGTTCGACAAAGTGTGATAGGAGTAGCCATCTTTAAAGAGACAAATAACTTGTTTCGAGATGGATGCTTTTTGCTCTTCCAAATATGGAGGCGAAAAGAAGAGTGAAGTAAATTATTGGTATCATTTCTAAGTCTGGTCATACCGATCTATTTATCTAAGTATCTATCTATCTATGTTTGGTCTGTTCATATCTATCTATCTATCTATCTATCTATGTACTGCTATGTTCATATTTGTTTATCTTTCTATCTATCGTTCTATTCATATCTATGTATCTATCTATCTATCTATCGGTCTATTCATATCAATTTCTCTGTCTGTCTGTCTGTCTGTCTCTATGTTTATATCAATTTCTCTCTCTCTCTCTCTCTCTCTCTCTCTCTCTCCTCTCTGTGTGTGTGTTATATAAAATCTCTCTCTCTCTCTCTTCTCTCTCTCTCTCTCTCTCTCTCTCTCTCTCTCTCTTTCTCTGATTATATAAATTTCTCTCTCTCTCTCTTTCACTGATTATATAAATCTCTCTCTCTCTCTCTCTCTCTCTCTCTCTCTCTCTCTCTCTCTCTCTGATTATATAAAATTTCTCTCTCTGTCTCTCTCTTTCTCTGATTATATAAATTTCTCTCTCTCTCTCTCTTTCACTGATTATATAAATCTCTCTCTCTCTCTCTCTCTGATTATATAAATTCTCTCTCTGTCTCTCTCTCTTTCTCTGATTATATAAATTTCTCTCTCTCTCTCTCTCTCTCTCTCTCTCTCTTTCTCTGATTATATAAATTTCTCTCTCTCTCTCTCTCTCTCTATATATATATATATATATATATATATATATATATGGTGTTCGGGAGAAATTTGACAGTTTCATATATTCGATTATTTTTCTCCGTAGGTTAGAGGTATTAACGCACACTACGCATCATTTAAAAGCTTGGACGCTTCTTCATTCATATACGTGATGACAGATAGAATGGATGATTGGAACCTACATGAATCATAGGAGAGAATAACTTGTATCATGATGATCTGCACCGGCCATCAAAATAAGGAAATTATGGTTGCTGCCCAATGCTCCCTGAACACTGTAAAAACAATCAGTCATGAACTGGAGAATTGCAATGGAGACTACGAGGCTGTGGCTAGAAGAAAGCAACATAACAGACGATCTGATTGCATTCGTTCAGCAGAATTCCTCGAAAATCTGCAGAAAGGGTATAAGGTTGAATTCAGATGACTACGTGGAGTTGTTAAACAATGTAGTCAAGCCCTGGATAATAATAGTATAATATAGTATATAGCCAATCAACAGCCTGAATACGTGGCTGGTTAATGACTTACTCGCTGATACTAAGAGACGTCCATTTGCAATCATTGACTAAGGACCTGCAAGACTGAGGAGCACCGATAAACAACCAAAGGATTCTTCGTTAAGGATCGCGCTCTGCTTAACACAAAGGATTTCCGCTGGACAGCGCTCTTGCTTGAAGCCTAAAGTATGGCCACAAAAATCGTAACACTTTCTTTGTTTTTTTTATTTTCTTCCTTTTTTTTTTCTTACTTTCTCCTTGTGCCTTCTTTTTCTTTTCTTTTTTCTCAGTCTTCATATTTCTTTCTTTCTTTCTCTATTTTTCACCCACCTGTTATATTGTTTGTCTCTTTCAACATTTCATACACTTTCTTTCTTTCTTTCCGATGTCTCTCACTTTCTTTCTTTCTTTCTTTCTTTCTTTCTTTCTTTCTTTCTTTTACAATCCTTCTTTTTTATTTTCTTTCTTTCTTACCTCATTTTACATCCTTTCTTTCTTTCTTTTTTTCTTTCTTTCTTTCTTTATTTCCCGGCGTCTCACACTTTCTTTCTTTCCGATGTCTCTCACCTTCTTTCTTCCTTCCTTTCTTTCTTTATTTCTTTTTATTCCGTTGATGTATAATAAAAAGCTTGTTGAACCCTTCGTTTCTGTATAAAAACAATATTCCACCGTCGACAGTGTTTGTTTGTTTTTTTGTTTTTTTTTGTGTGTGTGTGTGTGTGTGTGTGTTATATAATACCTAAAAGTGGGAAGCACGTGGTGTAATGGTTAAAGTCATGGGAAATGGACTCCTCGCCCCGAGTTCAAATCCTAGATGTGGTAATTGCATTTCACTTAGCGTTAATACCCTTGGGAAAGGTATGAATCCGATTCTCTCTTTAGCTATGGATAAATAGTAGAGCAGACTGGGCTCTTTAAACTTCGTTAGGCAACCGGTCTAGAAAAAGGAAAACTCTGAATTCAAATCTGTTTAACTCCGCTTAAGAAATTGACCCTGTGTCACATCCTCCTCGTGTGGAGGGGTTTGGTATATACAGTACTTAAAAGTAGAAAAAACAACCAACTAAGTAACTTCTGGCCTGTTAGCGTCCTATTTGCTTACCAAAAAAATTGAGTTTAAAAAATGTTCTTTTAAAATATCGCTAGGAATCTTTCAAAACTTTGCCGGCATCAAATGACCCACCGGGTTTGATATGCCATAATACAAAGCGAAACAAAACAAACCAACAAAGTAACTTCTGGTCTTCTGGATAACCTAAATACCTCCATGGAGATAGTGTTTTTTCAATTGATATTACTTGATGCTGAATTTGTGTGTGTGTATTGTCTGATCATTTTTAAAAAATTCGGTAAAGATTAGAATTAAATGAATAATCTTGTGAAATTAAATCTGCAGCTATTTGAACCAGCAAAGATTTTAAGATCAAATTAAAATTGTAACCGAAACTACGTTACTTTACCCTATGGAATTGCGTAAGGTTATCTATGACTAAGGGCCGGTTTAGCTCAGTCGGTAGAGTGTCCGACTAGGAACCACAATGTTCCTGCTTCGATTCCAGCCTTCGCCAACTCAGCGTATGAGTAGCATATGGATCTGTGCGCTAAAGTGAGGAGCTGATAGTAGGTGTGGTGCTCCACCTCAGACACAAAAACAATCTCCTTGGTCTAGTGCAAGTGAAAAGAGGATAGACTCTCTCGCAGTCTGGCTGATACCGACTTTAGGCCATCCCGACAACTTTACTTCCTTTTTTTATCAGGTTCATAACTAAACTAGGATTACAAGATACAAACTTCTATCCATACAGTTTTGACCATTCATAAAGTGTCAGCTTAAATTTAGAAAGAGATGAATCCAACCAACAAACCAACTCTTTGTTTGTGTATGTAAACGATATTTCATAACCGACAGTGTATGTGTGAGTATGTGTGTGTGTCATTTAGTACCTAAAATAGAAGAATCCAACCAACCAACCAACCAACCAAATCTTCGTTTGTGTATGTAAACGATATTTCACAACCGACAGTGTATGTATGTGCGTGTGTGCGTGTATGTGTGTGTGTGTGTGTGTGTGTGTGTGTGTGTGTGTCATTTAGTACCTAAAAGAGAAGAAAATCCAACCAACCAACCAACCAACCAACCAACCAACTCTTCGTTTGTGTATGTAAACGATATTTCACAACCGACAGTGTATGTGTGTGCGTGTGTGCGTGCATGCGTGCGTGTGTGTGTGTGTGTGTGTGTGTGTCATTTAGTATTTTAAAGAGAAAATCCAACCAACCAACCAACCAACCAACCAACCAACTCTTCGTTTGTGTATGTAAACGATATTTCACAACCGACAGTGTGTATGTGTGTGCGTGCCTGCGTGCGAGCGTGTGTGTGTGTCATTTAGTATTTTAAAGAGAAAAATCCAACCACCCAACCAACCAACTCTTCGTTTGTGTATGTAAACGATATTTCACAACCGACAGTGTGTGTGTGTGTGTGTGTGCGTGTACGTGTGTGTGTGTGTGTGTGTGTGTGTGTGTGTGTGTGTGCATGTGTGTGTGTGCGTGCGTGTGTCCATGTATGTGTACGTGTGTGTGTGTGTGTGTGTGCATGTGTGTGTGTGTGTGTGTGTGTGTGGTGTCATTTAGTACCTAAAAGAAAAGAATCCAACCAACCAACCAACCAAATGATCACGTGTGCTTGGAAACAATATTTCACCGACGACACTGAGAGGTTATTTGTTTTCATTGATTTATAATTGTCGGACTTTTCGTCGAGTCATAAATACCAGATTCATAGCAACTTCCTAAGTAGTTAACTTGATTTTAGTAGACTATAAAACTTAGAGATTTATTATTTCCTGACAGCTCTCACCATTGTAGTTATTAACAAGAAGACTCACGCAGGATATCATATCAACTTACCAATGACACTTTAAAGAACGTTTCATCAGAATCGCTTTAAATTTATGACGCTTAATTTTCAGGAAAAGAAATATAAACACAGTTCTTATGAAAAACCGGACATAATATTTTAATGAATCCTTATATTTATATTAGCTAGAAGAGGCTACCCGGTGTCGCCTAGGTAGAGAGGGAAAGTTTGTGTCGAAGATCCATTATTAATGAATTACGAGTTGGATGCCCTATTAAAATCTCTATATATAAAAAAAATCAATGTCTTCTATTTGAAATATTAAATGCAAAATAAATAAATAAATAAATCTATTAATGATGGAGATTCGCTTCCTGTTTTTGTCTGTAACAAAAATTACGTCACTGCTTACGTTACATTACCCGAAATCCTCATAACATAGAATAAATACACTCAAAATTTGTACATGCAGCATTAAACAGTCCTCATTGTTTTTTTTAAAACAAGTTTTAATAAATACATGACTGATATTATATATCTATATATAGTTTGTTTTATTTTAATACATATTTCAAGTTTACATTTCAAATTGTTTTATTTTTTAATCCTTTAATGAATTTGATGATTTTACTTACTTGGGGTACAAACTCGTTTTTTATTTTGCTGGTAAATAAAATAAAATAAAATTACATTCTCATTTATTATTAGAGATCATGAACATTCCACCCAGAAAGTTTTGAATTTCCTCACGGAATCTGCCTGATTCCAAAATGGTATGATATGTTGGGCTACGACCTGCAGAGTTAAAGCATGTTTTAAGTGGCACTCTGAACATTTGAAGATCATGAAACGTTTTAACAATTTTATGATTTTTTTTTATTTATTGATTTTTTTTTTTTTTTGTGTAGAGATGAATCAAATATTTCTTTTTCGCTTCTCTCCATTTGTCGTAAAATAATCTAATTGCTCCTTCGTTCTTTTCCTGCGATAAATTTTAAGCAGACGAACGGGGGTGGGGGGTTGTGTCTGTGTGTTTAAAAATGCCGGGATTGTTAGGACGCTGTCTTTGTTGGTGGCGGTCAGTCTCTTTTTGTTTGTTTTGTTTTGTTTTGCGGCATATCAACCTCAGTGGGTCATTTAAAGTTTTGAAATAAATCAATTCTTAATGGATAATACAATTTTTTTATAAATACATTTTTCTATTTAACCCATAGATGGGACCCTAAAAGGTACTACCACTCCGGGTAAGAGTGGACCAGCTGAGCAACGGTGATGAAAGGGTACTCCACATTCCCCAAACCTCCAAAACTGGAACCTCACCATCAGATAGAGTTTAACGTCATTCCCAGGACATGTAGACCCGCAGCCACCGCCTTCTAGCACCCATATGATAAAAAGAGATTGGGGCTTGCCATAAGGGCAATAGGGTTGGGAAAATCATATAGGTGCTAGGGCTTGACGTGACCAGCCGATTGATCGGAGGGGGCCTCTCCGACCACCCGTCTAGCCCAAGATAGAGCCCAGGTGGATGAGCAGTTCTTGACCTGCAATACTCCACTTTGGCCCTATCCTTAAGCATCACGAGTCGCCAGCCACGGCTAACAGGTGGCCCCATTGGGGGAGTCTTACCCCTCTGCAGAGGTGCAGTCGGTGCATTCTAACGCCCCAGCCGACAGGGCGGGTCAGTCTCTTTGTTGGTGGAATCGGCCCGGAATATTTTTCAATTGCTCACGGAGTCTGCCTGATTCCAAAATGGTATAGTATGTTGGGCTACGGCCTCGAGAAGTAGAGATTTTTATGTAATACACTGAGTCGCTGATACACTGACATTCTCATATATCATTAGAGATCCTGAAGATTAGGTCCGATTCCAAAATGGTACCATATGTTGAGCTACGGCTTATAGAAGAAAGGTTTAACAAAAAAGTGACACACTGACTAAATAATACACTGAAAATCTCATGGATTATTAAAGAAGATGAACATGCGTCCCGAATATTTTTTTTTTTTGGGGGGGGGATTGGCTCACGGGGTCTGCCTATTTCCAAAATGGTATAAGTTGGGATATGGCGTCTAGAAGTAAAGTTTTAAAAATTCTATACACTGATATACTGAAATTCTCAGAGATCATGAACATTCGACCAGGAAAATTTTTTAATTTGCTCACGGATTCTGCCTGATTCCAAAATGGTATCATATGTTGGTCTACAGCTTCTAGAAGAAAAGGTGTTTTTCTTTAAAGAAGAGACACTTTGACACAGTGATACACTGACATTCTCATTTATGAAGACCATAAACATTCCACTCGGAAAGTTTTTAATTTATTTACAGAGTCTGCCTGATTCCAAAATGGTATGATATGTTGAGCTACGGCCTCCAGAAGTAAAGCATTTTATAAAATTAAAATGATGCTCCGACACATTGATACAGTAACATTTGGAGATCATGAAACGTTTTAACAATTTTATGATTTTTTTTGTTTTCTGTTTTTTTGTTGTTTTTTTTTTGTGGAGAGATGAATCAAATATTTCTTTTTCGTTGCCCTCCATTTGTCGTAAAATAATCTAATTGCTCTTTCGTTCTTTTCCTGTGATAAATTTTAAGCAGACGGATGGTGGTGGGGGGAGGATTGTGTTTGTGTGTTTAAAAATGTCGGGATTGTTAGGGACGCTGTCCTTGTTGGTGGCGGTCAGTCTCTTTGTTGGTGGTGGTCAACTCTCTTTGTTGACTTATGGTCAGTTTTCTTTTAACGAGTGACAGAAAGGAAGGAAATACGCCATCATAAATTTGAGCAAATTTTTAATGTCGTTTTCACTGCCACGTCTTTCTCTATCAATTTCATCCTCTTTATTTCAATCGCTATTTTAGTTTCAATTCTGAAAAGCAATTTTTCGGTGAGAAACTGTCAGTTACCAAGCGCCGTTGACTTTATAACTTCGCTACCCTAACTTAGAAAAACTGCTCTATCAATGACATTGGACACTCTTTACTTGGTTATTTCCTATAAGTCTAACATAAAGGAAGCGAGTGGTCAAATGGTTAGAGTCGTAGGAAATGGACTCGTCAACGCAAGTTCAATTCCTGGACGAAGCTGTTGGCATTTCCCATAACGCTAGTACCCTTGGGAAAGGTATGAATCCAATTCTCCC